>BFEA01000309.1:1274150-1291053 GCA_003427395.1 Chara braunii | reverse complement strand
CTCAGGTCCACTTCTCTGGCCAAATAATTTGTGAGTGTATCGACCTGCGCATCAAGTCCACGTTCACCTTAACTAATTCGAGTGTCATCAGACAGCACCTCCAACAGTTATCAAGAAGCATATTCTCAGGTCCACTTCTCTGGCCAAATAATTTGTGAGTGTATCGACCTGCGCATCAAGTTCAGATTCACCTTACCTGATTTGAGTGTCGTCAGACAACACCTCCGACAGTTATAAAGAAGCATATGCTCAGGTGCACTTCTCTGACCAATTGATTGGTGAGTGTATCGACCGACGCATCTAGTCCAGGTCCTCGCTAATTGATAGGAGCGGCACCAAGCAAGGGTCGGACGACAACCCGTAAGGAAGCCATACACACTTACCATGCCGCTCGACAGGCCCCGTTCCTTCAGCTGATGCAGCCGCCCCCCCCCCCCCCGACCGAGCGCGTCGAGGAAGCGCCGCCGGTACCGGCCCCGCCGGCCCCGCAGGCGGCCCCCCCCCCCCCCCCGTAGCTTTTACCGAGTCCAATTACGAACCCCCTCAGACATTCCCTTCTTTGTTGGAGCGACCTGTCGTTCGAATCAAGCCCCAGCTTGAGCCCTTCCAAAGTCGATTGCCCCCATCAGCGGTGGATCAAATATCACCCCTAGTCCATATTACTCCTTTTTCCGTTGCTCTTTTTGCGGTGTATGAAAATCATCGATCTTCGGTCCGCCCTTGGCCCCACTCACGACCTCGCGCTGACTGCCTTGTCCATGCTTGTTCCAACGTTAGTGCAAAATAGGAAGAATTTTTTTTTTTGGCCGAACCCCTCAGGCGTCATGCACTCACGCACCCAATCACACAAAATCTAAGGAAACATGCCCGAAAAATTATGTTGGGTGAAGAGCGAGTTCTTTCGGCTGGTAGACAGCTGCCTGACAACCAGCCCACACCCCAATTTTCGACGTCCCCAGCGAGCTTCCGTTACAAACCCCCCCTTTTTCTTCAACCTTTGCCCATAACCAGTGGTTGTATTCTTCTTGTTCCCTTGGTTCATGTTACCCCCTACCTTCTTTAGAGAGGTCACGTTCATCCCCTTAACCATTTGCTATTTGCTTTCTAACTGTATTTCCTCTTTTACGACTCGGTCACTTTTCGTTTCACACCTTGGGAACTATGGTACGGCCCTACTTTTGGAATTATGATGCATGCCCCTCTAACCATGGTACAACATCCTTTTTAGAACTACGAACCGTTTCTCTCTAATCGGGGCACAGCATTCCCTTCGGGATTACTATACATCGCTCTTTTCTAACTATGATACACCTCGCTCTCCTGCCTCTCAAGTGATTCTAAACCCGTCTCCGCCTCCTCATCCTCTTCTCTCGCCTTTCTCTTTTTCGTTTTTTTTCCTCCCTCTCGCGTTTGACTCTCAAGGCTTTTCTCGAAGCGTTCCTTCTTTCCCTCAACCTCCGTTTTCGGGACCAGTTGGTATCTTCGTCATCCTCCCTGGGGCGTTTCTTCCTCTTAGGAGTCTTTGGTAGGGGAGGTCTCCGAACCCTATATCCCTTCTTAGGTGGCTGCGAAGAGGCTCCCTGCTTCGAAGTCTCGCCTACCTTGTGGGTGGCGGCCGTCTTCGCATTGACCGCTTCTTTACCTTCCCCTTTTGATTCCTCCCTAAGGCTCCCTCTCCATCGGAAAAGTTTGAGGCGAGCCCCGACGATAGGGTCCCGTAGCCTAGTCCCGTATAATTCGGCAAGGATATATGCTCCCCCGTCTAACCTTCTTAGGACTCGGTACGGCCCCATCCACTGGTTGGCTTGCTTCCTGCTCCAAGTCTTTTCTAATGACGAGTCGTACATCAGGACGAGGTCACTAGACCTTATTGGTTCTTTTCGGACCCGCAAATTCTTGTCCCACCTTTCCTTTTCTTTCGTCCTTTCCTTCTCGATGTTTCTCCCCGCCTCGGCAAGTCTGATGTCAAGGTTTTTCGTTATTTGTTGTATTCTTGCCTCTAACAACTCGCCCCTCGTCATGTTGGTTTTCCATGAGACACTCGTCCAAGTGTCGACGTGAAATTCGATCGGTAGGGGGCAATGTCTACCGAACCAAAGGGTATAGGGAGGATACCCCATGCTCGATTTGACCGTGATATTGTCGGCCCAAACCACATAGCGCAATTATTTCGGCCACTGCTCCGTGTGCCCCCTACACCACTTTGCCAAGGCGTCCACTAGCGTTTGGTGACCTCTCTCTACCGGGGCGTTGCTTTGGGGGTGATAGACGGTCGTGTAGGCCGCTTTAATCCCCACCTTTTCCAATAGCACTCTTACCTTTTGACTTAGGAACTCGGACCCCCTATCCATCACTACTTTCCCGACACACCCGTACCTCGCGATGTACTCTAAGAGGAAGTTACTCACCTCCTCGGCCGTCTTCTTTTTAATAGCCCTAGCTTCCACAAATTCGGTAAGGTCGTCACGTGCGTTGATTATTTACCTAAGCCCTCCGACTCCTATGGGCATCGTCAGTAAGTCAATGTGGACTTTCTGCCCGGAACCGTGGGGAGCGAAGGAACTAGGGGCTCCTTGTAGCGAACGGTCGCCCTCTTTTGGCAAGCCTCACAGGTCGAACAGTACTTCTCGACTTCTCCGTACTGTCCGTCCCACCAGTAGAGTTTACGAACTTTATCAAAAGTCCTTTTTAGTCCCCTATGCCCCCCGACGACTCCGTCGTGCAACTCTTCTATGACTGCCTTCCTTTCCTCCGGGTCGCAAAGGACCCTCATGGGAATTGCAAACTTGATAGGCGTCTCAAAGAGGTGTCCTTCTCGTAGGCAATACCCAAGCGCCTCCCTCTTAATCACCTCGGTGCCTTCCCCCCTTCTTGCTAGGTATAACCCTATATCGCGGTACTTCCCGTCGTAAAGGTTAGCCAGGAACGTTTCCGGTCCCCTATCCTCCTCCCGGATAGTCACCCCCACTCGCGTCCTGTTAGAGGCGACTTGGATCATATCCCCTTTTGACATTGCCGCCCTAGCTTCCTCCAACCTTGGATAGTCCTCTTCTCTGATCGGGAGACGGGACAGTCAGTCAGCGACCTGATTTTTGGTCCCGAAGATTCTCTCGACCCTGTAATCGTAGAGCCTAATATGGATCATCCACCGAGCGATGGTTGGGTCCGTTAGAGAGAAGTTTTTTTGAAGGACAGCCGCCACCGCGGTTGGGTCCACTCTCACGAGGAAACGTCTACCGTAGATGTAGTGACGGAAGGTCTTTAAGCAGTGCAACACCCCTAGTACTTCTTTCTTGAATTGGCTATAGTTTCTCTCGGCGGGATTTAAGGCCCGACTCACAAATCGAAGTGGCCTCCCTTTCCCATTTTGATCTTTTTGCAACAGTAGTCCTCCTACGGAACAAGGTCCAGCGTTTGTAGAAACTATGAAGGGGCGGTTCTCCTCGTCCTCGAAGAACGGGACCCCTAGGACCTGCCCACCTTCGCGGAATTCTTCTTTAAGAACTTTCATGGCCTCGGTCTGCTCCTCCCCCCAAATCCATCCCTCCGATTTACTAAGCAGTCGTCTAAGGGGCTCCGCTTTCTCACTGTAGGCCTTTATAAAGATCCTCCAGTAGCCCATCACCCCTAGAAATTGCCTAACCTCCGTTATTGACTTGAGCGGCGATGGCCAGACCATCAACCTCTCTAATTTCCCTAGATCAGACCTCCGCCCATCTTTGTCGCAGATGAAGCCCAATATTTTGATTGAAGACACTCCCCAACGGCTCTTAGTCTCACTCACAGTAAGGTTGGCATCGTCTAATTTCGCAAGGACTTCTCCGACATCCTTCATATGGTCCACCACGAACTTCCTCACCTCGGGAAAGACCTCTGTCTCATCCCGTTCGACCGGCCCTTTTATCGGGAAGTCATCAAGGAAGGCTTCCACATTTTCAGGTATGAATTCATTGAGGACTGCAATCATGGCCCTTTGGAACACCGCTACACATTCGTCCACCCCATCGGTACCACCATCATTTGGACCAGCCCTAAAGGCGTACGCATGACGATCATGTGCCTATCCCGGTAGTCTAAGGGGATCTCATCATACCCCGAGAAGAGATCGCAGATTGAGTAGATTGATCGATCTGCCGACCCTTCCGCAAGTAGGTCAGCCTCTGGTATGGACCCTACGTCCCTTATAGTGACCACGTTGGTCCTTTGGAGGTTCTGAATCCACCTCAATTTGTTGCTGCCCCCTTTCCTTAGAAAGAACCATTTGTTAGAGTAGGCACTCTCACAAGGCTCCGCGACGAACGCCCTTATCTTTTCTTTAATAAAGACCACGATCTCCTCCTTCTCTTTTTGAGCATACTTCCACTGGGGCCTATCTTTCCAAGGTCCATGGGGAATCGTATGGATTCGGGCTGGCTTAGCGTACCTCGGGTCGATTCTCCCCCTTTCCGAGTCATCGAAGGCAATGGCCTTGTCGCAGCCCCTTAGGGTCATTGCTAGAACTCCTTCTCTTTGTCCGTTAGGTTCCCATCCCCTATGTCCACCTTTGCCAACCTATCGGCGGTAATTCTCTGGCCCTCGATCTCCTTCCTTTTTCGGATGATATCGGCGATCTCCTCTTCCGATACTGAAGTTTCCCCCGTTCTATCCCGGCTGACCGTGGTGGGTTTTACCTTTTCCGCCACGGTTTTGTGCTTCTTGATTCCGCCGGCTATGGGGATTCCTCCAAAAAAGACAATCTTACGCACCCACCGACCTCCTCCTCGTCCTCCTTCTCGTATCCTACCCCGTTGATCACAACCCGGCTCCCGACATCCTCTAATTCTAATCGGTCCCCCGGGGGTTCCTTATTGGCAAGGGTTGCCTCTTCTAGACAGACCTGGCGCACCCTTGACTGGGGCCTCCTTTCGTCTTGGAATGCTAGTCCGATATCGCTAATCTTGAGCGTCCACGGTCTTTAGGACCACACGGATTCCATCCGGACTTTGGATCGAGAGAGTTTGACTCCTGTCCGGAAGGTTGACCGTGGTCGCGTGGACCGCGCTCAGCCAGGTTCTCCCGAGGATTAACTCGGAGGAATATTCCTTCATTGAGAATATTGGTACCGTGGTCTCAATGCCGGCGACCTCGATCATGGGGTTATGACACACCTCCTATGCTGGCTACAACTTGTTATCCGTTACGACCATTGACATGGACACCCCTCTATCTATTTCCAAACCCAACTCCCGGGCAATGGAGTCTCTACATACCGTGGATTCGGACCCATTATCTACCAGAGCCCTCATCCTCTTTCCACTCACCACCACCTGGAGTTGGCCGCTCCCTAATACATAGAACCTTTTGGCATCTTCTCCTGAGAAGAAATTCGCCACCAATTCCTCCATGGTGATCCGGGAGGACTGCAGTTCTTCCTTCGCAGGCCCGTCCCCCAGGATTGTGGGTCCTCCAGTAAGGGGGTTTCATACCTTCCTCGTGATGCTCAGGAGCTCTTCTCTTGCGTTCTTGCTGGCCGCTAACTACTCCAGAAGGGTGCATTGCATAGGCTGCATTAGGGTCCTCCGTAGGGGGGCTACCGTGTCTATCTCGTCCAAGGTACATTTCATCTCGAACTTCTTTGACCCTTTCTTCTTAGGAGACTTAGGTGATGTGGGCTCTTCTCCCTTCCTTTCTTCCATGACTTTGGCGTCAACCATTGGTTGGTCGTCGTCAACGCTCCTTTTCTCTCCTTCGGTAGCGAGGTCCTTGCCTTTAGATGGTCCGGCCCCAACTTGGGTTCTCACTCTTAAGCAAGGCCCTTCCTCTTCAGGCTGTGTCTCAATGAACTTAATGCTCGACACTTGGGGTTCCCTTATGGACACGCCTCCTCGTGAATCCGTCATTTGGATATGGGACGAGTTGGAGGTGCCCCCAATCTCAGGCTTCTTTCCCAGCCTTGCCTCCTGGAGGGCTATCCTCTTGTCCACATTCACCTTCATGGAGGGATAGAAGGAGACTGTTTTTCCATCTTCCCCCCAAACCACCCACTTATTCTCATTTAACTTCACTACCCCCAAGGGCCCCAACCTCAGGGCTTCCGTAAGGTAAGGGCACTCTCGTTTGATGTGACCCTCCTCATTACAGTAGACGCACCCACTTCGAGGCGGCGGGTTGTTAGGGCGGGAAGCGACCTGAGGCGCCGCCCCTGTCGCCACGGGAGGCCCAGGAGGCGGTAGCGTTCTAGTCTGACTCACCTCCGGTCGGGCACCCATGGGCCTAGGTTGGGAAGGGTCTCCCCATCTTCCATCCCTTGCGTCCTTCCACCAGGAATTTCCCCACTCCGAGGTCCGATTACCCCCGGCCTCTCGATCGGCCCTCTAGCTCACTTGATTGTCGGGTTCGTTCCGCCAACCCGGGGGTCCTCCTCCCCAGTGCTGGGCGGGCGGCCCCAGAGGCTGCCTCTCATTACTACGAGGTCCGTCCCCCTTTTGGGCGTGCATACTACGGAGTGCCATGTCTGGACTCTCCTTCATATATTCCCTTACGTCCACACATCCTCCGGTGAAGACTACTTGGCAACCCTTTCAAAATTAGCGGAATTCCTAGGGGCCTTTTCGAGGACCTCCCTCCTCTTTTCTTCTGGTAGGTGCAGCATGAACATCACGCACCTCTCGACTTCCGAAAGCATCCCTTTATCCACCAAGGCCTGGGACAAGCATTTGAACCGTCGGGTAAAAGCCACCAGGCTCTCTTGCTCTCCTCTTGCCACCCGACGCAACCCCTCTATCGTGAGGATCATATCGCCACACGCAAAACCCCTAAGCAGGCTGCTTGTGAACGTCTTCCACCTACCATCCGACGGGTATACGGCCCTAATGGCCTGGTCCAATTCCGGGTCCGAATGTTGGATGAAGTGGTCGATCCATTCCTTCTCCGAAAACTTCTTGCGGTAGGCATAACTCTCCATTTCTCCACGAATCCGGTCACATCCCTTCCGTTAAAATAGAGCGATTTCAGCCCCAAGTTCACATCGTAATAAGGGACTCGACGGTCGTCATATCGACGGAAGTAAGGCCCGTCGGCCGGACCATCTAGCGCTGGGTCGTAAGGTTTGTACCAGGAAGGGTCCAGATCTTCCATCCGAGGTCGATATCTCAGAGGTCCCCATGGTTCCTCCTCCCTGCGAACCCCATAACCCGGGTCCTCGCGTTCCCAGTGTACGGACTCCGGGGCCCTGACCCCTCTCCAGATATCACCAGGTCCTCCCATATTCCTGCCTACTGCCTCTTCTCGTACCCAGGCGGGACCGATTTCCCTGCTCGCCCATCTTCGCGGTGCTCCCCCAATCTCGGTTGGCCATCCGTCCCCAAGGTCCCTCCTCCTCGAGACTCCTTCCTCGCTCCTCCTACGTGCCCAACACCCAGCCCTGTCATGAGGGCATTCCTACCCCTCGACGATTCTCTCTTCTACGCGGTCTGCCTTTCGGGTTTCGACGGGGAAGCCCCTTGTGGCTTCGGCCACCCTTTCTCTCATAGGGACATGTGGTTCCGTTTCTCGGTGCAAACGCTCATCCGAGCTTGCGCGCGGTTCCGTAGCTTTCTCCTCGATGGGTTCTTCTTGGTTCCTTAGGGCCCTGCCCATAGCCTCTACCCCTTCGGTCGCCCCTTCAGTCATCTTGCTCAATCTCGCCCCTAATTCGGTGTCTTCCTCGGATCGCCCCATAGCGGCGGTCTTGGGAGATTGGGCTACCCCGTGGTCCACCACACTTTCCATGCACCAGTTCTCAGTCGCTCTCCTCGCCAGAGTCAGTCCCTTGGCTGGTCGTACCACTGCTCCCCTCCGAGCCTCTTCCTTCTTTACTCGATCCTTGTGTCTCACTATCCCCTTCGGACTCCTCGCTAGTCACCGTCCACCAAGAGTCCCACAGTTTTTTTTCCTCGTTAGCGGCCAACGCAAGATTGGGAATCTCCAGGTCCGAGATGCCCCTAATCCCTTCTTGCGCGCACTGCCTAATCAGGTTTCTATCCACTTCACGGGCTTGTCCAGATAACAGGGGTTTGATGAAATCGCCTACCAAAGCCCACCATTGAAAATTCGTGAACTCTAGGGACTCCCAACACAGGGTGAATAGCTCGTGCCCCTTTTCCTCCCCCAAGGGGAATTTTTCAATTACTGGTCCTCTAACTTGGACTTTCCTCACTGTGGCGACGTCGGGGTAGAGCTGTCGGTAGACCCAAGCAGGGACCTCCCTGGTTTGGCCGTGGGCCGCCCGCGGGATCTCAAACCGCTCTCGGTATTCAATCCTTTCTCTCTCTCGTCTTCCTGCCTCTCCCCCACTCAACCTTCTAAGTCTGTCTCGGGTTTTCTCCGCTGTACTTAGAGGATCCTTCCCTTCCGCCAAGTCCGTGGCAAAGAACTGTCTGTCGTCGGGAGACAAATAGATCTCTACTCTTCGCGCGCGGGTACCGTCCAGCGAGACTATAGAGAAACAAACCAGTGTTTCTTGTCCGTATATTTCGAGGAATTTTGTGGAGACCTCCCCTTCTTCATCAACTCTAGGGAGGGTCACTCCATACCTAGATCCTGTCTTCCAGGCCCGTAGCAAGGTTCCTATAGGGTTCCCCCTTTCGTACCTAATCATTGGCCGGCTTACCCTACCCGAGCCAATCTGTCCTCCACCTCCACGAGTGAGTCCTCACACCTTCCTCGAGAACCTTCGCCTTGCTCGAGAATCGTTTGATGCAACGCCTGCTCGTGCTCACTCGACCTATCCCAGAAGCGCGCCTCTATTAGGTGCACTCAAGCCTCGAGAGGGCTTCCAAGCCACCTAGAGTCCACTTCGAACCTTCTCTCGACCTCTGACAGGGGTTCTCTCCACGTTCTAGAGAACCGTACCCTTCCTGCCCCCCTAATAGTGATGGAAAACCTCGCCAAGGTAGTCCAGGACCTCCTTTTCCACCAGGCCACTCATCGGACCTCGACGAGGAAGCTCTTCTTGGCTCTAACCATTCAGTGTTCACCAAGGTTCAGGCTAAGATCCACTCCTCCTACTGTCCCTACCTCAGGGTCGTCGTCCCTTGACTCTAACTCCCAATTTATCGAGCTCGAAGTGTAGGTGGCTCTCATGCCTCCTCTCTCCCGGAGAGTAGCTCCTCTTTTAAGTCATCTAACACTTTTATAGCCGTAGCCTCTAACGTCTTAATCCTTCGCAAGGCCCCAGGCCTCGACCCCCTTTCTTCTTCCCGGCAAAGGGTCAATATTCGGTATAACTCCTCTCTAACCCTTTCTAAGCCCACCAGTTCACCACCGTTGGGCTCACTCATGCCTCAAATTCCTCCGTCAACATGCTATCGCTATCCGTATGAGATCTGACGGCTCTAATCCTTGTAACCCTGCCTCACAGATTCTTCCCAGGTATCTCCAGGTGACGGTTGAGACCCTTACGTATTGGCCCCAACCCTCAAAGGCGTAGCCCAGGCCCTCGATTGATAACCAATTATCCTCGTATGGACTCTGGAGGCACCAGATCAATAGGGAATGTAGGTCCGACCTTGTGAACCGAAATTGGCTCAGGATTGCGATCCTACGTCCCACCGCCTCCCGGACCGCTTCCGAGGGATATATCCGCTCAAGAATGAATCGAGGGACCCCGACGGGGTCACTGTCGAAGAACCTAGGTATCTCTTCCCAACCTGCGTAGGTTACTCGGCAGACCCTAGGGTACTCGTTCCGAGGACTTGCTTCCTCCACAAACTTTTCCAAACGCTCCTGAATCGCTGGTGCGTCTATAAGCGGGTTCTCTCTTAATTTCAAACTGCGGACCACCTCTAGAAACCCTTCCTTAGAAAGGAACATTGTGGCCTCTCCGACCACCAACCCTTCTCCGCTGCTCACCGTCGCCCGAATAAATGCTCTCCCTCGATGTACCTTCGCCACTTCCTTCCGAATGACCCTTGTTGGATCCCTCCGGCTTTCCTTGGGCAAG
Organism: Chara braunii; assembly: GCA_003427395.1. Taxonomy (NCBI): domain Eukaryota; kingdom Viridiplantae; phylum Streptophyta; class Charophyceae; order Charales; family Characeae; genus Chara; species Chara braunii. The sequence goes on along the minus strand of BFEA01000309.1, from coordinate 1,281,092 downwards.
GAGACTTGGACAATTTCCCCTTCCTCACTCACAGGCTCTATTGAGGCCCAAAGAGTCTCGGGAACCCCTCTTATCATCGCGCTTCGTACCCACGCCGATTAACCACCTGCTCCTTCCCGAAGAGGCGGGCGTACGGCACGTCCGCGACATGAGCTCGAATCCCGTCAAACTCTCTCAATCTCCCGAATATAGCGGACAACTCTCCTCTAGGGGGAACCCCAGCGTCCACGCACCGCGTGTAGAGCCAGAACAATCCCATAGTCCGCACTCCGGACTCCCGAGCCGCTCTAAGTACCGCCACTACTCTTTCCTTCGGGTCTCTTAAGAATGAGTTTGTCAAAAATTGGGGTAAGTTCGCATGGAGGACCCCGGACGCACGAGGGACCTCGCCGGGTTCGGCGAAAGACACTTGTGACCACGACTCGAAAGTCTCTTCCTCGTAATCACTTAGCACCAGGTTCGTTGCTAACAGCCTCGCGGACTCACGGTACTCCGTATGGGTCTCTTGGCCCATTACCAATCCTCTCCACACTTAAGTCCACGTCTCCTCGCTGAGGAAGATCGTAGCCCGAATCTCGAGGAAAGGACCGAGGTCCGGGGGGCCTCCTCTTTGCACCCCTTCCTTCCAAGTGAGCCTGTGAGCTCGACCCCACACGTAGGCCCCTTCTCTAATGACTCTGCCTTTCTCAACGCTCATCCAGTAAGAAGTCACGTGAGGGTCACCCGAAATCAAGACTTTACCCGCGTCACTAGCCTCTATTGCGTCTACCACCCCGTTTTCACCGAGCTAAAATCTCACCATCTACCACGTCGTTTTGAAAACCCACCGGCGGTATCTTTCGGGTGAGAGAGTAAAGGGTGTTTCTAGCGACCCCAATCTCCTAAAAATACCCCAAAGCTTCCCGCATGGAGGGATACCTTGATCGATGCAATGCGTGTACAGCGTCCACAAGGCTCCAAAGGGTAATCCCAAACTCCTTCCCCTCTCTAGGAGTCTCACCACTCTTCCCTCACTCTCTCTCGAGAACACAAAGCTTGGGACGCACACGGTAACAGGGTAACTTGCCCCTGGGAGTTCGCCTGCCCTGGCGAACCTCTCGATTTCCAATGCCTCAACCTGAATTTCCTTTCGGATCCTATCTATCCACCTTTTCCTGACTTCTCTAGCCTCCCTGATCAACGAGTCCAGCCCACCTCCTTGGCCCAAGACCAGGGGTACAACAATCTTCGACCAAGCCTCCGGCTTAACGAAGATCACCGAGGTGACCTTAAGCCGTATCTCAGTCGTTCTTTCCTCAGCCTCTTCCGATTCTATCCACACGAAATTACCTCCAACCGTAATCTCTCCTCCTTCTAACCTTCTCCAATCGGGGATTCTTCCGTTGCTCGGGACCAGGCTACACACCCCTCGTTCGTCTAGAGGAGACTCAACGAACCTACCGACGCCCTGGTCAAATAGAACCATTCATTCCACCCTTCGACGCACCCCAAACACCCTTTGGTATCGGTAGTCCCGGCCACCCTCAAGGTCTCTCTCCGACTCAAGAGAGATCATTTCCCTGATCCGATCTGCCCTAATCCCGTACGGGACAGGGTTGTCCACGCAATAGGAATAGAACCAGTGAAGTGAGCGAAAGGACAGGCCTCTCCTTCTCTCTCGCCGAATAGATTTCACTACTTTCTCGTACTCAACCCCTCCTCCACACAATCTTCTAAAAACGTAAGCAGGAAAGATAGCCCGCACGCAACCGTGGCTCGAGGGTATTCCTCGTCCCTAGTGCAAGTCACCCGCAAGCGGAACGGCATGCTATGCTGAAGGGGAACCTCCTCGAAGATCCGCCTTAGGATAGGTCCCTCGCGTATCTCCCAGTGGTCCTCTCGATACCACCCTAAGGCCCAGTGGGTGACGTACTCGACCCATGCCTCCCGACTTAGATAGATCGTGCCCTCGGCACGAACCGCTGCTCGTCGGGCCTTCCCCCCGTTCCGAGGTCTGTTCCTGGTCCACCGATCTCCTTCCCAAATGCCCACTGCAAACCGTGCCCAGAGGGAGACCCCCTTTTCAAGTTTCACTCCTCTCTCGCGCCCCGCTAGGTATCTCTCCGTACGATGATCCAGAGGGACGCTAAAGCATTCACGATCTTTGAGAAGGTCTGCCTTCTCGATTTTTACTCCACCGTCCTCTCCCGCTTCTACAATCCCAACCATGCCCCTTCCGGCTTCGTACCACCTTCTTAACGATCCCTATCAATACCTTCCACCCGTCGGACCCGTCGAGGTAGGCCTACGGTATGATCGGGGCCGGCCGCTCGCCTTGTCGGAAGGTACGGTAACCTGGAGTATAGAAATACCGGGTTTCGTAGGCCCCCAATAGTTCCTTCTCCTATTGCGCGAGGCCTACAGCCTCCTCCCAACTACTAAGAAAACCTTGTCCTAGATCCGTTCCCTCTTCAACGTAAAGGGTGATGTCCCAATCCCCGGTCCACAGGAAGAACCTGTAGCACGACACGTCTACCCCCCCACAGTCATCCACGGTGATGCCTCGTCAGAAGGTGCGGCACCTCAGAGTATAGAAATACCGGATCTCGTACCCTCCTAAAAGCTCCATCTTTAACTGTGCTTGGCCGACCGCCTCTTTCCAACTATCTAGGAAGGCTCCCCCTCGGTCAGTCCCTTCTTCTACGTTAAGCGCTATATCAAAATCTTTTGTCCACAGGTAAAAATTGTAGCACCACACGCTTACACCACCACGGCTTCCCACGCCAATGCCTGTTGGCTCAAACTCTAGGACCCCCAAACTCATAGGCGCCCCACTATCTCTTCTATAATTGCTACTAATACTCTCCACCCGTCTGACCCGTCGAGATAGGCTTCCGGAATCACCGGCGCAGGCCGGCCGCCCCTAGGATAAGTTCGATACCCTAAGGAGTAAAAGTAACTGAATCCGTACCCTCGCAGTTCACCTCTAGCCCCACGGGAGTCGTTGACCGCCGCCCCCCATCCGCGGAGGAAATTCTCTCCCTGGTCTTGCCCCTCTTCTACATAGAGGGCCACATCAAAGTCTCTCGTCCACAGGCGAAAGGTATAGCACCACACGTCGACCCCACCGTAGCCTCTTACGCTAATCCATTTTGGGACTGCAGCTAGGCTCATTCACCCTAATCAACGAGAGATATTTTTCGTCCTTCTTCTCTATTTGGCCACTCGAGAGACCACCCCTACCCTGCAAGGAGAAGGTGTCTGTGAGCCCAGCAGGATCAAATGGACCAGAGAAGGAATGTCGTCTCACTCGGCTATCTTCCTGTCCTCCCCCGCTGAGAGGTTCTCCCACTTCCAGGACTAAGGACTAGCCGCGAACACAGGTTATCCCCGAAGAAAGGTGGCAACCCTTCCCCCGAAGTCGGACCGTAGTCACACACCCGCGCCCTATGTCCCTCACTGAACCAACCCCTAGTCCTGAGTTAGCCTATCCGGAACCACGCCCCTACTCGATCCACCTCGAGCGTGGAATTACCCCGGTACCAGGACTTTATCCGCCTACCAATCGGTGATCACTAGCCTATCTATTCCCTCCCATTCTCCTCATCGTGAACTCTTCTCACTTCGTCCCCTTCTTCCTTCTTCGCCTCCGGTTGACTCTTTTCTCTCTTGGAATCACAGAATTCAATCAGGGTATCCGAAAAAGAGGGGTGGGAGAAGCAGAGATTTAGGAAGAGTCTCTCGGCTTGAGCAGATATTTATACGTACCTTGTGGTCTTAGGTCCCTTCAATATTCGTTCTCGTAATCCCAATAATCCCCTAGGTCCGAGTCCGAGAAATCGGCAAGGCACCGGTCCACCCAAGACCCGTCCTCCGATCCCTCGTCCAAGGCGCCCCACTTATCTCCCACCTCTTCTCCCCGGGGCAGCCCCCTATCTCCCTCGCCTACAATGGTGGTTGTATTTCCCTTGCTTCCCTGTCCCGAAACCTGAAGCACTACTCTCCTTACCCCTAGGCTCCGAACGGCGCCTGCCTGAGGACTCCGCTCCCTTCCGGGAGGAGTGTCTCTAGCGGGTCCCGCCCGCAAGCCCCGTGGGTCGAGAACCGAAACCCCAGGCCCCTCTTGAGAACCCCTCTCCCGTGCGGAAGATACCCCTCGTGTAGTTGCCGTCCACAACCCGTGAGGGTCAAGGATATTTGGCGACCCCTGAGGATCCCAAATAGACAGGCCCCCCGGACCCCCTCGAGCACCCCTTTCCTCTCTCCCCCTTGCGTCCACTCTCTCACCCCCATGTGCGGACCCTATCACTCTATTTTCCCGAATGGTGCTTCTTCCCACCCTTTGATTGTTCTTTACCCCCATTCAAACCCCACAAGCAAACTGCCCCGCCCTCTTAATTTGCCATTTTTAGAAATAAACACTCGTAAAAAATGTCACACTCGCAACAAGAATCTGACCTGGAGCTTTGGAAGGCGCGAGTGGGGCCGAAGTCGCAAGCGGGGCCGTAGCGGACCTGCAAAAACCGAGAATTTCCGACACCCCCAATCCCTAGCACCCAACACGCCCAGCAAACCCCTCCCACATGGAAACAAGCCCCAAATAGATCCCCCACCGATGCTGCCCAAATTAAATTGATGTTGCCGAAGAAAACGAAAGTCGCCGCACGGACCGAAGAAAGTCGTGGTCGAAGAAAAAAACCCGAAGAAGTCACACTGAGAAAGACAGCCGGTTCCGAAAGTCCAGAGAAATGCTGAAACCCAGAAAACTCGAGGCCGAAAACACCCGATGCCAAAATCCCAGAAAAAAATACTGCCACTGCCTGTCACGCCAGTTCTCCCTCACCTTGCAGTTACCGAGCCGGTCGAGGCCGTGGGAGAAAGCCCATCCCCGACAACGGCGCCACTTTGTCGGCTGGTCCAGGGGTATCCTCCTTGCCTTCCAGTGGCCTCCCCTTTCCGACCCTCCTACCACACCTTCGCCAAGCTCCCTGATCAGCCGATTACGATCCTTGCGAGGATCAACCCCAACGCCAGGGGCTGCTCGCAACCCGTCTCTCTCCCCCTTACACCCCCCCCCAGTCTGTTCCCAACCCCGAGCTAGGTGTGGTGCATGACTTCGAACCTAGTCATGCCAGCACTGAACCCCACACTTGGTCGCATGCCGAGCGCCTCTTGGAGGGACCCTATCTCAGTGTTTAAATGACTTCCAACCAGCTCTGGGCATTGAACTTCGAACTCAGTCGCATGCTAAGTTAAGGTACTAATCTCGAAGGGAAGGAAAGACTCTATCAGAGCATTCGAGTGACTTCGGACTCGTATTTTGGTACACAAACACGAATTTGGACACATGCAGAGCACTGATAACAATAAAATGACTTCCAACTGGCCCGGGGTATGGAACTTCGAGCTTAGTCACTTTCTAAGCACTTACTCAGAACTTGAAAGGAGAGAGCATTCGAGTGACTTCGGGCGGGACACAGAACTTCGAACTTGGCCACATTCGGGGCACAGATTCATAACTAGCAAATGACGTCCAACTTTGCCCTAGAGATTGTATTTCGAAATTTGTCGCTTGCTATGTGCAGATACAGAACACGAAAGCAAAGAAAGATTCTGTCAGAGCATTCGAGCGGTTTCAGACTGGATACAGAGCCTCGAACTCGGTCACATGCAAGGTACAGATTTATAAGAAAAAAATGACTCTTGACTCGGGCTAAGTACATATACAGAACTCAAAAGGAGAAGACGACTCTCTCAGAGCATTCAAACGACGTCGGGCGGGACACAAAACTTCGAACTTGGACACATTTGTGGCACATATTCATAACTAGCAAATGACTCCCAACTTTGCCCTAGAGATGGTATTTCGAACTTTGACGCTTGCTATGTGCAGATACAGAACACGAAAGTAAAGAAAGATTCTGCCAGAGCATTCAAGCGATTTCAGACTGGATACAGAGCCTCGAGTTCGAACTTCGGAGTTAGGCCCTTACTGATCACAGATTCATAGCTTCGAAAAGAAAGAAAGAACCTGACTGAGCGATCGAACGGCTTCGAACTCTGTATGGAAGCAGAACTTCGAATCAGGTCGCACTCAGATCATAGAACTCAAAAGGGGCTCATAGCGAGAGAACGTTGGTCGTTCACGATCTCCGCAGGTGATCACCCTACCTCTATGGAGCTTCCTCAGCGGCGCCCAGGCCACGCGAGCCGGCCGCTTGATCAGGCCCGCAAGAAGCTAGTTGTCTTCGACTCGTTCCGTCGCCATGCTGAGGAGCTCGGAGGAGTCTACTGACCTCGGGCTGTGCCATTCTCTCAAAAGCATCGCTGGCAGTGGCACATGGTGTGCTAATGACGGTCTTTGGCCTTGTCACATGAAGGAGCTTCACGCCTCGACCCTCTCTCTCTCCCCCTTGTCTCTCTCCCACTCTCGACCGGCCTTGTGTGACGAGCGCCGCGCACGCTACTCGCTCGAACGATTCGTCTGTCAACCCGCCCTCAGCTTCTCTTCTCTTCGCTCGCTCTCACTCTAGTGCTTTCGGTCGAGGACGTCGCCGGACGCGAGTTCACGTGCTCTCCCTGTGTCTCCCCCTCTCGGTCTCCACTTGTGCTCCACAGGCGCTCTCTCTCATCGATCTGATCGCTATCGGTCGCCTCCCCGCATGGGCTTGCAGCTCTCTGCCTCTCCCTCCCTTACGCTGGCCTTCTCGCCCCGGACGCCTATTCCGAGCAAGCCATGCTCTGCTCGCCTCCGCCTGCAGGCTCCGTTCGCCGTTGGAAGGACGGCTCGAGCGCGACCCTTTCGCATGCTCCGAAAGCTACCGCTGTGGGTGCCTTGTGCGTTGTTTCGACCCTCCCATCTCCTCTCTGTCGCTGGCCACGGTCTGTCCCCCTCCTTTCTCTCTCTCTCTCTCTCTCTCTCTCTCTCTCTCTCTCTCTCTCTCTCTCTCTCTCTCTCTCTCT
>BFEA01000309.1:1257962-1272490 GCA_003427395.1 Chara braunii | reverse complement strand
AATAATTTGTGAGTGTATCGACCTGCGCATCAAGTTCAGATTCACCTTAACTGATTTGAGTGTCGTCAGACAGCACCTCCGACAGTTATCAAGAAGCATATGCTCAGGTGCACTTCTCAGGCCAATTGATTGGTGAGTGTATCGACCGGCGCATCTAGTCCAGGTCCTCGCTAACTGATAGGAGCGGCACCACGCAAGGGTTGGGCGACAACCCGTAAGGAAGCCATACACACTTACCACGCCGCTCGACAGGCCCCGTTTCTTCAGCTGATGCAGCCCCCCCCCCCGTAGCTTTTACCGAGTCCAATTACGAACCCCCTCAGACATTCCCTTCTTTGTTGGAGCGACCAATCGTTCGAATCAAGACCCAGCTTGAGCCCTTCCAAAGTCGATCACCCTCATCAGCGGTGGATCAAATATCACCCCTAGTCCATATTACCCCTTTTTCCGTTGCTCTTTTTGCGGTGTATCAAAATCACCGATCTTCGGTCTGCCCTTGGCCCCACTCACGACCTCGCGCTGACTGCCTTGTCCCTGCTTGTTCCAACGTTATTGCAAAATAGGAAGAATTTTTTTTGTTCCCCAAACCCCTCACGCCTCATGCACTCACGCACCCAATCACACAAAATCTAAGGAAACATGCCCGAAAAATTATGTAAGGTGAAGAGAGAGTTCTTTCGGCTGGTAGACAGACGCCCGACAACGGGCTGGCGATGAGAGCACACTTCTCATCCCAGTCCACCTGATAGGCTTGATGTAGTGCCTTAGCAGGTGTTGTACAACGAGGTTCAGCTGCTCTGCTTGTCCATTTGCCTCCGGGTGGTTCCTGGAGGTCGTCAACAACTGCAGCCTTCCACAACTTACTGGTGAATTGTACATCTCGGTCACTAATAATGGACTTTGGCAGGCGAAAGTCTCTGGCCCAGTTCTCTTTGACCAGTCTGATTATGTACTCGGTCTTCGTTGTTTCCGGCACGACAACTAACCAAGCATACTTACTGAACCTATCCACAATGACAAAGACATATCTCATACCATTCTTGCTGGTGTCTAGCGTATCCATAAAATCCATGGACAGGTTCTCACCAGGCCTTTCCGGATTCGAAAGGGGCTTGAGAAGCCCAAGAGGGGCCTGTGTGTGTGGCGTGTTTTTCTGACAGACCTGACAAGTTTCCACATACAGCTTGGCGTTTTTCATCATCGTGGGCCACCAGAACTGCTGCAACAAGTTTGTTGCAGTCTTCTTATTCTCACAAAGGTTCCATTTTACACCGACTCATCAGTGCTTTGGTTCCGTTGATTTCAGGTTGGGGAAGCCAAAATGTCATGTGGCATCATGACACTCGCCAAAAAATAAACTACGCAAAGACTCACGGTTTGGCACACACAAACGTTTAATCCCGGCCTTCTCGAGGAACAACAGGCCATTGACCAACACAAACTCATCAGAAGTCACCTTGTCCTTCGCCTTGACTCTGCGTATGATCTCTGCCATGAACAGATCCTCGCGATAGGCTTCCACCAAGGAGTGAGGAACATCATCCTCAAGCCCAAACTTAGTGATCGGCGCACCAAGGAAGTCTGGCCTACGCGACAACCCATCAGCAACCTTGGTGTACTCCCCTTTGATGTATTGAGGTTCGAAGTCATATTGTTCTATGACCTCGATCCAACGTTTCAAAGCATTGGAGAGAACAGGATGTGTCCTCATCCACCTCAAGGTCTGATGATCAGTCCTTACGTCGAAGAATCTCCCAAGGAGATAGTGCCTCCAATGGGAAGCGCTTTATAGATCGCATAGAGTTCCTTCTCATATGTGGACTTAACCAGCTTATGAGAGGGCATCTTTTTGGGCATGTACTCTACAGGCCTCAACTTCTTCCCCTCCTACTTCAGTACGGATAGGAAAGGAGACCCGTAAGGGGAGACACTCGGCCGGATCCAAACCTTCTCTATGAGATCCTTAAGTTGTCGACGAAGCTCATCAAGCTCCGCTGGAGATATCTGATAGATCCGACTCTTCGGAATACTAGACCCTGGGATAATCTCTATCGCGTGGACGACCTCCCTCTCAACAACCTCTTTCGACTCTTCAAATAAATCAGGGTATGTAGCGACCACTCCCTTATCTCTGGAGGCATTTTCACCGGCTACTCCTTTTCAGATACATACACTAAGTACAGACCCTCCTCCGGATTTTGCTTATAATAATTGTAGAACGTGGCCGCACACATGCATCCGTAGGACTCAATCAGACTACTAGCTTTATACTTACGTAATCTGGCGGTCCCCCCTCCGGGTAAAGTGTGTTTGACCACTTTTCGGTCTCAGTCAAACTGGGGTTGTGCAACCGAAAGATAGTACATACCCAGCAAGATATCCATAAGGAGATCATCGCTAACTAGGAACGAGACTCTATGTCTTAGTTCCCCTCTCGCATACGGGAAATGACACTCGATGTCTTTTAGGTAGTCATTCACTACCATGCGCTGTTTGTTGGCACAGGTCGACTCCATAGGTCGACTGAGGCGCTGCACCTACCCCTGTAAGCGCAGCCAGTCAACGCAAGCGAGGCTGAAAAAGTTCCTCGTCGAACAAGTATCGTAAAAGTCCCCAACTTTACGGCTGTCTATATCTACTACCTCGCCGACGAACAACTCACCCTTAGGAGTTTTAGACATGACCATCCAAGAAGTTAGTGGGTACGATCTAGCCCACTCCTCCTCGAGCTCCTCCAAGGACTCAAACGAATTCATCGAACAGAGGATCGATTGATCCAAATGTGTTTGTAGGACGACGACAGAGTTAATAACCTGGGCCATCTCTCGAGATGGCGAGGGTGTGTCCATTACCTCAACCCTAGCAGGAACAACTATAATTCCTGCTGGCCCGACATGTTTTCCAAAGCAGTGCCTGAACTACTGGCAATGTTGCTACCCTGGAAAACGGAGGAGACCGGCGCCTGCCCCATTGTAGGCGGGATCTTTTATGTTACCTTTCTATTCCGACACTTGAATTGGTTCTGACCATATTGACCACACCGAATAAAAGTTGCACAGGAGTAACGATCTCTCCACACGTCCTTGGTAAGCCCCGCTTTTTCCCATAAAGGAGCATTGGGATCTACTTGACTCCTTGACCAGCAACCTTCATGACGTCTACCGGTTGCCTTACCTTTTTCAACTGAGGCAGCGATTGCATCACCCCCTGAAGCTTCTGCGCTACCCGACTCTGACCCTACTCCCATTTGGAAATTGTCGTCTAACTCTATGGTAGTACCATCGCTGTCGACGAACATGATGTGCCCCTTGGCCTTCGAGTTAGGAGGCAGTGCCTGTTTCCTTCCATCGGTAGTGGGTTGGTGCCCATGCCCGTTCTTTGCGTCTAGATCTAAGGCCTTCTTGTTGAACGAAGGGAAGTTGTGGACTGTGATCATAGCCTCACCTGCCAACTGATTCCTGAGCTTTATGGGGAGATACCAAGTGGTAAGTAAGACCTCGGGGTCGTAGCGCACACCGGGAACACAGATCAGACGCTCAACAGCGTCCGTGGCATCCCATACTGACCTGAACTTCCTTGAGCTCGGGGTCAATATCCCATCGGTGGCCTTTTGAGCCTCCTGCGGGTCATGCCACCTTTCTTCCACCTGCTTGAGGAAATCATCCAATTTCCAAGGGGTCGGTTAACCTTCTCTCCCAATTTCTGGGTGACTGCCCAAGCGTGGAAGTCATGACCGTACCCCTGTAACTGCACGTACCCACTTAACCACCTTGCTGCACTCCCCTCCATATAGGAAACAGCCATAAGCACTTCCTCGTGAGGCAAGGTTAACTTGCACTTCATATAGACTGGCACCGACCGAGAGAAGGTTAACCGACCCCCCATTTTTCAGGTCAATTTATAAAAAAAACATAAGGCCATTTCAAGCAAACTCCACACCAATGTATAGAGTGCACTTCTTACTAACATATTTAAAAAAAAAAAAAAAAAAAAAAAAAAAAAAAAAAAAAACCCCATAAAACAGCAACCCAAAAGTGCATTTTCAGGCAATTTTGGCATGAAACACGTCATCCAAATTTCAGGATTTTCAGGCCTCCCAACAACACAAATTCTAATAACCCAAATAATACCAAATTTGGCAGACAGCAACCTTAAACCAAAACAAAAACTGGCAAAAAATAAATAAATAAAAAAACCAAAAATTTGCCCCCAAACCCTAATTTCAGTTTTGGTCCCGTTAGTCAGGAGCTGAAAATGGAGGTCCCCGTTAACCATTTGTGAAACTCCACACCAATGTATAAAGTGCACTTCTTACTAACATATTTAAAAAAAAAAAAAAAAAAAAAAAAATTAAAAACACATAAAACAGCAACCCAAAAGTGCATTTTCAAGCAATTTTAGCATGAAACACGTCATCCAAATTTCAGGATTTTCAGGCCTCCCAACAACACAAACCTGTTGGGGTTGTGTGCCCTGCAGATGTGCTGGCTGCGAGACGGGAGGCTGCCTTGTTACGACAGTCATCAACAAAGGCTGGGAAAACACTGTCTGAATAGGAATCTGTACACTAAGACCTGCCGAGAACCCACCTGTCAAAAGCATACCCAGATTGGAAGCGGTCTGTACCGTAGCTGGAGAAAATGTGTATGCGACTACTCCAGTTACCGGTGGGACAAAAGGAGGAGGTTGTACCACGGGCTAAGCACCTGGCCCAGATGGTGATGGTGTGACCTGAACTTGCCTGGCCAGCACAGCCAGGCTCCTCTAAATGTTTTGCAAGAGAGATCTATGGTAGTCCTGCATCTCCACTACATCTACCAGGGTTGTTCTAACGGTCCTTACATCGTAATCCATGTTGGTTATGTCCATTTCCTCTAACTCCCTAATGTTCGCTTGTCTCTGCTGCATTGTAGATCTACGTCTGAGCATTCTCTCTTTCCCTGTCTGTATCTCGTCTAATGCCTGTTGTAGTTGTGCCTCGCGAGCACTTGCTCGTTGGATGGCGACCTCCTCGGGAGTTAACATTGTTTGTTGGCTTGCCATAACGCCGGCGGAGTGACTCAGGGTCTGTACGACTGTCGCCCTGACAGTCCCTGAATTACGGGAACTCTGTTGCGCAACGGTGGCCATATTGGCTGCTGAGGTAGCTGCCTCGCTTGCAAAAGCTCTGCTTGCCTTTGTCTCCCTTGCCCTCTGCTGCTGCTACTGCCTTTCCCTAGCCTGTCTAAAGAGGAGGCGGTCTCCCTCGGCTCCTAAAGCTACGTGGACCAACAGGAGTCTACGGCTTAACGAACGCAAGATCCGATCGTTCGTATGAAGGTCCTCCCTGCCGCTCATATGCTACAGCATTGTGCAATGGCTGCACTAGGACACACTCGGTTGCCTACCGCAGCGTAGTGCTCAGACCGATTTAAATTAATAAAAAATAATAATCGGTGGCATTGTCAGTAGGTACAGAGTTAGGTTCAACAAGTAAGTCCAGATTCTTACAAACGAAACTATTTTACTTGACTAGTTTGCAAATAGCAAGCAAATGAGCAGAAACAGAAAGTTCTACCTATGTTGTCTGTCATTTGTGTTAATTGTTGTACATCTAACTAATCAAAATGAAAACAGGATCATTTGCATGGTTGTTTGCAGAGTGGAATTGTTCCTGAACTTATCACCTCAAATCTAAACCTCCCTCAGTTCTTCTTGATGTCACTTGACGTTAGCATTCCTGAGCAATCCTGATAGCATGTGTCTAGAGGTGTGCATACGGCCCACCAAGTGCCCCAAGTCAGTGCTGAGCTGGCCAGCCCCGCACCATGTTTAACCTCGCGTGCAACGAGCCTTACACCGACCGATTGGTTGATCAAGAGGCAATTTAAGGACGTCCCCCGAGGTCATCATGAATTACTTAACGTCGCAAACAGGATGACGATCACAATCAATGGAAGGTAACCCACTAGTATTTATTTATAGATGTTCGGTTGTCGTCTCCCCTATAGGTCTGTCCTGCCCCTCATGACCTATCTATATCTCCAACTGGCAGACAAAGGACAAAGCAGCAAAGCATGCGTGCTCTACTCCCGGTGGCTCGACATGGTGACCATGACCCAGTGCTTCGTTCAGGGCCCTTCAGATGGCAACGCCCTCTCCTTCCAGATGCTCAACGTGAATAATGTCGACTCTCAAGGTTGAGCGCACTCGACTCCAGACATGAGAGGACTCTCAAGACGGAACACACATCCTCACGGTAAGAAGTGTCAAAGAGGGTACCGATAACGTTAAGAGCAAGGTACCTCAAAATAGCTGCCCCCAACCACACATATTTTCACGAGATGACTTGACGTCGATTGTGATGACCAATCATTGCCTTGGCACAACAAGCATTACACCGCCGTTCCACCTCAGCATCAATCGCACATCAGATAGTTCTCATCACATATCGAAACACCCAATATCACCACTCAGCCTTCCTGACAATACCCCTCTCCACCTCGGTCGCTTGCTTGCCTTCGCCCTCCTTACTGCACACTACCCACGGCCGCTCACCCAACTAACCGCGTGCATGCATCGCATACGCAAAAGACAAGCGCTTGATTAGCGCAACGTACGACAACTCCGATACCAAAATGCAAGGAAAATGAACGATAGCGAATTTCAGAAACCAAGCAGCATCATACACAGGAAACCAAATAGTTTTCACCTCGAACCAAAAGCAGGATTACAACTTGAGTTCCACCAAATAAGAGCACAGCAAAAGCCCACAAGTGATAATGTTTGAATAGTCTCATCATCATCAACAATGAACCAATGTCGAATCCCTATATGGCGCTCAGTGTCCAGACTACGAATACCAAATCCTATTTATCCTATCTACAATGTCGCTGGTGACGTCAACAGCTTCCCGAAGTACGAGCTAATCTTGGCCGATGTCGTTCGCCTCAAACACCAATTATGTCTCATGCTTCACTCACAACCTCGATCCCCCACACATATCCCACGTACACCCAAGGACCACCATGTGCCCCATCCAGCAATGTGCAAGCCAGCTCAATTATGGTTGCCTTCTTCCTCCCTGCTCACCCGTGACTCCCGTGAGCGGGTAGGCACTCGCTCCAGCAGCTGGCACAGCAACGCTTGTGCATAAGCAGCGAGTACCCGAATATGCAACCCGCAGCCAGACTCTTTCCTTTATGGAATGAGGCTGCGACTCGTGGGCTGCTTGGCTGGCTTGGGCCTCCTCACGGAAGCTTCCGGTAGGCCTCAAGTGGCTAAGCCCTTGTCTCATGGAATCTTCCGCAGGGCCTGGGGTGGTTGCCCGTGTCCAACTGCCAACGACCTGTGTTCGGTTCATGCCCCATGTCCGGCTTAGTGCCTACCTCGATACATTCGGAAAAAGGCAGGCAGGGTCTGGGCTCACTCAACCAACTGGTGCTGCGCAACTGCCTGAATTTCCCAACTGCATCAAAACCCAAAAATAGGTCTCTCGTCACTTGTCAGGCCCGCAATGATTTAGGGCGGCCGTTCTTGCTGAAACAGGGCCCAGTAGGGCTTTACCGAGGCCTTGAGCCTCGCAGGAAATTTAAATCAAAGAAAAGAAAAAAAGAAGAAAGACAAAACAAATTAAAGTTATGGGAGGGGGGAAATGGAAATGTGATAAAGAGAGAGAGAAATTGGTGAGAAAGAGAAAACAATTAATGTGGGAGGTGGGGGCAATCATGGGGTTCTAATTGGGGGAGGGGAGGGGGAGACGAGGTTGAGAGAATGGGAGAGAAAGGTGAAGGGGAGAAGGAAAGATTAGTGGAAGAGAGTGAGTGAGTAAGGAGGCGAGGAGAGGAAAAGGTAGTGGAGGATGAGTAAAGAGGGAGGGGTATGAGAGAACATTGGGAAAGAGAGGAGAAAAGTAATGAAAAGAAGAAAAGTAATGAAAAGAAGAAAAGTAATGAAAAGAAGAAAGGAGAATCATGTTGGGAGAGGAAGGAGTAGAAAAATATGTTTGTGGATGGAGAAAGAGTGAAGGGGATGGGAGATTAGTGGGGAGAAGACAAGAGATGATAAAAAAAGAGAGAAGAGTGAGAAAAGGTGATGGATTAATGGTGGAAAGAGAAAAAGGAAGGTGAGACGATGAAGGGGAGAGTAGATTAGTGATGAGAGAGGTGACACCTAGCTCTTGGGTGACCAAGAGCATGAAAATTCACCTAAATCCATAAGATCTTCGCCTTCACACACCCCTTCCGAGAAGGGGTCTTCAAGGTAGTAGATCTGGTCCGTCAATATCAAGATGAAGGGATGAGGATGGGGGAGATGGAGATGGACCTGGAAGGGACAACCCAACTCCAACGCATACTCAACACGCACGTACTTCAAACTGTGCAAGTAAAGAATGAGGCTGAAAACAGACTTCAACTTAGGTATACCACCAGCGGATTGACATAACTTGATTGGACTGGCTTGGTACCGACGGTGGTTCCGGACAACACAGGATTGGAACGAGTGAGAACACTATCTGTGGGGTCAGGCCATGGCGTGGTCCCACAGGCCGAACAGGCAAAATAGCCAGATAGCCCTGGCTCTAGGCCATAGCAGCTAGAGGCACACTGCACGATCCTCGGACCTGTAATGGATCGCAAGAGTCATAAACAAGCTTCCACAAAAGCAACAAAACTCTACAAACAAGAAAGCTGAAAAATTTAGGATGCGAAGCAAGCTCCATGCAGAGTCCATGCAATGCAGCCTACGCTACATAATCTGAAAGCAAAAGCAAATGTCTGATATACACATCCTAGCTAACATCAGGAAACGAAATGTAGCGGGGTACAACTCTAAAGTCCTATACGCAATTGCCTCAGTGCTGAAAGGAAATGATAGCAATATGGCACAAGATAATGTTGTATCGTTGAACCACTAAGAGTGGGATGGTCTCAGGGGGGATGAATGCAGCCTAAGAATAGAAACTCCTAAGCGAAGTCACACACGAAGCTGGGATGGGTCATCAGGCTCAGGGCGAGGGAATGGTAGCGAAACAAAACCAATGACCAATGACCCTAATAGATACACCATCAAGGAGGGTAATGCTCGACAAAAGGGTGACACCATGCAGGGTCGACCATGAAAGGGGAGTCTGGGATAGGGTGGAGATATGCCTAACTGAAGGCATGCAATGGTCGACACTACGATGATGAGGATAATGGATGAGAGAAACATGCACTGGCATGCAACTCAACGACTAGGGAGGAAGCCAGATCTAGGAGCAGGGAAGCCAAGTTAACGCTGCAATCCCAATGCCTATGCAATATCAAGGGAGAACCCAACTTAGGAAGAACCATCTAAGTGAGAACCATCATGCGACACATTAAAAGGAATGCACAAGGTAGCGTGGTGGCATGAAGTAATCTTCTCCAAAGTAGTTGAAGTTGATGAAGTAGTTGAAGTCGAGAAGGTAGTTGAAGTCATCGGGTTGGTCGATGAAGTAGGAGTTGAGTTGATGTCGAAGCAGAGCCGCAAGACGCTGACATTCTGAAGAGCTGATTATGGAGTACATGATAGTGTGAGTCAATGGTATGACATAGATAAATGATGAGAGTGTCAGTCGTCGAGATGATCAGGTCGTCGACGAGTGCGTTGTGGACGCGCGGAGGCGTGTTCGTCTGCTGTTGAAGAACGGCCTGAGAGGGAGCGGGCTCCTCCTAGGCAATCTCCTCGGCTGGAGGAGGAAGAAGAGGGTCAGCCGGCAGACTAGGAGTAGATGTTTAAGCACGACGAGCACGAGCATATGCACACACAAACATCAAGGCATGCTCCAAGTGTTGGAGGGGCTCCCAAGTAGCCTCCTCATCAGGATAACCCTTCTAACACACAAAGTACTCGATGTATAGAGGGGTATCGTCGGTAACTCGGCGAGATACGATGTCCGAATCGACAAACTCCTCGTGACCTTCCACCATGCTAGGTGGAGGGCGCTCATAAGGGCGTCCAACGAAGTTCTCAGGCGGTCTACGATTACGATGCAGCAAGAAGACGTGGTATACATTATGTACGTGAGCGTGTCGATGTAATCAGGTAGCTTCACACAGAAGCTCACTGTCCTAGCGGCAGTATCAGAACCGACGGCCTGAAGGATATGGCGTGGACCGAAGAAGCGATGCCTGGACTTGTGAAGCGTATCCGCTTCGAGCTGCAAGTGATGTGTGTCGATGAGCACATCGTCACCAACTTTGAATGGATGATTCATTCGTGATTGGCAACTCGTGCGGTCATGCGAGTCTGGGAGTCGGTTAGACTCTCGTGTGTAAGCCTCATAATTGCTACCATATGGGCGATCCAGGCGTCAAGCGCAGGACAACGAGTATATGGGCGCAACCACGACGGTCGTAGGAAATTTGTTGGTATGCGAGGGTGGTATTCAAGGTCGTAATTGAATAGCGACATCCTCATGTCTGGCGAAACGGCATGATTGTATGCAATCTCCGCGTGGGCTAAGTATAAGTCATACCGGTGATCATCCCTAATAAACTTTCGGAGGATATTACTGAGAGTTTTATCGGTGACCTCGGTCTGACCATGCGTATGAGGGTAGTAAGACGACGAGAAGCGGAGATGGGATCCGTACACCTCGTGTAGGTGTCGCTAGAATGTGCTGGTAAAACGCGGGTCACGGCCAGAGATGATGCTCTCAGGTAAGTCATGATCTCATACGACTGGGTCAAACACGATGTCGGTGACCTCACAAGCGCTAAGCAATGAACGACGACCAAGATAGCATCATGACCGTGCTCAGTGGGAGGGTGGAGGGGACTAACAAAATCCATCGAGATTGACTACTGACGACCCTCGGGTATGGGTAGAGGCCGAAGTAACCCATACGGAAGGTGGTTCATATTGTTCACCTTCTGGCAGGTAGGACACTCCTACATGGACCAGCATCTGCTACGGCCTGGACGCGAAGTTGTCCAGTGGAGGAAACACATATACGTGGTTCGAGTTGACCACATATACCATACGTGTAAACTAGACCGTTCTCATCGAGGCAGTATAAAGGAACTGTTTTGCCATTCTGCAATGTCGAGTGGATGTCACGATAACTTAGACAGTGGTGGTACTAAGTGCGATATGCATAAATTACCGAGTGATCAACGGTGGTGACCGAGATAGCAAGGCGGATGGGTTCATGATTGTGGTCAAGACGGCGGGACAAGGCATCACTGACGCAATTCGTTCACCCTTCATAGGCAAAGGGAGGAAACCGAACTCGGATAAATCACGCCACCCGCTCGCCTGTCAAGAGGAAAGTTTTGGCTTTGTGAGGAAAGCTTGGACAACTGAGTTGTCCGTGTGCATCGTGAAAACATCGAACACGCGCCGATCTTGGTTATGATTATCGTGTAAAGAGGGGTGACGACGCTCTAAATAGTAGCTAATGATATGCGCAACACACCGCACTCTCACCGACATACATCCCGAACCCTGTGGTTTAGCTGTGGCAGTCGCGTATGTGTCTTCAACGCAAGGACGCAACTCACGTGAGCCACTGAAAGCACCAGGCATCATGATCTTAGCTATGGCTTTCAGCACTAGCAACTTCGGGTCGCAGTGCTGCATCTCTTAGTAGCGTGTTGCAGGCACCTCGTCCCCCTTGGGGAAGCGTGGTAACGCATTGCCCCAAAACGACCGAAACGTAAAGTTTCAACTTTGTTTTCCACTTTTTTCCTTTTTAAATGGGGAATGTTCTTGAGATGTCATCTTCAAGGTGAAATTGAGAGAAGAGGAAAAAAAAAAAAATTGCTTACCTTTTAAAAAACAGAAAGGCTAATTCAATTAAGTCCAACGTTTTCTTAGCACTCCGGCCCGGTTCATACCACAGTCCCAACCAATTCAATTACGTGTTAAATGTGGACAGGAGAGTTTTTCAAACTTTTTTATTATCATCATACTATTACGGGAACCCCGTAGCTCAAGTACACAATGTGTGTGTGGCATAATTTTTTATTTTTTTTTTAAACCTACGGTGTTGCACTGTGCCACCAATGCAAAGACATGTTGTGTAGTCTTCCACACAGTCGTAAACTCACAGGATCCAGCAGTGTTGCGTTTTGCCCCGTTGCGCGAACATATCGTTTCTAGGTGCACAACTGCCCATTAACGATGGTCAATGCACATCATGCACACATATGTAAAAAAAAAAAAAGGTATGCACACGTGGATTTCTCAGGACATACAAGGTTCAACGAAGTCACCTATCATCTTAATAAAAGATAGTCACTACGTAAAAGGACTACATTTCGATGCAGCCAGAGTTCCAGGAAGTAACCATGCGAATTACTTGTGCATTATGCAACATAACCCCTGCCCAAGACAGATGAAACTCATGTCAAAAGGATGTCTAAATAAATGCATTTATTAGTCTATTTAAGTTCGTTCTTGCAATGTTTTTCCATTGAAATTCTCATTATCTTCATATACGCTCCAAGGTCAATCGCACTTGGAACATGCAGTGGAAAGCCGCATTTTTTTTTTGTAAGTCGTACTGTTGATATGACTATCTGTATATTTTGCATCCAAAATAATTTTGCTACTTTTCGAAAAGACAATCTCAAAGTTTCTCATAGAGTCTTCAGTTTCGGTAGGTTTTGCTATAACTTAGTAGATAATTTTTATTGATACGTGATTGACATTATCACAATTTCTTTTTCATAAGACATGAAAACTGGCTTGAGACGAATATTTGTTCATGAGTATATGCATTTAAACATTTTTTTTTCATACGAGATGAAAACCGGACTTGGACGAATAATTATTTATAAGTACAAGTTTGTCTTCATACCATTCTCATTACAACATTTTGGATTGACTTTTATTTTTTTCTAAGTTATAGGTGTCATGTTGGCATGAATACGTAGTACCGTCTAATTTTTTTTAATTCTTACCTTCTTACATTTGAGTCATGCAAGAAAGTGATTTCGTCCTCCGAGGTAGGGTTAATTGGATGACGTTTTTCTATAAATTTTACACTTCTTCATTTTTTATTCGTTTGGAATTGCCTTCGTTGAGGTAACATTGCATAAGGTATTTCTCATAAGCTCTTTTAAAGGCTCATACCATCGGCATAAAGCGTCATTGTTGCTTGAATTCAAGAGCTCCGCTGATGTGGGATTAATAAGTAACTAGCAATGTTGCTCTCTTCTCTACAATCTTTCAAAGATTGTTATGAACCCACTCTCTGTTTTTCATATATTTTTCCCTCATTCCGATGATTTTAAACTATTAAAATCTCACGATCTATCTAACTTTTATAGAATTTTACACCATTACCGTTTTAAAAAAATGACTATTGATAAGCATTTAATATGCGTGTATTCTCAAACATTGATTGCTTGAGAAATTTTACCCTTGAAAATAATTCTATGCAGGACCAGGGTCCGAGTTTTCCTTGGTGGAACTAGACTCCTAAGTGGCGATGATGGTTTCTTGTAAGTATAAAAAGGCAAGACGGTATATAACTAGGCATTTTGCAGTCTCGATAAGTCTGATTTTTTTGCTCATATGCAAATGCTTAGCATCATGCGCCACATCAATCTAGTATTTATCCTCATGTGGCAAATACTTTTTTTTAGGTAATTTCTACAATATCATTGTAATCTGATTTTTAATGTCGATAGCTCTGAGACCTCTTTTTGATGTTGGTAGAGAATTTGTCAAGTTATCTTGAAAATGAAGTTATACCCTTCTTCTACTCTTAGTTTCTATGAGAAAAAAACAACTTTTTATTTGATCCTTTATTAAAATTTATTTCGCTCGTCTCCAACGAAACATGCAAGTTATTGTTGAGAAAATGCTAGGGATGCAAGACTCTCCCTAATTAGTGAGGGTATATCCCTCCAGTCCTTCATGGTCATACTAACACACTATTCTGAAACTGCATCTTGAAACTAACTCACTTCCTTGAGTAAAATTCGATCTCATAGGACCCTCTTCACACCCAAGGATCAAGTCAGTTCAAAAAGAGATTGCAAAATGTAAATTAATTTGTTTCAATTCAGAAAAATATATGAGGCATGGTAAAATAGACTATCATGCATTGCATGACTTGGGTTAGACTTCCAGTTAAATTACCACAGATTGAGAGGAGGTCATCAACCAAACCACCCCGTTTGGCGCAGGTGTAATATATCATCAAGTGTTACATACTGAAAGCCTACACACGGGCCCCTCACGGGACCCGAGGTTGGAATAGGGCCCCCAGGTCGCGTCACCGCAACCTGAAGGCCCTATGGCATTCTTACTTAGGCCTGCATAAAAAAAAACGCCAGCTTTAGATTATTTTTATATTCTTTTATTTATTTATTTGCTGCTGTTTTTCTTACGGTTGTACTGTTGTCCGTTTTGTGGCTAGGTACACGTTTTAGGACCAGGGCCAGATTCAGGCCTAGAGGCTGAGCTCCTAAAAATGTTTGGACCTTTTCTTTTGTTTTCGAACAGATTGCTACCTGTTCGGACCCAGGCCGACGTTGAGGCCGGATACGTCCGCACAGGACCGGTTCGAA
>BFEA01000309.1:1184528-1219528 GCA_003427395.1 Chara braunii | reverse complement strand
TTTGAGGAAGACATCGGTCATCTCCCGGTAATGCAGGATGAGCGTTCTGCTGGTGCACTGCATCCACTCACGTCTGCCGGAGCGGCAGTCTCAGTTGCAGCGACCTCAGATGTGCGACGACCACCGGCAGCGGCGGAGCAAGAGAGTATGCTCCCACCTCGCAGTGTTTATGGAGATCAGCCCAATGTATGGAGGGAGGTGGTTGATATGCAGCGATCAGGCACACACGGAGCCGATGCAGTCAACACAGTATCGCAGCCTTCGCCTGCATTGATGGAGGGGAGTCAGGGGACTTTTGTTGCATGTATAGGCGACGATCTGCCGGAAGGTGAGATCTCACACACTCACGCAGTTGAGCAGAGGGCCGCAGGCCATGTCGGCCTGGTATGCCCCACCGACAATCTTCCGGGTACCGGCGAGTTACTGGTTATGGACTCGGCGCTTGTTTCTCTACCGGACTTGTTGACGTTGATATCCCTTGGTCTACCCCACGTTTCACCGCCCAACCCACAACAACCTTTCGTCATGGAGCGCGGACCAGACGCGTTTGACGAGGTAGGAGGCGCTATGATTACGAGCCCAATGGTGTCTGCCACGCCCAGGATTTTTCGTGTTGGCAGACCACACAAGGTGGATCTTGGTTTGGCCGAGACGACGACGTGACACTGCCGCGACGGTCACCGCAGCATCGCACACCGTAGTCCGTCTGATTCGTTTGACGACGCAGAGGAAGGGTCTACAGATGGGCCAGTTGACGCAGTCGAAAGAGAAGCAAGACCCCCACGCCCATCGTCAAACTCAGAGCATCATCCCATTACCACGGGTGCCGGCGCAGTTAGGGGCATCCCCGCCACGGACACCACGGACGCGACACAACAGCCTGTGCTTGGGTCATCGCCGACAGCACGGCGCGACAGAGCTACTGTTTCGCCGACAGTGGCATTCTATGCCAGCGGGAGCAGTACTGGGGGGCTGGACAAGCAGGGATTCCGGATTGTTGGCAGGCCATCTGCACCGTCTATGGGGACACAATCTATTGGGAGTGTCGATGGTGCTCGGCACACCGCCACGACAGAGTTTGAGGACCGACACGGGAGTGCTTTGCCGACGAAGACGTCTGATGTCCATGCTACGAGGGCCACGAAGGCGAGTCTTTCTCTGCCGAGGAAGAAGGCCTCGACAAGGAAGGCGTCATGTTCGTTATTACATATGCGTTCCCATATTGGGCGATCCTGCGTTGTGCATCTCGAGGACGGAGAGATTGTACCTAACGATGATGCATTGGATGTTCGAGGGAGGGCTGCAACGACGGCAGACAATGTCGCTAGGGAGTGTTCAGGGGATGAAGTGGCAGGTCAGAAGAGACGAGGCAGTGTACTTATCGTCCAGGACGACAGCACGGATGTCGTGCCGTGAGAGACCACAGGCACTGATGATGCGGGGGACTCTGATTATGTGCCTAAAGCACGGGCGGCGGATGAAGATGATGGAGGAGGGCGACGAGTGAGACGGAGGACACGACTCGGGCCACATGGGCAGCTGCCACAAGGCACACAATCGGCGACGATTCCTGCCCCCATTGATCGGCGAGCTCAGGTGAAGCTGCTGCTGCGCAAAATGGAGGCCACTCTTCAACAGACACATGGGTTATCAATCGGCCGCGAAGAGACGAAGACTCAGAGAGAGAGAGAGAGAGAGAGAGAGAGAGAGAGAGAGAGAGATTTATCAGATATACCTATAAATATGCATTATATGTTTCAAGTTTTCCAAAAGTGATCACACTCTTCATGTTTTTTTTTTTTTTTTTGCTACAGAGACTAAGAGAGAGAGAGAGAAAGAGAGAGAGAGAGAGAGAGAGAGAGAGAGAGAGAGAGAGAGAGAGAGAGAGAGAGAGAGAGAGAGAGATTTATCACATACCTGCATAGACTGCGCTGTTCGAAAAGCAGGTCCGGGCTATCACTAGGACGGGAGGCCCTATGGCCTAGGCTCGTAGCATGAGAGCCTATAGCCGGGCAGCCAGAGGCCGTTAAAAAATTGGTTCACATCAGCTCAATGTTGTACTATTCTTTTGTTACCCACGCTGCCCCGTAGGTATCTTATTGTGATTGATTGTTACCACTTGTTCGGACTCTTGGGAGTCTCGGGAGTACTGTCTCAGGTTGATTCATCCAGTGCTTACTCAATGCTATATCCACACCTGTGTTGTTGTGCATAGTGGTTTCATGAACTTTCCGCTGCTTACTCAATTTGTGTGCATTGTGTACTCTGTCTCGTCTCCCCTCCTTGATAAGTCTGTGCGGCATGTATGGGCGTGCGTATGATTGTCTGAGTGTGAGTGTACCACTGTTCGTGGAGAATTGAAAATCAACAAACAACCAAGTTCACAACAGTTCTGCACACAGTCGCACAAGTGTTTTCAACATGTGTCTTATGAAGTTGCGAGTAATTGTTTTTTTTTTTTTTATATGACTGCAAATGGTGCAATGTTTAGCATTGTTTACTGATTTTATGTATATATATATATATATATACATCAGCGGTGGATATGGATCATGCAGTGCGAATTTGTGCAATGTTCAGTTAACTTTAGTAGTCCATTATGTTGGGCACGGAAAAAAGGCCTGAATATACTAGCCAGGATGACCATATCTATATATATATAAAATATTATATATATATATAATATTATATATATATATAATATTATATACATATATATATATATATATTATATACACACACACACACACAATGCTGCCCGGTAAACCGTAGGCAGAGACTCAGAGAAGGAGAAGAGGACAACAAACGAGGGGCTGTGAGCCTGTGACAAACTGTTTCGTTGGAGTTTCACCGACTCGTTAGGACTGAGGAGTCAGGACTCAGGACGGTGAACCCTCAATCAGTCTGCAGAATCCCCTAACTGATTACACTATAAGTGATAATCCACCTTAACCCCGACTATGGTTAATCATCAATGACTGCCCGACAATTGTTACCCTGAGGTAGTGGGGAATCTGGGTATCAGCGGACCACCATTGGTCCACCAACCACTGCCCTAAAGGTACCTGTGACAAAATCAAAGCATACTTTTTTTTTTTTTTTTTCGTCTTTTACAAACAGGGTTTACGGGGCCCATTGCCGAGGCGATAGCACATGGAACAATTCTCAGCAGCTCCCGGGAGAGGGCCACCCCCTAATGTGCAAGACGTTCCCACAAGGGCCAAAAGGCCCAAAAGGCCCAAAACTTCAACAACCACGAGTCCACGACTCCACGACAGTGACGAGTCGCCCAGGACAGCGACAAGTCGCCCATGACAACCCGCTCCCAGCAGCTGGCACACCAGTCACCCCAACAGCCGATCGTGGCCCCGTCCACCATTCCCCCAGGGCGCCCAGTGCCCCCAGGCCCCCCACCCACCGCACGGGCCGCACCCCCCGGCAGCCGCAATCACGCCCCATCACCTGATTGACCTCGGCGCCTCGCCCACGCAGTGGCACGCGGTGGCATTGCGTCCCAGGCACCGCACCCGACACCCAGGCACCGCACCCGACACCCCGGCACCACACCCGACACCCCGGTCCCGGCCCCACATCTCGTCGTGTGACCTTGCCACCCAGGCATCGCCCCCGACACCCCGACACCGTCACCCAAGCAGCGCACCCGACACCCCGGTCCCGACCCCGCATCCCACCTTGTGACCTCGCCAACGCACCCCGCTTCGCCACCCCGGCACCCCACTCCGCAACCCTCCCCCGACCCCGACACCCCGCAAACCCCGATCCCCGGCCCCGACAGCCCGGCCCTGACCCCCACCATCGACCCCCGGGCACCGCCCCACGACCCCGGCGCCGCACTCCACAACCCGCCCCCGACCTCGCACCCCGCCACCGGGCCGATCCCCGCACCTCGACCCCGCCACCGACCCTCGGCCCGCCACCGACCCCCGGCGGAACCCCACCGGTCACCCCCGGCACCGGCAAACCCCGCTACCCAGCACCGGCAAAACCCGCAACCCCGCTGCCCCGCATCCTGCCCCCACCACCGCACCACCGGCTCTGTAACCCCGCCACTGCGGCCCGCCAGCCCATCCCCGCCCCCGCGATGGGGCAACCCTGCACCCGCCAAGGAGGGTCCGCGCCCCCGGGGGGACCCCGTGTCGGGGCATTTTCTGCACAACAGAAAAAATGTCAGGGGCTACCCATCATATGTGGATCGGTGGCTTTTGTATAGTAGGTGCAGCAGCACATGCAACTATTTTCATGGTAAGAGATTATGACTCAGCTAACCAATACAATAATCTCTTAGATCGAGTCATTCGCCACAGAGATGCTATTATTAAAGATCCAAAATGTCAGAGTGATCATTCTAAATCATTTTCATTTTAATAGTGTATTGCCTGATCCTCAGTCAACGGTTCCAACTAGGTAATGCCACATTTAATTAGCCACCAACGAGGTCCAACACCGATCATATCAAAAGCATGGACGATTGGTTGAACGCTGGTTAAAATAATTACTTTGAAGTCTACCTCCTGACACTCCCTCATGGAAGAAACACACAAACTATATATTTTTTATTTATTTTTATAAAAAATTTTGTTTGTACTTAAAGATCGAAAAGGTCGGAATGACCATTTTAAATCATGTGCGAACTGTCTTGGACCTGCTGCTTCTTGTTCACTTTGAACTGGCTGCACACGTTCACTACATGCTATTCAATTCAACTTGCTACCTCACACGTGAACTTTCTCGGAGAAGAATTATTGAGATCAAGTGAGTGTGTTTACCATGTGTTCATGCGTGACACTTTTTGGAACCAGGGATCAAGATGAGCGACAGAAGAAGCTACGAGAGGAGAGACTATGATCGAGGAGACAATCGTTCAGGGAGTGAAGAACATGGAGGTTATCGAAGATCGGAGAAGAACTACGACCAAGGTGCTGATCGACCCTACAGAAGGTCTCCGCCAAGGTGCTTTGCCTGCAATGAGCGAGGACATTATACTAATCAGTGCAAGAATCAACGTAATTTTGATAGTCTTCCTTCTACTTCGTACGACACCGAGCGAGGCAGATCAACGTCGCCTACAGGGTGTAAAACGGAGAAGCCACGCTCCTCGTCACAGGAACCGCATTTGCAGAAGTAGATTGAATAACTGAGAAAAGTTTGGCATCCGTGACCGAGTTCGTGCAGAACGAGATGGCAAGGAAGGCTGAAGCGGAAAGAGCGAAAAACGAAGCTGAAGAAGTGGAACAGCGAGAAGCAGCTGAGAAGGCAGCTAGGGAAAAGAATGAGCGGAAGAGGTTAGAAAAGTTAAGACAAGAGGAGTTGCGAGCCGCAAAAATTGACAAATGGGTGGAGTTGCAAGTCGCTATCCGAGCTGGAGAGTTCATTGACAGGATGGAAGTTAACTACGGAAAAGGCACCACACCTGGGAAAAAAACCAGAGGGAAGAAGCAGATTGTATAATTGTCCGATCATGAATCGGGCTTAAGCAATGGAAGCAGTGAAAGCGAAACTGAGGACACCCTAGCTAAGACAAGGAAGCTCGTGATCAGCGAGAAGAGGAAGCGTGGTGCGGAACTACTAGTTAAAGGAAGCCCGCCGATGATGACCCCAGCGAAGCGGACTCCAAAAGTTACTAGAGATAAAGCTACGGAAGAAAAGTATGGCGCTTGAAGACCAAGCTGTTACCGTATTTGGCACGGAAGAAAAGTCCGGCACCACCAAGTACTGCTATGAAGTTCCGCTTCAAGAACCAAGCGATGGAAGAGCTCCGGGGCTTGGATGCCCAGGTATTGCAAGCTATCTGCAAGAACGAAGGAGTCGCCTACAATGGTAAGGTGGACGCAATCTTCGACATTGCAAGCCACCGAACCCGTAAGGCATTCGACAAGGAGGAGGAACCGATTGAGTCGGGCGAGAACTATGAGCACGGCGAGGAAGACATGACAACAGTCGAGGAAGGCGCTGAAGCATGAAGTATTGAGGACCTATGGCGCACTGTCAGATGGTTGACAAGTTACCGATGTAGTTTGTCGCGTGTAGATACGAAAGTCGAGGAGTTAGTACGGCTATGTGTTCTCCATTTATCACTAAGAGGTGAGATTAAGTGGGTTGGCAAGATTTTAGAATGTGGGAGGAAACTGGTCGAGTTATTTGGTGTGGAATTCCTAAACATCACGAGCTGCGTCTATATGGCAATCTCACCGTATTGCAAATTGCAATACGTGAAAAAACAGAAGGAACATTGATATTCGTTGGTGGGAACGCCTTAGTGCATGTCGCAATCGGACCCGATCTCATTCCATAGATGGATTAGTACGTTCAGAGCAGGTAATTACGTTCTATTACCAGTCGATCGTATGCAAACTCAAGATTTGTTGGACTTTGAAGCCGTGTACATTAAGCCTTGGTCGCCTTTCCTCAATACGAGCGGCTGCAGCGACAAGATCGATGGTAAAAGCGTCTAGGGAACAATGAGAGGAAGAAGAAGCGCATGCAGAATGTGTCTGGGAGATGCCGGCGGTTACTCCCGATTCGATCTAGAGTTGGTCCTGAGAACGACTGGTTATTGAACCTGTTGGATTTGCTGAAGAAGTTTGAGAATGAAGGAACACGAATCGTTTCAATTGAGTCAGGTGGTGGAAATACTTGGTCGAGCGGTTGAAAGAAGATCAGAAAGATGTTTGGGGAGTCTCTTGTTAAAAGCAAAGAAGGTCTGCTCACACTAAAACAGGCAAAAAAATTGTTCGGATGCGGCGGTTTCATTGAGATCGAGTACCTTCGGATCTGGAAATCGAAGGGTGGTTTCCTCAACGAATTCTGGTTGGAATCTTGAAAAATCCGAGAAAGTTGAACGATGTACAACCTTGGGGTTTGAAATCCTGGATGAGATTATACAATGTCATCAAGGACTTAAGAAAGAAATCTACACGGAAATATCTACGAGGGCTGCTGTCGAGGGTAATTCGCGAGAAGTCTGGTTTAAGTATGTCGGCTGATTCGACTGTACGTGTTAAGTTTGATGATAGGATTAGACTTGTGGAGTTGCGTAAGATTGTAAACGATGGGATGATAAGGTGTGATCTACCTTCTTGTTTCCAGAAGCGTGCGAGGAAGAAGATTCGAATTGTTTGGGTTAAGAACCTATCAATCGACTCTATTATTCACAACCAACAGACATTTGTTGCCCGTGAGGTACTTACCTGCGCTTGTGCAAGGTTGGCTTACCCCAGAGAGGGAGGCCACGTATGCTTCCGGTTAAGTCGAGGGGAGTCGCACCACAGACTGTTAGCTAACGCTAACGATATACCCTGAGCTGAAATTCAAGACCGATTGAGTCTGCTTCGACGTGAGGTGCTTGAGGGCTTCACAAGTTGGTTCAATATGAAGGGAGATATACCTGTCCTGACCAACGATATGCTGAGAGAATGTATTTTGGACATGCCTAATAGAAGCTGCAAGATCACACTGTCGGACGTTAGGAGGGTGAAAGGAGAATTGGAAGTTCTCGTGCTTACACCACTCGATAGAAATCCGGGTGACGCGCTAGTGATGTTCCTAGTTGTATATCACTCTGCGATGATGACGACTTTCGTGAGAGATGTGGGGTATCGAGTTGTGTCTTCACCTTTTCAGGAGATTCTAAGGGAGATGTTAGAAGATGTGGATGTAAATGGTTTAACGATGTTTGCAAGATGAGACTCAAATGGAAAATTCGGCGAAGCATACGTGTTGCCAAAGCACAAGGATACTGGACGTTTTCGACCAATCTGCCCTACTTTCAACGAACCCATGGTTCGAACGGGCAGATTGGTGGCTAAATGTTTGAATCACTTGTTATTTCAGCTATCGTTTGACTGTCACTTCAACATGCAAGTTGTCTCAGATTTGTCCAAGAGGATACGGCGAATCAACAGGAAGATCGGCAAACTGTCGGGTGTCTGCAAGGTTGAGACTATCTCTTATGATATTAAATAGATGTTCAACCGTCTTCCCCACCAAGAGATTCAGGAGGTAGTGGATTGGGTCGTGGGCTACCATAAGGAGAAAGGGAGAAGTTTTGTGCGTGTTAATACACGTGGCAAGGGGGCGACATTCGGAGAGACTACGGGAGCCGACCACTTGCGCAAGATCGACCTCGATGACATTGTAAAGTTTGTCAGACTGTAATTAAGACATTCTTACACGTTCGCAATTGGGGTATTGTTGCGTCAAGTGATTGGTATACCTATGGGGAAGAGCACGAGCCCTCCTCTTGCATGTATTATGTGTGTTATGGCAGAATGCAGGTTCTTGAGAAGTATTAGAAGCCAGAAGAGGAACGTGTTTCGGATCAGATTGATTGATGATGTCATCCTGATAACAGCGACGAGGGATTGCGAGGATCGTGTAAGCATTGTGGAGGAGTTTGAAGTTTGCTACCTGAAAAATCTGACGCTGAAACGTATGAATGATGCAAGCAACTCGGTGTTGTTTCTGGGGTGTGAGTTGCGGACAAGACAGACAACACCTTTTCTAGGAAGCATACAACTGGCCAAGAATGAGGAAACTATTTGGAAGAACGATGAGTTGGTGTTCCAGAATGGCGAGACGTATGCTTCATGGAGCAGCAAGCAACAAAAAAGTGCAATTATTGGTAGTCATCTGCATCGTATCGAGCAGAATACTACGATTCGCGGAGAAATTCCGAGGAGGGTGCTTACCGTGAAGAGGGAACTGCGTTTGAAAGGTTTCCCACCTGACAATTTCAACAGAGTTTTGAAACGTTTTGTTGTTGGGAAGGATGATATTTGGAGGATGGCGACTTAGTTGCTAACTTAGTGAATCATTGGACAGGGGTTTTTTAGCTGTGTGGTTACCTAGACTTTGTTTGATTGATTGACGTTTTGAAATAGTTTGATAGTCCTTTGTTCCTTGTTGTTCCTTGGTTGTAGCATTGGACAGTGTTTGTAGTTGTGTGGCCTATCGAGGCTTTGTGTACCAGTTTGGAAGGGTTTGCCTTTTGTCTCTATTTTTGCGATCTGCGTGATGTAGTATCGTTTTTTTCTGGCTCGGTATTTCGGCAGTATCCTGCTATTCATTTTCAAAGAGATAGTCCCGATGGTACCCGGTACCTCCGGAGATTCGAACCGACGACTTGAGATGGTTCGAGGCTTTAGGATTGTTGCGGCTTCATATGGTACTGTTACTCTTCTGGGTCTGCGTTTTGGGAAACAGGCTAGGCCTGGATTTGGCCTCTGAATGAACCAGACCAATTTTTGAGCTAGGACCATCGTGTTTAGGACTGTTTTTAGGATTTGCTGGGAAACTTTGAGCAACATTTTTTGTTTCGGGGAATACGACTACGAATGAATATAATCGGCTAATACACTGTACTCGACCTCGTGTTAAACATTCATTAGGCATACCTAACGCTTGTTTCGTGCGATTCCACAATGATGGGCGGTTGCACCGACGGTAGACTACAACGACAATACAATGGTGATGGAGAGATCACGCAGGAGCGATGGAGAGTGATCGCGCAGCGATGGAGAGAGATGGCACGATGGAGAGAGATTGCGCCTCGATGGAGAGTGATCACGAAGTGACGGAGAGAAGTCGCACAGCGATGGAGAGAGATCTCACATCGATGGAGAGAAATCGTGCAGAGATGTAGAAAAGATCGCGCAGGAGCGATGGAGAGAGATGGCGCAGCGATAGAGATCCGTGAGCGTTCTGATATCTTTTCTTCACCCTCCACCTCCGTCCGCCATAGTTGATCCGCGCTTCGTAGCTCGATTTCCTTTCGCCATAGCCGAACCTTCACGCTATAAAACTCCCATGATATTGTTTGTATATATATATATAGCACCTTATACTCGTCGGTGCCCATGTTGAACCCTTAATTAATACCCGGTTTTTGTTGAACCCCGAATCAATTCCCGGTTTTCATTCACATGTTCCTTGTGCGGTCGCCGACCTGACATACATATATATATATATATACAAACAATATCATGAGAGTTTTATAGCGTGAAGGTTCGGCTATGGCGAAAGAAAATCGAGCTACGAAGTGCGGATCGACTATGGCGGACGGAGGTGGAGGGTGAAGAAAAGATATCAGAATGCTCGCGGATCTCTATCGATGCGCCATCTCTCTCCATCGCTCCTGCGCGATCTTTTCTCCATCTCTGCACGATTTCTCTCCATCGCTGTGAGATCTCTCTCCATCGCTGTGTATACAAACAATATCATGGGAGTTTTATAGCGTGAAGGTTCGGCTATGGCGAAAGAAAATCGAGCTACGAAGCGCGGATCGACTATGGCGGACGGAGGTGGAGGGTGAAGAAAAGATATAAGAACGCTCGCAGATCTCTATCGCTGCGCCATCTCCCTCCATCGCTCATCGCGATCTTTTCTCCATCTCTGCACGATTTCTCTCCATCGCTGTGGGATCTCTCTCCAGTTTTGTTCGTGACGATATATATATATATAGGGAACGCGGACCCAAAAAAAAAAAAAAAAAAAAAAAGAACAAATCATTAACAAAATCTGAAACAAAGATATGTTTTGGAGAAAAGTAAATTTAACAAGGTTTGTCTGAGCATTACATCCGAATTCCTTACCAAATTTGAAACAAAAATAAAATACGGAAAATAAATATTAATAATAAGAATAAAAAGAGAATTAAATTTAGTGAGTGCGCGAGCATGTTTTCGACAACGCCATTTTGGTGATTTTTTTTTTTTTTTTTGGCATAGCTAAATGCCCTGAAAATTTACAGATGTGTACTTCACATAATACAAACGCCACTCAAAAAGTTTCAAAAAATAAAATAATTGATAAGATCCCGAACTAAACTGAAAACAAAAAGTAAAAAGTGAAAAAATACGTGGGTGAGCACGTTTTCACACCGCTATCTTTGGCGATTTTTAATTCTTATTTGGGGTAACCAAATGACTTGAAAATTTGCAGGCATGTACCCCACGTCATAGAAAACTTACAAAAAACAAATCACAAAAAAATAATTACTTTTAGGCCCCGAAATAATGTTTTGGCGGGGTTCGAACGCCGTCAGGTTTGGACCCCGTACGGGACCCCGAACGCGCATACGTACGGAGGTCTGTTCGGGGACCTCCGTACGTACGGGCTGCTGACCGTGTGTATATATATATATATATATATATATATATATATATATATATACATATATATATATTAATA
Source organism: Chara braunii (assembly GCA_003427395.1). NCBI lineage: Eukaryota > Viridiplantae > Streptophyta > Charophyceae > Charales > Characeae > Chara > Chara braunii. Next base: position 1,208,320 of record BFEA01000309.1, on the reverse strand, counting down.
GATATATATATATATATATATAAATAGATATATATATAAATATATATATATATAAATAGATATATATATATATATATATATCGTCACAAATAGATATATATATATATACAAGGTTGCCGGTGTTCGGGACGGGCCAAACGCCCGAACCCGAATGGCGAAACGTTCGGTGCCCCCTCTCGACGCGTTCGGCCTTTCGCGGACCTTCAAAAAAAAAAAAAAAAAAAAAAAAAAAACTGAAACAAAACTCTGTTATACAAACGAATAAACTAAAAAACATTTGCCTCAACGTTGCATTTAAATTCTTTACCAAATTTAAAATAAAAATCAAATATAAAAAATAAATAATAATAATGAAAACTAGAAAAAATAAAACGAGAATGAAATTATTGAGTGGGCGAGCACATTTTTGACACCGCCATCTTTGGTGATTGTTCTTTTTTTTTTTGCTGTGACAAATTCCATGAAAATTTTGATATGTGTATCTTATATAATACAGAATATACGACTAAAGTTTAAAAAAATAATATTTTGTTTCATGCCCCGAAATAAAGGAAAAAACAGAAAGTGAAAAAACAAATGAGTGAGTGGGCAAGCAAGTTTTAACACCACCATCTTTGCCGACTTTTCATTTTTTTTTTGCGGAATATAATGGCTTCGAAATTAAGAGGGAGATATCTTACATCACAAGGAACTCACAGTAAGATGTTTAGAAAAAAAAATATATTTAGGTGTCAAAATATTGTTTTGCGGGGTCTGAACCCCTTCAGGTTCGGGCCTCGTACGCGGACCCGAATGGCCAAACGTTCGGGGGTCCGCTTAGGGGTCCCCGAATGACAGAATGTATATATATGTATATATATATATATATATATATATATATATATACACAGGGTTACCTGACCGAACGTTCGGGGGCCCCGGCCTGGCCCCCGAACATTCGGGCGTTCGGGGTCCCGTTCAGGGGCCGAACAGCTCCAGGTTCGGCCCCCGCCAAAATTTTTCTCGGGGCCTAAAAATAAGTTTTATTTTCTGATTTTTTTTTCGGAGTTCTGTATGAAGTAACCTACACGCCAATAAATTTTGAAGCCATTCTGCTAAGCCACAAAAACACTAAAAATCGTCAAAGATGGGGGTGTCAAAACGTGCTCGCCCACTCACTATTTTGTTTTTTTTTCACTTTTAACTTTTTGTTTTCACTTTATTTCGGGACCTAAAAAAAAATATTATTTTTTGAAAAATTTTTAATGAGTTATTGATTATGTAAAATACATATATCTGAATTTTCAGAGCATTTGTTCATGCCAAAAAATAATTAAAAACCGGCGAAGATGGCGGTGTCGAAAAGGTGCTGGCACACTCACTCATTTTAGTTCTCTTTTTATTTTTTCTTATTTTTATTATAGAGTTTAGTTTCTGTATTTGATTTTTAATTCAAATTTGGTAAGGAATTTGGATGTAGTGCCCTGGAAAATGTTGTTTAGTTTATTCTTCCTCATAACATATATTGTTTTAGGAAGTTTTGGAATACGTTTTTTTTTTTTTTTTTTTTTTTTTTTGCGTTCGGCCCGAACAGCCGAACGCCTTTGGAAGGGGTCCCTTACGTTCGGGCGTTCGGGTTCGGGTGTCCGGCCCGTCCCGAACGCCGGCAACCCCGTATACATATATATATATATATATATATATATCCCAAATGTACTCTTCCGTGCCACTTTTAGAAGGCCAAATTAATTCGGAGTTTTTGTTCGTCTATCCTAGTGAGGTCGAAACTGATCCACAATTGCGTGTTAGTTCACAGTTTGCGACGTATAGTGCTGGAGGAGTTACAACTGCGAGTTAGTTTGCACTTTGCGACCTAAAGTGTTGTACGAGTTGTCGCCCTTCGTATCCACAACTCCGAGTTAGTTCGCACTTTGTCGACACCAAGTGGTACATGTTTTAGGTGTTCATTTCCACAACTCCGAGTTAGTTCGCACTTTCCCCAAGATAAGACGCCTCTCTCTTGAAAGTGAGTTCTTCATTTCCACAACTCTGAGTTAGTTCGCACTTTCCCCAAGATAAGCCGCCTCTTTCTTTATTTCCAGGATTGCGACTTGGTTCACACTATGTCCGAGGAGTTGTTATCTTTTCTCCTAAGTCACTCTGCCAGAGGAGTATTGTTTTTCCTCCCCCTGCCCCAATTGTCGTGACTTCGTGTGCATTTCAAAAAACCATCTGGTACGTCGTTTTGGTCCTTCATTTCCACAACTCCGAGTTAGTTCGCACTTTGCCGCTTTACTCTTAGGACAACCTCGTGGCTGTCCTCTCGATCATCCAATTTAGTTTAGGGTTGGGCGTAAAATGGTGTCCGCGAAGAATACATCGACAAGCATTCGGGAATCTGCCCCCGAGGAGGGACGAAGTCTTCCGCAATCTCCTCCTCACTATTTTCATTTGAAGGATGCACAATGATTTTTGGACTTCGTTGTTGACGGGAACCCTGTTGGGCCAACTGTTTTCATGAGGCCCGCTGCCTTTCCGGACGCTAAGGAAGCAGCCGACGTTTATGCTGTCGGTACCATCCTTTCGTCTCAGAAACAGTCTGGAGGCTTGCTCAAGCTGCAGGCTAAAATTTTCTACGACATGCGCAGACTACCTTACAAAGGTGTTAAGGGTGTGATGGTTTCGATGAAGAATTTCACAGGGTACGGCTCGAACATGCTTCGTTGCCGTCACTTCAAAGGGCTTTACAATAGCAAAAGCATGCCTCTTCCACTTCCAGTGGAATATCTGGATCTTGCCCTGAAGGTGCCAAGAGAGTGTCTGATTCTTCCGCGAGATTATGTTTTCTGGCTTCTACCAGCCCCTGAGGGTTCGTCCGGCTTAGCTCAAGAAACCCCTCTGACGAAAGTGGGGCACGGGAGTATCATTCACGGCACAGAGGGTGAGGGCCGTTGTCGGGCGACCGAAGGCCAGTCGGTCGCCCTAATACCGGGAAATTGACCTATAGAAAACTTGTCTAAGGAGGAATCGGCCGGCGCTTTCATCCGACCAGTTGGGAGAAATTAGGGGTAGTCAGATCACCCCTAATTTCGGATGTGTCAACCGCCAGGACTAGCCCTAGAAAATGGCGAAGGGGGCTACCACTTCGCCGCCCTCACAGTTACCTTACTGACTACCTCCTTTCAGCTCGCTCTAGGCATGTCCCGGAAACGACTGGCCGCGGGGCTGTTAACTCAGGATGAGCCTTGACGAGGCCCTTCCACGGTGTCCCATGGATGCGAGGAGGGTGCCCCACATTTAATTAAATTTAATATTAAAATTAAGAATGGGAAAAGGAATTAAAGACAACAAAAGAGGAGAGAAAAACRGGATATTTTCCAATTTATTCAACTTCTTTGGTATTTGAATTTTAATAGGGACGCCCTCTATTATCGACATTTTTTATAATAGAATTAAATGTATGAAAAAAATTCGAAAACAATAAAAAGAAAAGGGAAACCAAGGATTTTCAACACTTCATTGAATGCTATCGGAATTTATTTTTGCCAAGATTAGCACTATTTTTGTTATTTTTGATAAAAGAATTAGGAAATAAGAAAAGTAAATAAAAATAATAAGAAGGAAGGAAAACCATGATTAATAACTGATTGGCATAATTTTACTACATTTATCCGCGATCGGAATTAACCCCCGATTATTCATTTACTCCAATTCTGGTGATTTCCGCTATATGGCGAAGATTGGGATTTGCTCGCATGACCTGCCTGTTTTCCCCGATTTCTAGCCTTACCATAACCTGTGTACTATGAGTGCGAGATGGATGGACGCGGGGATGTTACCGCCCTGTTATTTGATTGTGTCGCGTTGCGTTGGTGCGGTTGACATGGTTTGAGGAGGTTCTCTATCTGGCTCGGTACCCGGCATATTTCCTGCTCGGCATGAGCTCGGCATTAGTGTACTTCGGGTTTGGGGACACTTTCGCGGTTTATTTTCAGGTGTAGGACGGCTACGGCGATCCATTTCACATTCAGCGCCGCCACAGCGGTTCATTTCAGGTTCGGTGTCATCGCGGTTATTGTTTTCGGATTCAGTATGACTCGACACCGGCATATTTCAGGCTCAACGAGAGCTCGACATCAGCTCATTTCAAGGTCGGACAGATCTGGATGATTTGTTATCGGGTTTGAGAACCACCCTGTTGATTTGTTTCAGGCTCGGGACCCTGACTGCAGTTCGTTTTCAGGTCACCTATGACACGACTCCAACAGTTTAGTTCCGGATCGGCACCAACACGACAATTTATTTCAGCGTCTGAAGCCATAGCCACTTTATTTTTCAGGTTCGAAATAGGACCGGTAATGAGGGGTTTGACAACAGTACTTTCCAGTGAAATCTGTTTCGGGCTGCTGTGTTTCACTCCATTGATGCTGGCACGACACTGGGACTGGGTATTACGTCCTGTTCCCGTTCTTTCCGGTTCGGATTTCAGGTCCGGAACAGGTTCGGTACTATCATGGTATTTCTGGTTTTCTACGTTATCCGGCGTCAATGCGGTACGCGTCACTGCATCGGTCTCAGGTTCGATATCAGCATTGGTGTGGATACGGGTTGCTACGGCTCGGAACGGATGTTACAGGTTCCGTTTCCTCCAGTCTTGCGGGATCGTTTCAGGATCGACATTTGTCCAGGTTCGCTGTTGGGTTGACAACGATACGGCCTGCAATACTCCGGATTGGTTAGTTCGGGATCGGTAACTCGAAGCCTGGTACAGATCCGGTGGCACCGATGGGTCTGCAGTCGGTATCCCTGCACCTGCTCCTGTGGCCCTGGCATGAAGGGTCGCACAGTCCAGAGTTGCTACCGGATCAAACCTACAAGTGTTGGTACCGGGTCTGTCTTTGAAAATGCGAGTGCACTGGTATAGGTGGCTGCGTCCTCTGGTACTAGAGGATATAGGCTGGGTGGCGAACGGGCAAAGGACAGAGTGAGCGGGGTGTACTCAGTCCACATCCCGGCTGGGAACAGGAAAAGTCAAGGCGCGTAGGGCGAAGCAGCTGAGCAACGCGCGCGGCGCGCTCAACGCYCGTTTCGCAAGCCTARAGGGAGGAYAGATGAGCGCGCCAGGTGTTCTCCAGTGATCTGCGCAGTTGACTTGGAGTTGGGCGGAGAGTAGTGGTCGCGAGTGGGATGTGCTCGGACTTGCGAGGCCCACCTATGTCTGAGAGGTTGGACGAAAGGGGACTGAGATGGGCGAGCATGGCGAGCGCAGCCTTTACTGAACCGACTACCTTAAGGGTGTCGCCATATCGCAACGTGGAATAAGAGGAGAGAGGAAGGGGAAAGAGAGAGATCGGGTTTTGTTGAGTCTAAATTACAGGCAAGCTCGGCTACACAAAAAACAATCGCAGGTGGTATCCGAGGTAAGGAAAACTTCGCCCGAGAGAGCGTGGGGAACAGCCTTTTGAATACTGGAAAGCAGATCTGCCGCTAATGCTGACCAAATACATGGTGAGAATCAACGCTAAACTGCCAACTCGGCACCCTCTACACATGAAGGAATTGAGAGATTGAATCTCCCCGCCAAGGCGGAGGGGAATACAGTGATATATCAGCCTTGACATATACACTCGATTTTCTGAAAATTTTGGAGTGATTGAATCGGCCCGCAAAGGCGGGGTAAATTCAGCAATACAACAGGCTCGAAATACCCACTCCATTTCTCACAGTTCTGAAGTATTGGATCTGCCTGCAAAGGTGCGGTGAATGCAGCTATATATCAGGTTCGAAATACCCACTCGATTTCCAACCGTTCTGAAGTATTGAATCTGCCCGCAAAGGCGGGGTGAATTCAGCGATATAACAGGCTCGAAATACCCACTCGATTTCTCGCAGTTCTGAAGTATTGAGTCTGCCCGCTAAGGCGGGTTGGATACAGAGAATGGTCAAGCTCAAAGCATCCACTCGATTTCTCGCAATTTTGAAGTGTTGAATCTGTCCGCTAAGATGGGGTGAATGCAGTGAATTATCAGGCTTGAAATGCCCATTTGATTTTCCGAGATATTGGAGTTTTGCATCTGGTCACTAAGGTGGAGTGAGTTTAGCGAGACCTCAGGGTCAAAACGCATCATGCTTGCACTTAAATACTGAACATTGAGGATCTGCGAGAGACTGTGAGTGCGAGAGAGGGAGAGTGAGAGGAAGAGACTGTGAGTGTGGGAGAGAGAGAATATGCAGAGTGTGAGAAAGAGCGCAGTGAGGAAGAGAGAGAGCGTGCAGGGTGTGAGGGGGAGAGAGTGCAGAGAGAGAGCCCCAGTCTCTGGTCTGTGATTCTTCATGTTTCGTGAAAGACCACTTCGTAATTAATTTGCAGTTTTTTTTTTATTATTCCCTCTCACACGCTCAAGTTCGTTGATGGTTAGCACGAGCCACTAAGGGTTGAACAGAGAGAACGTGAGTGGGAGGGAAGGCGAGAGTGAACAAGCTTTAAGTGAGGGAAAGAACCGTGCGAAGGGGGGGGGGATGAAATGAACAGTGGAGAGAGATGAGCAGATCTTCCTCCCCTCCGCTAATCAGGCTCCGTCGAGTGTTTGGCAGCAACCAGCGAAGAGCGAAGTGCATCAACTCTTCTGAAGAGTCTTTCCAGTCTATGGGCTAAGTTAGACTGTTTCCTTTTTATATATATACATTTTTATTTTAATTCGCATGCGAATATGGGGTGGTGATGGACTTTTGATCGCCACTCTTCGTGGAGACCACATACCGCAGATTGGACCGCATACTCCGAAGGGGGACTTGAAAATACTGATTCTGACCGTTCAGATCTCGAATTGTCGGTCGAATAGACATTACGCAGTCAAAACTCTTGTGATAGCGAGGTAACCGAGCGGGCACGTGAAAAAATATCATTTCTGGGATCCCGAGTTTACACCCCCGCACCCTTCCTAATTACAAACTGGTGCGCCCAGACTTGAACACTTGTCGCGGGGAAAGGTGCGATTGGTGATGTTATTGGGTGAGTGAGAGTGAGAAAATATAATCGGGAAGCGTCTAAGCTGTCGTTTCGTGCCTCATTCACAAATACATTGAATCTGTCCAATTTGCTTATTAAAGGTGTGCGTGCTTGTACCAGCCAGAAGTCAAGATCTCTGATTGTCTCACTTTCAAACTGGCTGAGTGAAACTGTGAGAATTGCTCGCTGAAAGGACTGGATGCGCGCGCCAGGAAAAAGCCCGCCGAATGGAACATCGAAGTTGTGACATCTGAGCTCGCTGAAAGGGCGCTGAGTAAGTTGATGAACTCCCCTTCCCAATTAGCGTTCTGCGGAGCGTGAGCTCATGTAAGACACTGTGAACGGGGTTGGATTGACATGTGATATTATCATCAGAACTCAGCAAATAGGGCCTTGTTTTCTCTCTGTTGTGTTCGCTGGCTACATTGAATTAGGCTTCGTTTTCATTCGCCGCTGTATTCGTTGATCACGGTAAATTGGGTCTTGCCCACGCTTTTTTTTTGTTGTATTCTCATATCACGGTGATACGGACTTATTGTGACCTGGGGATACCACCGTCCGCATTTTCCCTGAGAGAGACTTTACCGACAGTCAGAGAGAGAGAGTGGGAGACTGTACGGACGGAGAGAGAGAAAGATAAACTGAGCGAGACAGACTAGAGAGAGAGAACAGAGAAAGACGAAGGAAAGAGAATATCGGGAGAGACAGAGAGAACTGTGAGAGAGAGAGAGCAGCGAGAGAAAGAACGGCGCGAGAGAGGAAGAGGAAGAACGACAAGAGAGCTGTTGAGATTCATAGGTGTGCGAGCTTGCTAGTTTCACCGGTTGGTCATTGAAACTCGTTGCTTTCAGACCAGCTGATTTATCCTATGACTATTAAAATTAAGTGGAGTTTGAATCGGTCGATTTACCGAGTGGTCATAGGAACTCATTGCTGCCTAAACCAGTTGATCTACCGTTTGACTCTTGGAGTTAATTGCAATTATACCGGTCTTTAACTGATTGACTATTGAGAGAATAAGGGGCGTGACAAGCAATGCAGACCCCCGAAGCCCTGTAAGTTGCTGGGGACCTCGGAAGCCGGCGCGGCGAGTGACAGACGCCGTTGCCCTTGGCTTCAGCGAACTCCAGGTGCCCCTCCCCGCGTTTCCTCTCAACATTGGCGCCGTTGCCGGGGAGGGGATTGCACCCCAAAGGCCTCGGCCTTCCCCAATCAACGGGGTTGTGCAGGCTAAACTAATTAGCTTTAAATAAGTTGATTAGTTGATTTGTTTTTATTTTTCTTTAATTTTGTAATTTAATTTTTTTCGATATCTCCCGATCCGCGCACTTTCGCGCGAGCCGCACTGGGAGCAAAGTTCGCCCTCTCGTCGAGGCGAACGTTTTGAGAAGCTTTTTGAAAAGTTCTAACGGCTAAAAAAAAAAAAGAAACAAAAAGAAAAAAAAAGGATTTTTTTTGTATTTTTTTAATTAAAAATCCCAAAAATTATGAGTTAAAATTTCTAATTCGTTTTTCCTCAATATCTCCTGATCCGCGCGCTTTCCTACGAGGCGCACTGGGAGCAAAGTTCGTCCTCTCGTCGAGGCGAACGTTTTGAGATATTTTTTGAGAAATTCGAACAGCTAAAAAGCGAGATATATAATTTTTTATATTTTTTTAATTAAAAATAACAAAAATTATGAGTTAAAATTTCTAATTCGTTTTTCCTCGATATCTCCTGATCCGCGTGCTTTCCTGTGAGGCGCACTGGAGCAAAGTTCGTCCTCTCGTCGAGGCGAACGTTTTGAGACATTTTTTGAGAAATTCGAATGGCTAAAAAGCAAGATATGGAATTTTTTGTTTTTTCTTTTTAAAAATTCCAAAAATTTTGATTTTCGTTTTATTGAAATGGCCGGGAAAATAAGCGAAATTAGGGGAACCCCGCAGACCAAAGTTGGTCCCTGTATTTTTTCCGACATTTTGAGACCCTAGTCGAGGAAAACGGACTTCGTTTGGACAAACGGCGGGAAATTGAATTTCTTGGTAATTTTGTTTGAATTAAAAGAAAAAGAAATTTAAAAATGTAATCTGATAAGTTTTTCTTTTAAACCTAGTGAAAGCTAACAAAATTTTTCTCGCGTCGAGCAGGACTTTGTGGTGTGCGTGCGGTTGCGCGGAAAACCCAAAACCCTAATTAGGGTAGAGTCCTAACCCCAATTTTGAGAGAAGTGGGTAAATAGAGGGAAGCCATAGCTTCTAACTTCCGCGTTTGTTGCGGATTATTTTTTTGTTAAATATATCTAGAAAAATTGTGGAAATTAATTCGGGAAGTTTTGCTCCATTAAATAATTAAGAATTGTTTTACTTTTGATTTTGTTATTTAAAATCGATAAAAATTGAAATAAATATTAAAGATTGCGTAGGGGCATTTGTTTGACTACAATGCACTTCATATCTACTTTACCTATTTGAGGGACTTTTTTCCGAACCCCATCCTACTGGGGGGAAGGAAAACTGTTGTCGAGATATCTCAAAATTTCCCTTTTAATTTAAATTTTTGCTAATTAATTAACAAAAATATTTAAAAATCAAGTTAAATCAATTTTTCCTTTTTTTATTATTCCTTTTGATATTCCCCCTTCGGCAGCGCTGTTTGAGGGCTTCGCCCGAACCCCATCCCAACGGGGGGAGGCGAAACGCTGCCGAAATTTTAGTAAATTCCCCAAATTTTATTTATACCCCTAAAAATCTTCAAACTCGGCGGGCTTATATGTGTATTGATCCTTAATATATATAAACTAAGAAAAAGATTTGATCCTAACTAAATACTTTTTTCTTTAATTAATAATTAAAAAAAATACAAAAGAATTCCCTACAAGAAGAAGGGAAAGAGACACTGTGGTAACCTGGGTTCGGGTGGACCTGTTGGCTTGTTCCCGAAGGGCTGAGACAAGTGACGGGAATTTTCAGTTATTAAAGCTATTTTTTTAATTATTTGAAAAATATTCGGATTAAATCAAAAGTCAGGGGTAGAAGGAAGCACGTGCGTACTTCGCGACTTGCTAGGGTTTTCATTACATCCCCGTATGCGTTGAGCGCGAGGTAGTGTTTTTTTCTCGTTTATAGGCAATTTTAATTAATTTAAACGATTAAAAATCCCTTAAAATTACGAAAAAAACTGCAAAATTCAAAGAGTGAGTACGCTCGACTCTTAATTTTGGGGTTTTGACTAGGGGACAGGGTCTGTTGCTCGGATACCTACTCGAGGGAGCAGTAAACAGAACTCCCTCGAGTTGAGCCCACGCCTTATATTCGAGGGAACTTGAATAGGAGGCTCGTTAGCTCAATTCAAGCTAGGGATTCTGTCTTACAGATGTCAGGGTAAAGATAGACGACAGTTAGGACGTAGCTAGGTAGCGCTTACTTAGGGATCACCTCCCAAACCTCATCCCTACGGGGGGAGGCGGAGCGCTGCCAAAATTTTCTCAGGATTATACCCTTTTTTTTTAGGCACGATAGGACCACCCCTACACCCGGCAGCAACTCGGATGATGCCATCCGGAGCCATAGAGGCATACGAAGCCGGTCGTGCGTGGGAAATAGAGCCCTCGGAACTCATAGACGGAGGCCAAGTGGAGTTCACGCTCCCATCCCGACCGACCGCGTGGGACGACGGACAGGTTAGTTGGAGATCCATCATCGTGTCCCCGGGTGCTTGGTTGTGGTTGCGTAGGGAGATCCATAGCAGTCTCGAAAGAGGTTTAGTGCGATGGCATTTATACCTGGATTCAGAGACAGCCAAAGGGGCTGTCTTGAGTCTTGCCACGGCGGGAGAGAGCGACATCCTCTGCGCCGCGGAGCGACTGTTGCAGGCGGAGGTCGAGGCCTTCCGTACCGACGACGGACAGGACCCGCTGACCCTGTTTCACGGGAGACCCTGCTTGCACATTAGCGGAGAGCTTGTTGTAGCGCGCGACGGGTTCTTCCCGCACGCAGGGACTTGGTTGAGGGCGATCGTACCAGCGTTCGTGGTGGACTCCGTCTTCGGCGAGATAGGAGGTATAGTAGAAGCTTATCTTGAGGTTAGGGAGCTCGAGCGTCTTTCGAGAGACGAGTTTGACACCCTTTGTATCTACTATTCCTTAGTAACAGCCGGACCCCGTTGGGGTGACGAGAGGATCCAGCTCGTGGAGCTGATCCGTTCGATTTCGACAGACGAGGATCCCCTGTGGGGAATTCCTTCTTACACTTGGGATTTGCTGGACCGGGAACTCCAAGCGGGACCCGAGAGCGTTACGTGCATAGGCCTCCTCTTTTTGGACGACCGGTGGAGCTGGTGGAGTGATGAGATTAGGACACTGATACCTGAGTATCAGTTGACAGATTATTACCAGTCCATAGGTCTTCCACCATACCGCGTCGAGAACAAGTGCGACGACGAGGGGTGGGAGCGTGAGGACGACGAGGGCGTCTGGGAGCCAGACTGGGTCGACTCGGAGGAGGAGACTGACGACGAGGAGATCGACGCCACCGACGCTCACTTCCCCAGGATAGGAGTCGCCGTCCGGACCTAGGAGGTGGTGTCCGGACGAGGAGAGCTAGTGGTGGTTGCCAAGAGAGGCTGTGATTGATGACCGCCAGTAGCTATAGGAGAATCGATGGTAGAGGAGGCGGACAGAGTGGAGCTCGCGATCGACAGTGCCAGATGGCCCAGACCGCCTGCGACAGTTGAGCCCGACGTAGTAGAGTTCAACCTGCCAGCGAGGAGCGTGGCTGGGCCCTGGCTCCATTCGGCTTGGAGATCGATACGGTTGGGGCAGGACGTGCATCTGTGGGCGTATGCGGTGGAGACATTTCAGCAGGATGCTCAGCGCTGGTGGGCACCAGGGACTACGAGCATAGAGGTCGTAGGACATATTTATTATTCGTGGTCGGTAAGTGCCACGACCTATTTTGAGGGTTTGGTGCACGGTTTCTGGCGCTGTGAGCAGGAGGTTAGGCTGATCCTATCTCGGATGGTAGATAGCCTCTGTGCACATAGAGAAAGACTGCACAGTCCGATCGGCGAGTCGAGGACGACCCTCCGGATCAGGGGAGTTTTTCCCCTCCCCTCGGTACGAGTAAGGGTGGGACTCCCTGTATTTGTGGTAGAGGAACTCAGGGGCCTCAGTCACATTCCTGAGACGTATTCAGCCAGTATTGAGCTAGGTGGATTCAGGAGAGGACTGGCTGACCAGGATTGGGTTGAGTACGCTCAGTTTATCGGAGGGCCGCTCACAGGGGAGAGAGGACTTCAGCTTATAGAGTTCATACGGGCTCTAGTGCCCACAGGAGACCAGGACTCCTTCTACCCCCATCAGCCCTTAGAGTTTTGGCTAGCCTTGGAGAGGGAGGTCCAGAGACCTGTAGATAGCTTGGAGGGAGTCGGACGGCTCTTTAGTTAGACTCCCAGTGACAGGCCCACTCCCCTCATCTCTATCTGGGAGTTGGAGGAGCATTACCAGAGTATATATCCAGATAGGGAGGAGCTCGACTGGTACGCTGAGGATAGAAAGTGGGAGACTATTGGAGAGATAGAGCCTTGGGGAGAGCAGGACCAGGGCTGGGAAGAGCTGGTGACAGAGGATCGCCGGGAGCAGATAGGTGGAGAGGCGCCGCAGGAGGACGGCTGGGGACACCTCCTTCAGGCCGAGGGACAGGAGGATATCCCATGGGGACGGAGGTTAGACGAGGACGAAGATGAGGAAATGCCTGATGCGCGAGACGACTAGTGGCAGGACATATCCGGGCCTAGCTTAGAGAGGGGAGTAAAAGGAGGTCGGTCAGTAGACACGGGGACAAAACTTTAAACAAAGGACAGGTAGGGATGGCAGATAGGGACACACTGAGAGTGACTCTCTCCTTACGACGAGATAGGACGGGCGGCTGGGAAGAAGAGGCGATGGATGACGTTGCGCGGCGGGTTGGACTCATGATCGAACACGCTCTGGAGATTTGAAGAGGCCAGAGATATGTCGAGTTTACCGTATACTTCCATGGAGCTGACGGGAGAGTGCACAACACCTACTCGACTGTCTTGAGCCTAACGGGTAGAGTTGTCTGAGAAGGTAGTGACGTCGTAAGATCGAGTGTGTCGGAGAGAACTGGAGTGGCAAGGGTTGAGCGACATGCGGTGATGAGGAGCGATTGGGACATATGGGTGACGTATATGCTGACGCGAGGGTCAGAGGCTCGTAGAGAGATAGATTTCATAGGGCCAAGAGAGACAGCGCTAGGGTATGATGTTCCGCTTCCGGTGCGCTTAGAGGAAGGAAATTGGGTGCCGATCCGACATTTCGGTACTTGGCTGGCGGGAGGGGTCTTCTTGTGGACAGTGATTACAGAGGACCAGGGGTCTCCCCGAAAAGTGAAGGGTATAGGATATCTTGTGTTTGATAAGGAGAGAGATATAGAGATAGGCCTGACCCTTGTAGGCGTTAGCAGGATCGGGTGGAAATATGAGATCTCAGCAGAGGCGATAGTGAGAAGACAACTAGTTAGCGTCGCTGGAAGTAGGTCATTTACCACGCGAATTGTGATCGGTTCTCCTCCACAGATTTACCATCCTCTAAGGAGCTGGCGGATGGTGTTACCTGAGTTTGTTATAGAACAAACTTACGGAGGCGTGGACTGGTTGACGAAAGCGGCCGACCACACTCAGCACGCGTTCTTATAGGGACTAGAGTGTTGATTCCTAGAAGCATATTACTCAATTTGCGTAAGGTGGGAACCTCCTGGTAAGGAGATCGAGAGAGACTTGTTAGATGCTACCTCCTGGCTAGATTGCCTAAAACCTGCAGATTTGATTCACTATTGTCGAAGATGCGCCAAAGACAAGTTCATCGGGCTGGAGGACCTGAGATACCTGTTTGGGCATAGCTAGTGGAGGAGATGCCTGGTCGGACGATTACGGGGGGAGTGTGACGAGGCAATTAGTGAACGAGGGCTTCACGATTACAGCCCTACTTAGAGCTCACATAGACGACATCCTAACAGAGCAGGAGAGTTTTCTGCAAGCCAGGGAATTTATCCGAGAATATAGACCGGGAGTTCTCGAATGCGTCACGTTTCAGACCAAGATAACTTATGAAGTGATGGTGTACGCGCTGAGTTGTTCTTCGATGAGACGGTAGCGGAGGCTAGGAGTAGAGTACGATTACCCTGTCATGACGGAACGCGAGCAGCAACTATATCGATATAGACCTCGAGCCTCTTATTCACTTCGGTGGGACCGCAGAGGAGCGTGAGTGAGAGGAACCCCCGAGTAGCTACTCGAAGAACTGAGACGAGTAGTCCCTCTCCTCGGCTATGTCTTCCCTATGCTCGGGTTGTCTCTAGGCAATTAACGTGTGACAAGGAGACCCTACAGATCATCTTGAGAGTGAGCATAAAGGAAGAACTGTCGGACAACGAGTTCAAAGAACTTGCAGAAGATGTCATACGGGAGCAAAGACTAGGAGCGCCGAGGGAATTGACAGTACAGAGCTGGGTGGTTTATGAGGTGATCGTGTACGTTAAAGGAAGGGTGCGCTTAGAGATAATTAGGGACGAGACACCATCAGAAGCTAGGAGCAATATATGATAGGAGGTTCATGAGAACAAGAAAGATAGGTTGTAGGTGATGGAGGATCTGGAAGAAAGGAAAAAGAGAGTCGATGATCGGATTATTAAACCAGTAGTGAAACTAGTCAGAGAGCTTGGCGTCAAGATTCAAGATTGCGTACCGAGAAAGAGTGAGAGCGAGTTGCGTAAGATAGAAGCGGCAACGAAGGCGTTGCAAAGACTTTTGAGGGAAGATAGAGAATTTTTCGTGAGGTGGAGGCTCGATTTTCTGGAAAGTGTGAAGGGGAGAGTTCATATTAATAAGGAGCGAGAGGACTCGCTCGAAACGACCGGAAGAACAGACGAGGTGTCTGAAGCAGTGATATTGGAAAAGAAGGCGAAAGATGAGGGAACGTCAGAACAGAGATAGAGGAGGATGAGTAACGAGAAATGTGAGATGCGTATAACCGGAAGGTTGACTGGGCAAATCGCTTGTGTCGGCATACAACTAGTCCATCGGGAGAAGCTAACTGTGATAGAAGAGGCGGAGTGCACCCGACGAGCTGTACGGAAGGCGCGAGTGACCGGACTCTGGGTAGGGGAAGAGAGTGCGTGCTTGATCAACTATTCGCTGCGCGTTACCCCTTTTGACGAGCCACSTCTAAATAGGGCATGGYGTGAGACTTCTAGCGAAGCTAARAGGCTCCTGGAGGATGAAGCAGAGRAAGCTGGAGATCTGGTGGAGATCATAGGGRAAAGTTCAGTTCTCAGAATACTCCAGGCACACAACCGGTATTGGAATGAGTACCTCCAGACTCTATCAGATATTGAAGACTTTGGGGATATAGACGATTTTGAGACATTCTATAAGTTTTTGGAGGAATCCACAGASAGAGTCCTGCTAGCTYTGGCACTAATCGCAGCGGAGTGTTAGATACCTCATGGAAGAGAGATGYCATTATCAGAAGCAGAGCTAGCGAGGAGGAGAAGGAGATTCGRGGTTKGGGGTGGTCCTTACGAATTTGAACACGAGAAAGTACTTGCTGAATTAAGCGCTTTAGGGGGACGAGAAATCTTTCCGTATGAGGTAGTTAAGTACCAAGTGCAGAACAGTGGAATTGAACGCAATCAATACTATATTATGACCGTCCGGTTTCATGACCTAGAGGTGTATCACGTTGGTATATATSTGCCTAAAGMAAGAGAAGRGTTTTGCATATACGGAAGGACTTGGAGGAGAGTTGCGTGGGCATTGAGAGAAGAGGAAAAGAGGTTAGGAAGTCTAGGAAAGATTGTGGAGGTCTGCGACGACATCACTATTTTTGACRGTCTGCCTAGGCCGCCTGTCCCATACCAAGTGTTAGAGCAGAACAAATGGGAAGYTGTAGTTGGATTCAGTCGGACAGTCAAGACTGACGGCAAGCTCAAAAAGAGCGTTAAGGATGAATAGGATGCGCGGATGAGTAAAGATACGACCATCCCTGAGCGCGAGTTAGAAGCTAGAAGAGAAAGGTTTCTGACGGGCAACAGACCTTCGGACACGGAGTTGGCGAAAGTCTGCGACCAGTTGAGTTCTTTGGGGCGAAGAGAAGTAATTCCGTACGAAGTAGTGACATACGAGTTAGTGGACAGCGGATGGGAGCAGATACGCCTTTACATTATCACCGTTCGGTTCTTTGCATTGGAGATGTATGATGTTAGGATTTACCTCCCTAGTTGAGCGAAAACGTGATTTAGTTTACGGTCGATGCTGGGAGCGTGCGGAAGAAGTCGTTGAGAATGAGCGGGATAGGCTCCTGGTGCTAGGTAAGGAGGTAATCTGGGACACCCGAATTACGCTCTTTCAGGGGTTACCCAGACCCCCTGTACCGCGTCAGGTGGTTCGAGGGAGAAGCAATGAGGCAGTGGTTGGCTTAGCGCTTAGATACTTTAAGTTTGATGGCCTTAGGGGGTGATTACCCGCGGGCAGGAGCTCGCGTTGTGCATCATGGGTTAAGCGGTCTAGCGCGAAGAGCGTCTGTTGATATACGGGAGTACCTGAGATCTTGTGCGCCGGAAGAGTTGAGGAGGATCGCGACAGGGATTTGTAGGAGAGTGAGGACATCAGAAGCCAAAGTCATAGAGATTAGGAGAGGTGTTCGTTGTAGAAAAACAGGAGGGAGAACTTTATTTTGACTCAGGAATTTTAGGTATCGAGGGTGAGCACGAGATACGAGATGAGGCTGGGAGACTTGTTGCGATTCTGAGAGCGGTCACAGACGAGTGATTAATACTTTCATAGGTTCGGGCTGCGGATTCTTTTATAGGTCCGGGCTGCGGATTCATTCATAGGTCCGGGCTGCGGATTCATTCATAGGTCCAGGCTATCGGTGTTGAACCGCTAAATGAGAAGAGGGGGAAGTATATGGAATCTGATACAATGGGGCCGCATCCAGACAAGGAACAGGCGATGTATCGAGCGTCGCCGGACCGAGCTCTGCGAGACCTCAAAGAGCGCCTTCGACAGAACGCCCCACTGAGGTGCGTAGAGCAGCCGGATGATGGCGAGCCCGAGGTGATGGCACCTCCTGTCGTCTCCGAGCCCAACAGAGCAGCGCCGATAAAGCGACCGGACATACAAACCGAGCCTCCGAGTTTTCGGCGCGAATCATTTATTCAACGCCCGTCTATGTATGAGCGTAGGGAGGATAGAGGCTACCTAGGAAGAGAAGACTGGAGAGACCAATTCATTAGGGAGCAGCTTTGGAGAGATAGGGAGAAAGCTGCGATATTCAGATGAGTATTTGACCCAGAGACAGGGGAAACACACTCCCTGCCATACGAGACGATAGATAGGCTCATCATCTCACTTCAACCCTCAGAGTTGGATACCAGACCACCTGTTTTCAAAGGGTGTGGTATAACCGAATATATCGAAAAGTGGGAGTTGCACGCATACCGAAGTCAGTGGGCAGAGGATGAGATTATAGACAACTTCTTGTTTAATGTGGACCCAAGCTTGAGCCAAGAGATTAAAGAGGCTCGACCSAAAGATAGGCGATGGGCTACTTATAAAGTCAATCTATACGAACTCTACAAACTAGAAGATGTTAAGTATTATATCCGGGACTTGGAGCAGCGAACCCAAGGAGAGGGCGAAAGTGTTCGGGCCTTCGGAAAGCGGTTCCAGAAGGTATCAGATGCCCTTATGGCAAAAGAGAAGTTGTCAGAGACAGAAAGATGCACGATTTTCCTTGGGCAGCTACCAAAAGGGAAGCAAAAGGCAGTGCTGAGAGAGACGCCTCACGATAAGCTAGAATTCACTGCGTTGCTCAAGTTGGCTATGAAGGCTGAGGCAGATGACTACAAGGACTTACTCTGGAGAGGCATGCAACACCGGGATTTTTCCCTCTATCAGGAATACGGGACCGACAGGTGCCCAGATTTCAACGACAAACCTTGGGCAGAGCGACGTTATATGATGGATAGAGATGGGCCCCTACAGTCAAAGGATAATGATGCTAACATAGAAGAGATGCAAGAGAAGATGAAGGCAATGGCAACGCAATTGGCAAATTTTGAAACGAAGGTCGGAACTACATACCGAGATAAACCCGGGTCACCTTATTCCTTACGATGGGATCGCCGCAATACTGACCCATGGAGAAGCGTCGAAGACCGTAATCCCCGCACACTGGCCGACTATCGCGCGAGGGAAAAAAAGATGAGGATGAACGTCGGCGTAGAGACGAGGATGATCGTAGACGTAGGGATGAAGAGGATCGAAGGCGCAGAGAAGAAGACGTTCGGAGACGTAGAGAGGACGAATAGAGGAGGCGCGGGGATGATAATATAGACAGAGACCGCCGGCGTGATGGGTACCGAGGGGGAGATTCTTACAGTCGAGGAGACAGGACCGACCAGTATTCGCGCAGTCCTAGATACGGTGGAAATGCCGAAGGGTACCGGTGTCAGGCGGCCGCAAGCAGTGCGCCGCCTGAAATCCACGGTTTTGGGACTTAGGCGTGAACACGAGTCTGAGTTTTGACGGTACTCTGGTTAGACCATGCAGCGGAGATTAGGGGACCTCGGGGCGCCCTTGATTTTGGGCTAGCTGGACCTTACGGGTAACCCTAAAAAATGGCAAGATGGGTGGTCGCACTCGGCACATCAACGGACCGTCATTTCCGGCCGTTCAGAGGATTAGACCCGAATTGGCCTGCCGCGAGGGGGCATCGCGGGGACTAACCCCGCTGCGACGTTCTTTGCAGCGTATGATCGGGGTCAAAATAGCGCCTCAAATTTTTGTCATTTTTGGTATCTAAATCAAAGATGGGAGAAGAAATTGAGATCAGTAGGAGGGAAGAGAAAAACGTAATATTCCTTAATTTCCTTGTTTTTCGCAGCATTTGAGTTTTGGAGAAAATACTCCGTTATTTTGATTTTTTCCGGCAATGGAATTGAAAACAAAGGAAAAGATTAAAAACGATAAAGGAGGAAAGGAACAAAGAATTTTAACAATTTAATTAAGACTTTCTCGGAATTTATTTTTGGTAGGTTCACAATTATTTTACTATTTCGGGTAATAGAGTTAAAAAAAAAAAGGGGGGGGGGATGATTAAAAATGATGGAACAAACAAGAACCGGTGATTATTCGATGGTTAGCCTGATTTTGCTTGGAATTCTCACCGTCGGCACTGAACCCCGATTAATCAATCTTCTCTGGATCCCAACGCCAATCCCTGATGATCAAGGTTTTTGTGCCACTTTCCCGATCCACCTATTTACTAACTTCATTGTGACAGTCCGAGGACGATCGCATGGAGAGCATGGGGTGGTGCTACCTTGGGTCGACTATAGTGTTTGGTTCAGTACGGATATGAGGGTTGTTACGGAGTGGTTTCGTACTACGGTGTCTGGCCGGTGACGGTTGTTTCACAACAGTGACTTATTTTCAGGTTTGGGACAGGTACGGTGATTTATTCTCAGGGTCGGGGCTACTACGACAGTTATTTCAGGTTAGAGACATTGGCGGCAGTTTATCCCAGGTTCGGCGTTATCACGGATATTTAACCCAGGTTCGGCACCGTCACTGCACTTGTTTATTCCACATTTGGTGCCACTATGGCGCTTTATTTCACCTNCCTTATGACAGCAGCCGATCGTCTGGCAGTGGAAAGGGACAAGGGTAAAGAGAGATGGGATAAGAACGTGCGGATCAGGAAGGAGAGGGTGAGTGTAGGAGACATGGTCCTCCTCTACGATGCGGCGCTGGAAAGAACCTGGACCAAAAAACTTGCCAATAGATGGATGGGACCTTACAGAGTGGTTGAGGCACTTGACTGGGGTGCATATATGACAGCAGAACTAGACGGATCTAAGTGGAAGGACCCAGTGGCGGGGGCTAGGTTAAAGCTGTTTAGGCCCAGGCCCGCACCCGCTTTATTGCTAACCAGCCCGAAAGGGAAAGGGAAAGCCATGATGGAGGATGGAGCCCCCTTGAGGCAATTCGAGGCAGGGGAGAGTTCCAAGAAAAGGAAAAAAATACAGAAGAGAAAGGTCAAAGGGTTAGCTTTAGGAAGAAAGAAGAGATGGTTATTCGTGCTCAAGCGAGCCAGACGGAGAGTTCGGGTTAGACGTACTGGCGGGTCGACACCCTTCTCTGGGCAAAGACAGAAGAAAAACAGGATCGTGACGAGACAAAAAAACAGAAGAAACAGGAGAATCAAGAAGCATCTTCTTAGCCCCAAGACTTGTAACAAACTTAAACATAAGACAATTGAGCGCCGACGTGGGTGTCCTTTACGGGCCATAACCCTGAAGCTCATCCGCTTCATCTGACGTAAGTTGCTAGGGCTCGACGGGGGCGTCGAGAAGTGGTCCGGGCTAACTGTCAGGCGGCCACAAGCAGTGCGCCGCCTGAAATCTACGGTTTTGGGACTTAGGCGCGAAGACGAGTCTGAGTTTTGACGGTACTCTGGTAAGACTATGCAGCGGAGATTAGGGGACCTCGGGGCGCCCTTGATTTTGGGCGCGCTGGACCTTACGGGTAACCCTAAAAAATGGCAAGATGGGTGGTCGCACTCGGCATATCAACGGACCGTCATTTCCGGCCGTTCAGAGGATTAGACCCGAATTGGCCTGCCGCGAGGGGGCATCGCGGGGACTAACCCCACTGCGACGTTCTTTGCAGCGTATGATCGGGGTCAAAATAGCGCCTCAAATTTTTGTCATTTTTGGTATCTAAATCAAAGATGGGAGAAGAAATTGAGATCAGTAGGAGGGAAGAGAAAAACGTAATATTCCTTAATTTCCTTGTTTTTCGCAGCATTTGAGTTTTGGAGAAAATACTCCGTTATTTTGATTTTTTCCGGCAATGGAATTGAAAACAAAGGAAAAGATTAAAAACGATAAAGGAGGAAAGGAACAAAGAATTTTAACAATTTAATTAAGACTTTCTCGGAATTTATTTTTGGTAGGTTCACAATTATTTTACTATTTCGGGTAATAGAGTTAAAAAAAAAAAGGGGGGGGGGATGATTAAAAATGATGGAACAAACAAGAACCGGTGATTATTCGATGGTTAGCCTGATTTTGCTTGGAATTCTCACCGTCGGCACTGAACCCCGATTAATCAATCTTCTCTGGATCCCAACGCCAATCCCTGATGATCAAGGTTTTTGTGCCACTTTCCCGATCCACCTATTTACTAACTTCATTGTGACAGTCCGAGGACGATCGCATGGAGAGCATGGGGTGGTGCTACCTTGGGTCGACTATAGTGTTTGGTTCAGTACGGATATGAGGGTTGTTACGGAGTGGTTTCGTACTACGGTGTCTGGCCGGTGACGGTTGTTTCACAACAGTGACTTATTTTCAGGTTTGGGACAGGTACGGTGATTTATTCTCAGGGTCGGGGCTACTACGACAGTTATTCCAGGTTAGAGACGTTGGCGGCAGTTTATCCTAAGTTCGGCGTTATCACGGATATTTAACCCAGGTTCGGCACCGTCACTGCACTTGTTTATTCCACATTTGGTGCCACTATGGCGCTTTATTTCACCTTTGGGACCACGGTATTGTGCGGCTCTCAGATTCGGTGTTGGCTCGGTATTGATTCGGCATCGGCATGGTACGGTTGTCTCGTGTTCGGCATTGGTTTAGCATCGCTGAGGTACACGCCGCAGATCTTTTTCGGGTTCGGTATTGATACGGCATTGGCTCGGCGCCGAAGTGGTACACGCGTCTGCTTTTTTTACAGGCTTGGGGATGGTTGTTTCAGGTCCGGAATAGGTTCGGTACTACCCTGGCTTTTCTGTTTTCTACGGTATCCGGCATCGGTATGATACACATCCCTACATCACTTGCAGGTTTGGTGTTGGCAGCTCAGAATTGTCAAGTGGCTATTTCTGATTCGGCCCGACACTCTGATCCGGGACAGATACGGAACAAGCATGGTAACTGRGTGTTGGGAGCAACAGCTGGACTGCGGTTCGGCTTTTGTGTTGGCAACTGGTACAATACAATTGCCTTTCAGTACCGTGGTTGGCCTTGGAGCGTAAAAGTGACAAGTTTGGTACGGGTACCTGCCATACTGAAGTATCAGCCTTTCTTTTACAGCGGGTTTCAGTTGCAGGTCCCGCTGAGACTGTATATGGGTTCCTCTGTACCAGTGTTGGGCCTGGCCCTGCTTTTACCTTCAGCCTACGAAGGCCTACGGATTGGATCTGGGAGGAGGAAAGACCACGTTCAGCTGTGCGGGAAAACCATAAAGGGAAAGGGGACTAGAGAGCGGGGGGGGGCATGCACGGTGTACCCAGCCCGCGACACAGGGTGGATGCAGGCTGAGTCAATGCAGGGGAAGCTTGCATGGTGAGCGGAGCGCAGTTCGTTGGATCGGACAGGTGGCGGAGAGGGGGGCATGCACGGTGTACCCAGCCCGCGGCACAGGATGGATGCAGGCGGAGTCAATGCGGGGGAAGCTTGCATGGTGAGCGCAGCGCAGTGCGTTGGATCGGACAGGCGGCGGAAAGGGGGGCACTCAGAGAAAGGGGACAGGACATTGCGCCCGGGATCTGCAGCCCACGCGGGCATGGCAAGAATAGGTAGCAGGCAATAGCGGGCCAAGCGTGGACACGGCAGTGAGAGACGGAGCTGATCTGGAACGAGCCCACGCCCAGAGCGGTCAACAGGGGAATCGCGCACGTTTACACATGGGCTCGGTTGGCGAACATGGCAGTCRAACTGAACTTGGGTGAACAGTTATGGAAAGAAGGCGAACTGAACTTGGGTGATCAGTTATGGAAAGATGGGTGCGAGAAATGAGAGCAACATAGGTGGCGAAATGAGGAAAAACGGCAGGCAAGCCGGGTCAGTGAAATGGAATGACAAAAACGGGAACTGTACGCAAGGCGCGCGCTGACTGAGTCATCAAATTCCTGGGTCATCAAGGCTCATCCGCTGTTGGGGGAAGCACTAGTCGAGTATTCCCACTGTTAGAGGGAACAGTTATCTCCGCTGTTCACCCAATCGTTTTGCTGATCTGTCAATCACGCATTTCCGCTGTTGGTGGAATCGGTCACTTTCACAGATCAGGCAATAAGGCAGATCAACCGAGCAAGTGTTCAGCCAATCAAAGCAGTTCCGCTGCCGACGGGAACGGCCCCCTTTTCGCTGAACTGTCGAACAAGCCATTCTGCTACTGATAGAAGCGATCTCTTTCGACAATCTGCCAATCAAGCAAACTGATGCGGCAATAATAATTCCTTTTCCCGGTCTGGCAATCACGCATCCCCACGGTTGGTGGGATCAGTCCCCTGTTGCAGAACAGCAAACRGTCAAACAGGTACGAACAGGTGCTCTGTGTGCTCTCGAGCTGCCAGCATGAGAGCAGGATTCTAACGCGYGTCCGCTGTCTGGATTTCTCCTGGGGTAAGTATCATGAGTGGTTGAACACTTCAGCCTGCCTTCGGCACAGCTACACCYGRTGCTCCGAGATCACTAGCAGCCTGCGCTTATGAGGGTACCGTACCTAACAGCTAACGTCTTAAATTCAACTTTGAATATTCGCTGTTTCGATAACCTCTCCTCGGTTGTTTTGAGAGATTGGGAGTAAGGGTGTGTGAGAGCACGTGTGCGTAGCCGTGTGCAAGGGAGCCAGTGAACGAGTAAGTGACTGTTCGCGTGAAGATCAGAGAGAGAAAGACGGAGAGAGAGAGAGAGAGAGAGAGAGAGAGAGAGAGAGAGAGAGAGAGAGAGAGAGAGA
>BFEA01000309.1:1140028-1162448 GCA_003427395.1 Chara braunii | reverse complement strand
AAAGGAAGAAAAAGATACACTTGACAAACGAGGTATCTGCATACAGGCTTACAGTGAAGCTTTTCACGTGGCTGGACTAAATAGAAAAAGGGAATCAACCCCCCCCCCCCCTTAGCTGCCACTTCATTGTTTGTCTGTGTACTCTTCAATTGAAAGTTGGTCAAATTTAGTCCTTTGTTCAACACTCGCTTCTTTTATTTAATTGTACTATCCTGTTCCTCTCTTTTAAGGGACTGCCCTGAAGCACGAGAGTAAAGCACTCCTGATCAGATTTCACGTGAATTCTAAGATATCTTGAAGGAAAGAGCATTTGAACTAAACAATATAATTTGTTTAAAACAAGACGGGTGACAGACAACACACAAAAGGCTCTCCTGCTGGTCGCTGAGGACCTCGGAAGCGGGCACGGCGAGTGAGAGGTGCCATTGCCCTTGGCTTCAGCGGCAAGTGGGCGCCCCTCCCCGGGTTTCCTCACACCGGAGCCCGAGCAACTTTAATTCGAGGGATAGAGAGGGCTCCCGTGGACGATGGGAGTCGGATAGAGACCGCCGAGATGGATACCAAAGCAGCTATGAGCGAGCAGAGAGAGGTGATCGTAGAGAAGAGCCACGAGGGCAGTATGAGAGAGAAGGATATCCTGCGTCGCCAGGGTATCCCAAGTCCCCAAACTACCCCAGATCTCCTGGGCCATCTAATCAGGATGCGAGACGACCGACGATTAGGTCAGCGGAGGAACGACCCCCTACCCCTAGGAACTTTGTATCTATTGCAGGGGAGATGATTACCTCAAGAGAGACTGCCCTGACCTCAAACGGGCGATAGATGAGAGGCTTGTCGTACTTGATGATCGCAGATGATTACGCGTAAACAAGAGGAGATACCCACTGTTGCTGTATCAAGTGTGGTCGCCAAGGCGGATCGTGCTGTGACGGTGTTCTTAGATGGGAAAGAAGGGGTGCCTCCTGACAAGTTTTATATCCTGGGTAGCGGGACAATACAGACTACCCTTAATGACGAAATAGTTCTCCATGCAGTTATTAATAACGGCAGCGAGGCTGTTATCATCGATGAGGGTCTGGCTATCCAATTGGGATTAGATCTTGATAAGTCATTCAAATTTGAGATACAGACTGCCGATGGAAGAAAGCAAAAGGTCACCGGGGTTTGCCACAAGGCTGCAATTGAGGTCGAAGGGCTGAAAGTGACGATGCCTGTTTTCGCGGTTCGGGATTGCAGCGAAGAGTTATTATTGGGGCGGACATGGCTGAGTCACGTCCATGCAGTTGCTATAGAACGGCCGGATGGAAGCCAGATGCTTTCCATCAACCGTCCAGACGGTGGGCGGATTATGATGGAGACGGTAGAGCCTCGGGATCCGAGGAGTAGAGCGGTTCTCGCCGCAGGGGGCCGTGTACCAGTTCCCCTTGCGAGTCGATCCCTAAGCTTTCGAGAAAAGAAGTATGGACCTCTGCTTACAGAAGAAGAAGGTCAGATAGTCAAAGTCGAGGATTTAGGGACTCGGGTACGTGTAGGAAGGACCGCTTATCCTAAGGCAGAAGATGAGGAATTCGGAGGGATGATATCTGTGTCTTTTTTAAGGGCACAGCCCCCTACGGCGGGCGACCAAAAAGACACAAAACAGTAGCTTAGAAGGTTAAGCCGGAGGCTGTAGCACGAGAGCGATCCGTGTCGGGTGGAGTATCTGAAGAAGAGATCGCTAGAGAGATTAAAGAAAAGAAGAGGAAGGAGCCGCAATGGCTGACAGAAAAAAGGATAGCGGAGATGGACATAGGCGATGGGAATCTAACTGAGCCGGAGAAAGAGCGAGTGTTGGAAGTCCTTAAGTCTTGCGACAAAGCTATAGCATTTAGTGACGCGGAGAGAGGAAGGATTGACCCTAGATATGCTAAGCCTGCAAGGATCTACATGATTCCACATACGCCATGGAATGACGCAGGGTGAAAGTTTGCTTAGAAAGAGAAGGAAGATGTGATCTCCTTTCTTAAAGAGAAGATGGCGTCACACGTAGCCGAGCCTTGTGACAGCGGTTATGCGAACAGATGGCTCTTCTTAAGGAAGCCTAACGGAAAGATTCGGTAGATTTAAGATCTTCAGAAGGTCAACGCTGTGACGATTCGGGATGTAGTCTCGTACCGCACGCTGATCTGCTAGCAGAAGGAGCGGCAGGCAGATCGATTTATTCTGTCTACGATTTATTTTCAGGATACGACGAGATACTACTAGATCCGAGAGATAGGCATCTCACAGCCATGCACACGCCGCTCGGATTAGTGCAGATGATGGTGGTTCCGATTGGATGGACCAATGGAGTATCAGTCTTTCAAAGAGTCATGGTAGCGGTTCTGAAAGACTTTATCCCTGATAAAGTAGAGGTTTTCCTCGACGACTTTCCGATAAAAGGGCCGGTGTTGAAAGATGAGACGGAAGTCGTTCCTGGCGTCAGGAGGTTCGTAGAGCAACACCTGACGGACATTTACGTTGTTTTGGAACAACTAGATGATGCTAACCTGACGGTTAGCGGGACAAAGAGTCGATGGGCCATATCGACGATTAAAATTCTAGGGTTTATATGCGACGCGAAAGGCCGACGACCCGACCCTGAAAAGTTGGAGAAGTTGTTGAATTGGCCGACTCCATTGCACAGCGCAACTGAAGTTCGCCAGTTTTTAGGGGTTGTTGGTTATTGGCGGATTTTTATACGAGGATATGCGGAAAAAGCAGAACCTCTGCGCACACTTCTCACGAAGACTGAGAAGTTCTACTGGGATTCTCCTCAAGAGCTAGCAGTGCGGTCCCTCAAGGAAGAATTTAAGGAAGGCGGAAAAATTCAGGGTGTGCCATTCTTTGAGGACGAGACGGCCCGACCGTTCATTGTATCTACGGATGCTGGACCATGTTCGGTTGGGGGATTGCTCTCTCAAAAGGGCGCCGAAGGCAAAGAGAGGTCACTGAGGTTCGAGAGTCGGACACTCAACACTGCAGAACGAAACTACAGTCAATTTAAGAAGGAGGTGTTGGCTGTTCTACGGTGCTTAGATACCTTTAGGCATTACATATACGGGAGACGATTCGTTCTTAGGGTAGACCCTACAGCCGTAGCTTCAGTCCTACAGAAGGACTTCAGTCTGACGGATCCTACGATCGCACGATCGCTGATCAGGATTCGACTTTATGACTATACGGTAGAGAGGATTTCAAGGGCAAAAAACGTTGTAGCCGATGGACTTTCGCGGATTCCCATGGAGTCAGAGTGACCCATATCGGTTGCTGCCCTGACTGTAAGTGAGCCTAGACGGACGGATCTCTTCCTAGTCAATCTTTATGAAGGTAAGTACCGCATTATAGGACTGCATCTGTCAGGAGAAGAAAGCACAGATTCGGATATCCGGAGACAGGCGACACAGTACTGTCTTAGAGCTGGGCATTTGTTTTGTCGACCTGTAGGAGCAGGGATGCCTCTTCGGGTAATCTGCGACCCAGAGGAGAAGCAGTCCATAGTAGCTGAGTTGCATGACGGTGTAGTCGGAGGACATAGAGGAGTAAAAGGTACATATGAGAAAGTTCGCAGACTATATTGGTGGGAAGGACAGTACAAGGATGTTGAAAAGTACTGCGAAACTTGTGAGGACTGCCAGAAGAGGTCTCTTATCCGATATAAGGAACCACTTCATCCTTCATATCCTACTAGACCAGGAGAGAAAGTGCATAATGATCTGGTGAAGATGCCAAGGGGTGTAGGGAACATGAACTATGTAGTGAACATCAGGGATGACTTCACTGATTTCGTCGATGGCAAGCCTATCAGGACGAAGGCGGCAAGAGAAGTTAAGAACTTCGTCCTGGAGTATCTGTCTAGATATGGATGTGTCAGTAAGATTGTGATGGATAGAGGAGCAGAGTTCCTAGCAGACGAGGTACAGAGCGTATTCAAGAGAGCAGGAGCTAGAGTGTCTATAGCTACTTCCTATCATCCACTGTCCAATGCGCCTGTAGAACGGGGCCACCAGTCATTGATAGCGTCCCTATCCAAGTGGTGTAGAGGAAAGGATAGCGACTGGCCTAAGTATTTCCGATATGCGATATGGGCAGATAACGTTACGGTGCGAGCCAGCACTGGGTACCCACCTTACACGCTTTGGTTTGGGAGGCACTGCCCTCTACCTATAGAATTCCACGTCAATAGTTGGACTACGGTTAATTGGGCGGATAACATGACACGGGTAGAATTGCTGGCAGCTAGGACTAGGCAGATAGCTTACGGACTAGAGGATAATCTCATGACTGCAGCTAATCAACTAGCGGTAGAAAGAGAGAAAAGTAAAGTAAGATGGGAAAAAGATGTCAGGATCAGAAAAGAAAAGATCAAGGTCGGTGATATGGTGCTCCTCTACAACGCCGCCTTGGAAAGAACATGGACCGGAAAGCTAGCTAACAGATGGATGGGACCCTATCGTGTTGTTGGTGCGTTAAGCTGGGGAGCTTACATGATTGCTGAGCTAAATGGGTCAAAGTGGAAACATGCTATGGCAGGAGCTAGACTGAAGTTGTTTAGGTCAAGGGAGACCCCCACTCCTGCGCCAAGACCGTTAGATCCTAAAGGGAAGGGTAAAGCTAAGATAGTGGACGAAGGACCACCAAGACGGTTCGAGATAGGTGAGAGTTCAAGGAAGAGGAAGAGAGTGGAAACCAGGAGAGTGAAGGGCCTAACGCTAGGTGAGAAAAGAAAATGGGTTTTTGTTCTACAAAGGCCTAAGAGGAAAGTCCGTATTAAAAAGGGGGACACAACTGTCGCACGAGCTCCCCTACGGAGAAAAAAGCGAAGGGTTATTCCGACACCAAAATCCGAACGACCGCGACATAAGAGAGGGAGGGAGCACCCTCTCAGCCCACGAGTTCCTGAGAAAACTAGACGGCAGACAGACAAGAGGAGGCACTTGCGTAGAGCGCGAGCGGTCCACTTAGACCTGCTACGTTTCGTCTAATCTTAGCGGAGCGGGCTCGACGGGGGTGTCGAGAGGAGGTCCGGGCTTGTTTGTCGGGCGACCGAAGGCCAGTCGGTCGCCCTAATACCGGAAAATTGACCTATAGAAAACTTGTCTAAGGAGGAATCGGTCGGCGCTTTCATCCGACCAGTTGGGAGAAATTAGGGGTAGTCAGATCGCCTCTAATTTTGGATGTGTCAACCGCCAGGACTAGCCCTAGAAAATGACAAAGGGGGCTACCGCTTCGCCGCCCTCACAGTTACCTTACTGACTACCTCCTTTCCGCTCGCTCTAGGCATGTCCCGGAAACGACTGGACGCGGGGCTGTTAACTCAGGATGAGCCTTGACGAGGCCCTTCCACGGTGTCCCATGGATGCGAGGAGGGCGCCCCACATTTAATTAAATTTAATATTAAAATTAAGAATGAGAAAAGGAATTAAAGACAACAAAAGAGGAGAGAAAAACGGGATATTTTCCAATTTATTCAAATTCTTCGGTATTTGAATTTTAAAAGGGTCGCCCTCTATTATCGACATTTTTTATAATAGAATTAAATGTATGAAAAAGATTCGAAAACAATAAAAAGAAAAGGGAAACCAAGGATTTTCAACGCTTCATTGAATGCCATCGGAATTTATTTTTGGCAAGATTGCCTCTATTTTTGTTATTTTCGATAAAAGAATTAGGAACTAAGAAAAGTAAATAAAAATAATAAGAAGGAAGGAAAACCATGATTAATAACTGATTGGCGTAATTTTACTACATTTATCCGCGATCGGAATTAACCCCCGATTATTCATTTACTCCAATTCTGGTGATTTCCGCTATATGGCGAAGATTGGGATTTGCTCGCATGRCCTGCCTGTTTTCCCCGATTTCTAGCCTTACCATAACCTGTGTACTATGAGTGCGAGATGGATGGACGCGGGGTGTTACCGCCCTGTTATTTGATTGTGTCGCGCGTTGTGTTGGTGCAGTTGACATAGTTTGAGGAGGTTCTCTATCTGGCTCGGTACCCGGTATATTTCCTGCTCGGCATGAGCTCGGCATTAGCGTACTTCGGGTTTGGGGACACTTCTGCGGTTTATTTTCAGGTCCGGGACCGCTACGGCGATCCATTTCACCTTCGGCGCCGCCACGGCGGTTCATTTCAGGTTCGGTGTCATCGCGGTTATTGTTTTCGGATTCAGTATGACTCGACACCGACATATTTCTGGCTCAACGAGAGCTCGGCATCAGCTTATTTCAAGGTCGGACAGATCTGGATGATTTGTTATCGGGTTTTAGAACCACCCTGTTGATTTGTTTCAGGCTCGGGACCCTGACTGCAGTTCGTTTTCAGGTCACCTATGACACAACTCCAACAGTTTAGTTCCGGATCGGCACCAACACGACAATTTATTTCAGCGTTTGAAGCCATAGCCGTTTTATTTTTCAGGTTCGAAATAGGGCCGGTAGTGAGCGGTTTGACAGCAGTACTTTCCGGTGAAATCTGTTTCGGGCTGTTGTGTTTCACTCCATTGATGCTGGCACGACACTGGGACTGGGTACTACGTCCTGTTCCCGTTCTTTCGGGTTCGAATTTCAGGTCCGGAACAGGTTGGGTACTATCATGGTATTTCTGGTTTTCTACGGTATCCGGCGTCGATACGGTACGCGTCACTGCATCGGTCTCAGGTTCGATATTGACAACTCAGAAGGCTTGTTTCAAGTAGTTGTTTCTGGTTCGGCATGACATTCCGGTTCGGGACACGTTCGGTGGAGCATTGGTGTGGTACGGGCTGCTACGGCTCAGAACGGATGTTACAGGTTCCGTTTCCTCCAGTCTTGCGGGATCGTTTCAGGATCGACATTTGTCCGGGTTCGCTGTTGGGTTGACAACGGTACAGCCTGCAATACTCCGGATTGGTTAGTTCGGGATCGGTAACTCGAAGCCTAGTACAGATCCGGTGGCACCGATGGGTCTGCAGTCGGTATCCCTGCACCTGCTCCTGTGGCCCTGGCATGAAGGGTCGCACAGTCCAGAGTTGCTCCTAGATCAAACCTACAAGTGTTGGTACTGGGTCTGTCTTTGAAAATGTGAGTGCACTGGTACTGGTGGCCGCGTCCTCTGGTACAAGAGGATGTAGGCTGGGTGGCGAACGGGCAAAGGACAGAGTGAGCGGGGTGTACTCAGTCCACATCCCGGCTGGGAACAGGAAAAGTCAAGGCGCGTAGGGCGAAGCAGCTGAGCAACGCGCGCAGCGCGCTCAACGCCCGTTTTGCAAGCCTAGAGGGAGGACAGATGAGCGCGCCAGGTGTTCTCCAGTGATCTGCGCAGTTGACTTGGAGTTGGGCGGAGGGTAGTGGTCGCGAGTGGGATGTGCTCGGAATTGCGAGGCCCACCTATGTGTGAGAGGTTGGACAAAAGGGGACTGAGATGGGCGAGCATGGCGAGCGCAGCCTTTACTGAACCGACTAGTTGAAGGGTGTCGCCATATCGCAACGTGGAATAAGAGGAGAGAGGAAGGGGAAAGAGAGAGATCGGGTTTTGAAGAGTCCAAATTACAGGCAAGCTCGGCTACACAAAAAACAATCGCAGGTGGTATCCAAGGTAAGGAAAACTTCGCCCGAGAGAGCGTGGGGAACAGCCTTTTGAATACTGGAAAGCGGATCTGCCGCTAATGCTGTCCAAATACATGGTGATAATCAACGGTAAACTGCCGACTCGGCACCCTCCACACATGAAGGAATTGAGAGATTGAATCTGCCCGCCAAGGCGGGGGGGAATACAGTGATATATCAGCCTTGACATATACACTCGATTTCCTGAAAATTTTGGAGTGATTGAATCGGCCCGCAAAGGCGGGGTAAATTCAGCAATACAACAGGCTCGAAAYACCCACTCCATTTCTCAYAGTTCTGAAGTATTRGATCTGCCTRCAAAGGCGCGGTGAATACAGMTATATATCRGGTTYGAAATACCSACTCGATTTCCAACCGTTCTGAAGTATTGAATCTGCCCGCAAAGGCGGGGTGAATTCAGCGATACAACAGRCTCGAAATACCCACTCGATTTCTCGCAGTTCTGAAGTATTGAGTCTGCCCGCTAAGGCGGGTTGGATACAGAGAATGGTCAGGCTCAAAGCATCCACTCGATTTCTCGCAATTTTGAAGTGTTGAATCTGTCCGCTAAGATGGGGTGAATGCAGTGAATTATCAGGCTTGAAATGCCCACTTGATTTTTCGAGATATTGGAGTTTTGCATCTGGCCACTAACGTGGAGTGAGTTTAGCGAGACCTCAGGGTCAAAACGCATCATGCTTGCAATTAAATACTGAACATTGAGGATCCGCGAGAGACTGTGAGTGTGAGAGAGGGAGAGGGAGAGGAAGAGACTGTGAGAGTGGGAGAGAGAGAATATGCAAAGTGTGAGAGAGAGCACAGTGAGGAAGAGGGAGAGCGTGCAGGGTGTGAGGGGGAGAGAGTATAGAGAGAGAGCCCCAGTCTCTGGTCTGGGATTCTTCATGTTTCGTGAAAGACCACTTCGTAATTAATTTGCAGTTTTTTTTTATTATTCCCTCTCACACRSTCAAGTTCGTTGATGGTTAGCACGAGCCACTAAGGGTTGAACAGAGAGAACGTGAGTGGGAGGGAAGGCGAGAGTGAACGAGCTTTAAGTGAGGGAAAGAACCGTGCGAAGGGGGGGGCAACGAAATGAACAGTGGAGAGAGATGAGCAGATCTTCCTCCCCTCCGCTGATCAGGCTCCATCGAGTGTTTGGCAGCAACCAATGAAGAGCGAAGTGCATCAACTCTTCTGAAGAGTCCTTCCAGTCTATGGGCAAAGTTGGATTGTTTCCTTTTTATATATATACATTTTTATTTTAATTTGCATGCAAATATGGGGTGGTGATGGACTTTTGATCGCCACTCTTCGTGGAGACCACATACCGCAGATCGGACCGCATACTCTGAAGGGGGACTTGAAAATACTGATTCTGACCGTTCAGATCTCGAACTGTCGGTCGAATAGACATTACGCCGGGGGAACACGCAATCAAAACTCTTTTGATAGCGAGGTAACTGAGCGGGCACGTGAAAAAGTATCATTTCTGGGCTCCCGAGTTTACACCCCCCCACCCTTCCTAATTACAAACTGGTGCGCCCAGACTTGAACACTTGTCGCGGGGAAAGGTGCGATTGGTGATGTTATTGGGTGAGTGAGAGTGAGAAAATAYAATCGGGAAGCGTCTAAACTGTCGTTTCGTGCCTCATTCACAAATACATTGAATCTGTCCAATTTGCTTATTAAAGGTGTGCGTGCTTGTACCAGCCAGAAGTCAAGATCTCTGATTGTCTCACTTTCAAGCTGGCTGAGTGAAACTGTGAGAATTGCTCGCTGAAAGTACTGGATGCGCGCGCCAGAAAAAAGCCCGCCGAATGGAACATCGAAGTTGTGACATCTGAGCTCGCTGAAAGAGCGCTGAGTAAGTTGATGAACTCCCCTTCCCAATTACCGTTCTGCGGAGCGTGAGCTCATGTAAGACACTGTGAACGGGGTTGGATTGACGTGTGATACCATCATCATAACTCAGCAAATAGGGCCTTGTTTTCTCTCTGTTGTGTTCGCTGGCTACATTGAATTAGGCTTCGTTTTCATTCGCCACTGTATTCGTTGATCACGGTAAATTGGGTCTTGCCCACGCTTTTTTTTTGTTATATTCTCATATCACGGTGATACGAGACTTATTGTGACCTGGGGATACCACCGTCCGCATTTTCCCTGAGAGAGAGACTTTAACGATAGTGAGAGAGAGAGAGTGGGAGACTGTACAGACGGAGAGAGAGAAAGAGAAACTGAGCGAGACAGACTAGAGAGAGAGAACAGAGAAAGACGAAGGAAAGAGAATATCGGGAGAGACAGAGAGAACTATGAGAGAAAGAGAGCAGCGAGAGAAAGAACGGCGCGAGAGAGGAAGAGGAAGAACGACAAGAGAGCTGTTGAGATTCATAGGTGTGCGAACCTGCTAGTTTCACCGGTTGGTCATTGAAACTCGTTGCTTTCAGACCAGCTGATTTATCCTATGACTATTAAAATGAAGTGCAGTTTGAATCGGTCGATTTACTGAGTGGTCATAGGAACTCATTGCTGCCTAAACCAGCTGATCTACCGTTTGACTCTTGGAGTTAATTGCAATTATACCGGTCTTTAATTGATTGACTATTGAGAGAATAGGGGGCGTGACAAGCAACGCGGACCCCCGAAGCCTTGTGAGTCGCTGGGGACCTCGGAAGCGGGCGCGGCAAGTGACAGGCGTCGTTGCCCTTGGCTTCAGCGAACTGCAGGTGCCCCTCCCCGGGTTTTCTCACACCATGACAGGGCGTGGGGCACGCGGGCAGCAGTCAGGTGCAGGTCGGCCCGAGTCTTTCTAGGTGCGCGTTTGGCGATCCTGTGCCTTCCTTGACTTCTCCAGATGGAGGAACTCATCGGGTCGCCACACCGAAAATCCTCAAGTTTCTCTGCCAGGGTGACACGTATTCGCTTCGGGATGAGGCGAGAAGAGAATCCGGCAGTTCAGGACAAGAGGTTGGAGGGAATGAGGTTGAAGGGATGGGCGTTATGCGCGATAGCTCTGGCGGGCAGCCGACTTTTTCGGAGAAGAAGCACGAGCGACAGAAGACGTTACGAGATGAGGTGGCGGAACAAAGCAGATACATGAAGAGGATGAAAGGATCCTCGGAGCTGATGGTTGGCGAGGATGAAGGCGACGTCCTGGAACGTGCCCTGGGAGAAAGGACGCCAAGGATGCGTGGTGGACAAGAAGAAGAAGTTAAAAAGAGGCAGTCGAAGCAAGAAGTTACAACAACACGTAAGAAAGCGAAGAGGGTCGGCGGTTTGACCATCCAGGAAGGGCAAGCTATGGGTGAAGGCATTGTCGCCGCGGGAGAACCTTCCGAGAAATCTAAAAGAAAACTGGCAGATGAAAACGGCGATCGCCAGAAGAAAACTCGGACGAGGACGACTGGTGAGGGGACGAGTGGTGGTGAAAGGGCGGTTAGTAGGCAATACGATGAAACAACGGTCATTTGGCTCGAATACGAGCGAAACGATGATAGTGAGATCATGGAGAAGGAACACCTAATTCAACTAGTCATCGACTCGAGGAAGTTTTGCGATATCCCACCGTGAGAAAGATATTATAATCACCACAGTCTCACTCGGGATGGTGTGAAGGACATCAAGAATGCAATGCTAAGGCAGTTCCACGAGGAGAAGGCAAAGATATGGACGAAAAACGCTTTGGTTCTGACTCCCATCTACAAGTCGGTGACGTAGAAGCCGGAGTGAGCTCGGAGGATTTACAAGGATGTCTTAAAGCCAGAAGACAAGGACTAATACTCTATTACCCTGTGAATGGACAACACTCTGTGGCTGTTGTGAAGGAACTCGATGGTGAGTCAATATTCGAATTCTAGAAGATGCACTCATGGCCGGCGAGAGTCGTGTGGTTCTCCGATGAAGTCTTTGGGGGATATTTGCAGGTCAGTCTAGCGAAGAACACATTGTCAAGCCACACGATGTCTATGCAGCATTCGCAGAAGGCCGCTTTCGAGGATATGCGGGAGGCATGGAAGAACCATGGAAGGCCGGTGGCTGTTCAAGGAAACCCTTCCGGTAAGGAGGTCGAAAAACAAGCGTTTTTCGAGTTCCAGAAGCTTCTTTTGGGAAAGTGTCCCAACTACCCCTGTGGGAGGATGGCACGTAAAGTGACAACGCTCACCGACAAGGACAAAGTTGCAGCTATTTGCATTGAGGCAATGGATGTCGCTTGTGACAGCCGGTAATGAGGTTTTCCAGAAAGGGATGAAGTTTCCCGATAAGTTGGTCGAGGGAAAGTTGCTAGGCGGAGACGGGAAGACACCGTTGTCGATGCTTGGTAAATACATGCGAGACAAATCTTCGGGTCTTCAAGCGATTCCAGAAATGGGCGTGAAAGGGGCAGACAAGGTGGTGGAGTTCTACTTGGCCTTGGTTGGCAATGCTACTTTGTCGGGGTGTCCCTCTATTTATACTTTCAGTTCATTTTTCTATACCAAGCTCGTCGATATGGGACGTCGACATGATAGGGTTCCGAGATGGACAAAAGATGTGAATGTTTTTTCGTACGACATGCTAATCATTCCTGTTCATAAAAATCGTGTGCATTGGACCATATTATGCATCCGCGAAGGACGGCAGGAGTACCACGACTCCCTCCTACAAGACGATGGCGGTTTTTTTTCCCATGTGTTTGGCAACTTCATGAAATACCTTTCTAACGAAGCAGTTCGTCAACTTGGTCAACACAGGAAACTACTTCTCCTTGACCCCAAGCTGGTTGTTCGTGGTGTCCATCAGCAGTCGGACGGGTCGAGCTCCGGTATTTTCATACTCGCCTTCGTTTCTTTTCTGGCACACGGTCATCCGCCACCGTTTCCGATAGCCCAAAGCGACATTTCAAACATCAAGTTGAGGATGGACATACTCCAAGGCTCAGGATAATACCCCTATTTTAAAAACACGCAAAGTTTTTTGTTCGCAAGGTCATAAACAGAAGTGCGAATCTATTCTCACTTAGTCTAACAGTCAGTCGGTTCGAGCTGTAATGTTGTTTTGATGAGGTAGAGGATTGAAGTGGACGCTTGATCAAGTACACGCTTGCATGTCGATGTGAATATCCCAGCCTCATGCTGCAGTATGTTTTAAGGGTTCTTCATTTGGAGGAACCTGACAGCTTTACTCGTAGGACTTTCTTTGACTTGCTTGTTTTTTTAGTTTTTCGATGTACATATCGCAGCCTCGTGCAGCCTGTTTTTTAGGACCCCGGCAGCGCCGTGTAGCCTTCGTTTATTTTCAAGTTATTCTCTTTCCTTATCGCCCTACATCAGCTAGAGGGTTGTAGTGGACGCTTAGGTCAAGTACACGCTTAAATGTCGATTTGAATATCCCAGCCTCGTGGTGCAGTATTTTTTAGATAGACGCTTAGATATCGATGTAAATATTCCAGCCTCGTGCTGCCTTCGTTTGTTTTCGGGTTATCCTCTTTGTGTCCTCTACGACCGCAGCAGCGTCGTGCTGCCTTTTCTCGTTTCCAGGTTGTGCTTGTGTGTTACTCATGGGACAATCTTTGTCCTCTTGTGAACATTCTTTACACTCATGCTCAGAGGACTCGATACTCTAGTTCATTTAGCAAGATGTTGGTGAAAGATATCAATGATTTCTTCTCGGTTGTCAAATTGTTTCGTGCTTATCTCTTTCTTACGCACGACTTCATAGTCTGAAAACCCCCCCCGCCCAATTTTCACATATTTTGGCTCGCCCCTCTTCTGTGCGTACCGCCCCATTTTTCGGTTCCCCCCCCCTGTTGTACCCTGCTCCCCGCAACCACCCTCCTTCCACCTGTTTCGTCTTCTGCAACCGAGGTCAATTCTTCGTGTGTTGTGAACACTTTTGTCTCCACTTAATATTGACTGTTGCTTCTATATGAGAATTGCGAACGTATTCTTCAATTCCGAAACCAATTATCGTCAGAATGTATTTATGCTTGACGTTATTTTATAGACTCTAAAAAATTTAGTGGTACAGTAAATGGTCACCAATTTTGTTATCGCCAAAATACATTTGGTAGTCTCCACTGAATGCTGACTGTTGTTTTTGTATGACAAATGCGAACGTATTCGCAATTTGGAAGCCATACATTTGTGATTAGACCGTTCATATCTACAAATTTTCCAAAGTAATTACCTTTTGTGTTGGCACCAGAAATTTATTCATATGTGCAAGTTCGCCAAAATGATCATCAATTATGTTATCGCCAGAATGTATGTGTGCTTGACCACTGTGCTTCAACGTTGTTTGTCGCTCAAGGATCGATATGCGGCATTCGCCAAAATGGATGACTGGCCAAAATTGTTACCTTCTGTGTATGCAAGTTCATAAAAATGATATTTTGCCGAAATGATTACCTTCTGTCTTATCGAAAAAAATGGATAAATCGCGAAAAAGTTTGTCCTTTGTGTCATGTCTTGCCGATAGTGAAATTGGCTCCTCCAACTTGGCAAGGTCGGCATGCCACAAGTACTTCCTGAATATTTTTGATATTTTTCCTGGAAGGACCACGAGCAAATCTACGAAGCCTTACATTTTCAAAATTTTCTGCGAATTTTTCTAAGCGAGAAAAATCGTCAAAGTTGTCGCTATCAAATTGCGAAACTAGGCCCGTCATTTCGGCCTCCGGTCGCCGCCCTCCCTAAGAACCCGTCGGAACTCACAGGGGGGACTATTTCCTGTTGTCGGAGGGAGTGGTGGTTTAAAGTGTCTCATCACATTTTTCGACGACTCACTGTGCAAAAGCATGTGCGAACTGATTCGTAGTTTAAGATTCTTTCTTCTACCTTTGCTCAAGGGAATTTTTAACTCACTTAGAACACCTCCTCACCTCTTACGACTACCGCTTCTAAATTTAGAAGCAACCTTTGTCACGCCTTCACAATAACGATGACGTGACCTTGACATCCATTATCGGACCATCAAAGCATAAGTCGACGTGGTCGCTTTTAGCCTTTTGCGATTCCCGATGCCCATTCGTTTTCGCTAAAAAGGGTCGACAACGGGTCTGCCATGGGTGAGCGAACGTGAAATCAAGTTGCAATCTCATGTAATGCGGAAATGACCGTTAACAACGAATAATAACCGTTGGCACCTTTACCGTGAGTTTTCACTCGCCTTTATGTTACGTTGAATGCTAGACCTTGAAAATGTGTGATGCCTTACCCCTGCGCTTTGATTTTATATCGTGCTCAACTGCCGTATTGACGGATAAAGATGCACCAGAATTGCAATGATTCATATCTGCGTGAGTGGGAACTATACGATGCATCACAATTGTCAGGCTCGGTGTGGGCAAGGTCCTTATATACGAAATATTTCCGAGTTTGAAATTGGGTCCTTTAGCTTTGCTGGCAGACATTACTATCCCGCTTACAGCGTCTGTTGACCTCTTCCAATGACTCAGTGTGTGGCATTTCTATCCCGCTTACAATGCCTCCTCACCTCTTCCAACGACTAAGTGTGCGAAAGCATTTGGGAATTAATTTGTAGTTTAAGATTTCGTCCTCTACCTTTGCTCGCAGGAATTAATGACCCGCTTAGAGCATGTGCGAAAAAAATTGCGAATTAATTCGTAATTTAAGATTCACTCCATATTCAGAGGGTTGGGGTGTTGAGGCTCAGATTGCAGGAAGACAAAACCAAGTGCTCATTTCTTAGATGCCGCTCACCTCGAAAATAGCCAAAAGGGCAGAATTTGATTTCCAAGGGAGGTCAATCTGATTTTGAAGAGGGTTGGGGTGCTGAGGTTTGCATTGTTCAGTCAACGTTTGTAGCGTAATATTACGTTTTGACGTTGAGGATCTCTGCCCGACAAAAGAACTTGTAACATACTATCAAGTTTATCCGACAAAGAACAAAAATGTAATATTAAGGGGATTGAGGTACAACAAAGAAGTTTCAGCAGCTGGCATGCAGGAAAACGTACTCATTTTTCAGATGTCGCTCACCTCGAAATTAGCCAAACAGGTCGAATGTGATTTCCTGGGGGTCGGGGTGTTGGGACTTGGGGGGGCGGGGGGGTGTTGAGAGGGGTTGAGGCGGAGGGTGAGTAGGTGTCATAGGCCCTGGAACTGGTCCACGCACCTTGAAAATAACCGAAAAGGGAGAATGTGACTTCCACGGGGTTAGGATGTGGTCCACTCACCTCAAAAATAGCCAAAAGGGGAGAATGTGACTTCCAGGGGGTTAGGGTGCTGGGGTAGGGGGTGGTGGAGGGGAGGGTCAGCAGGTGTCATAGGCCCTGTTACAAGTTGCAGGTTGATGGGAGCAATCGAACAAACCTGGAGTTTATTTTGAGTTGCAGAGCGGGCGCTCCAAAAGGCTACCTCGAAAATAACCAACAAGAGATAAATTTGATGTCATAGTTATTTTAAGGGGGTTGGTCACTGTTTGTGTGCTGGGGTGGTTGGGGTTAGGGGGGGGGCGTGGACGGGCAACACGGTAGATGTCATAGGCCCAGTAACAAGTTGCAGGTTGATGGGTCGAGTACTCCAAGCGATGGCGGTTGTTGATCTTGCGAGACCCATGACACTTCCCACTTAGCAACACTAAGCAATGATTGTATCGATTTATTCTTCTTTATGTTGCTCCTCAGTTCATATAGGCGACATGAATTTCTCTTATTTATGTCGCTCCAACATGAATTTCGGCTTTGTTACAAAAAGTGAACAATCAAAAGGTTCACTTTTAACGAAATGTGTATTATTCACAATCGATCTGCCCGCAAATGAGATATGATGTGGAAAGCACATTTGTAGGAAGGATAAAAAGGAATGGACGTAGATAATAATAATAATAATAAAAATAATAATAATAATAATAATAATAATAATAATAATAGTAATAATAATAGTAATGATAATAGTAATAATAATAATAATAATAATAATAATAATAATAATAACAACAACAACAATAACAACAACAACAACAATAATAATAATAATAATAATAATAAGTTAATAACAACATTAATAATAATATGATAACGAATGTATACAAACTATCTTTCATACTAGATACAATCGTAATGTCGTTGGGGGAATTGTGCCAATCCCCCTTTCTTTCCTCCCAATTCTCCCTCCTTCATCTTCATTCTCTTCCTCTCCTTACTTCTCCTTCTCCCTTCACCCTCTATATCTCCCGTTCTTCTCCACTTTTACATACCCCATCCATTGATCAAAGCACACTACTCTCCATGTAGCCCTTGCTACTCGTGCCAGCCAACCGCTTCCTGGATCTGGCTCTGCCTTTCACCCAACGTGCAAGCCCAGAATCAATCTTCCTTAAAGATCCACCCCCGACTAACCCGTTTGATGTTGCGTCCAAGTGAAACTGCACTTACCGCTAGAATATGGGAGAAAACGAGTATTCGCTAATTCGCCTGACACCAGACATTTGTTCGCCACTACCCAGTGCACATGGTCGACAACTCGGCCATGTTTGTGTGTTCTTCACAATCGAATACGTGAAGTGGAATGACCACCAAGTGAATCGGGTACGTTTATTTTTGTCTCACACACACACACACATACTCGTGTATATGCATACACACCCACACACGCACACGAGTAGTTGTGTACACTTCCATATTCTAGAGTCAGATTCATTCAATTTTGCTCATCCTCTCGTTGTAAGTACCGTGTAGTTGGCTGCGAGATTGGAGACTTACCTGTCGAGATGATCCGCCACGTGGCGCAACATACCAAAACAATATCATGGGGGCTCGACAGGCTCAAATGCGCACTTAAACATGTCGGGAATCAGTCGGCAAAGAGCGCAGAACTCTTTTTCGAAGTCGCAATACCTCCCAATACAAACGGAGCGTTAGTGCGGATACGAAGGCAACACCACAACAAAGCCGCAACTGCTCTCTCTGAAGCCTACAGGATGAGGGTGCTGAAGTTGAGGGTCATTGATGGGCACCTCACGTCCGGGCTGTCGCCATCACCAACCGCGGGGTGAGGTAAGTCGCCCCTCTTCCTTTCCATCCCTTTCTCCTTCTTCGTTTTCTTCTTCTTGTTGTTGTTTTTCTTCTTCTTTTACTTCTTCCTTTCTTCTATTCCCTTTCTCCTCCTTTTTTTCACGAGATTCTCCTCCTTCCTTTGACACTTCTCCTTCTCCCACTCGTCGCCATCTTGTTGCTTTCATCGTGCAATTTCTCCCCTGCTTCCCGCACGCCATCTCCGTTCTTGTCTGCTTGCGCTACCTCCCCTCGCACCTCCTTCTTTCGCGCGGCCATCCTTTTCCTCCGCGCTTTCAACCCCCTCTCGATCTTTCCCCACACTCTATCTCGCCATTCTCCTCTGCTTGCATGCGCAACCCTCGTTTTCTTTCGGCGCGATCCACCTCTTTTTCCTGTGCGCATTCTCTTCCTGCTATCATCGTCCGACCTCTCCTCTGCTCCCTGTACACTCGCTCGCCAATACCACGTCCTGCTCACATGCTTGATAGGTTTCGGTCGACCTCGTCCGAAGGTCTGCAATCCCGCAGGGATGTCGAAGACTTCCTGGGAATAAATTTGCCGAAAACGTGGGGCAAATACAATAAGGTAAGTTTATTAAAGAGGCTTGTACTCATGAAAAGAAAAGAAAAGAAAATAACCTATTTAAGAAATAAAAGAAAAATGGAAAATCTAAAAAAAAAAAAAAAAAAAAAAGTCTAACAGATTGTAACTCCTAACTACTCTAACTTGCCAAGTGTTAAGCCCCGTTTCAATGGGGCAAACTACAACTTACTTTGATAATGAGGTCGTGGGTTCGAGTCCCTGTCCGCCAAAACTGGGGCGAAATCATAGTGGGGCTCCTGGTAGAAAACAGTTAGTCTCAGTAGTTGTTCAACCTCAATCCCCACATCCCCCGTTTGTCAAGCATCACCGAAACCTACTGAGCTAGCACCCACTTTGAGTAAAAAGGGAGCAACTCAGTATCTATATGGTAGTTGGGCTCAGCCCGACCAGTGGCCTGAGCCAGTTTCCCAGGTTTGTGTGCATACACACTTGCTAGTTTGTACGCCTATCTGTGTGCTCATTGGCTTGAGTGAGTGTGTGAACTACAAGGGCACTTGATTGATCGGAAGGTCCGACGGGCCGGTACTTACCTGCGATCGTTACATTCGGGGTTGTGGCGGGGTAACTACTCAAGTAGCAAGTAGGCTGGTACCACACCAAGTAGAGGTAAATGCGTCGGGTACTCGGGGCCGACCAGAAGAAGACAAAAGTTGACATTTTTTTTTAAACGCCCAGTAGGGCCAATACCGGTAGATTGGCAGGTACCAGTTCAAGTAACCCGAGTCTAGGCCCTATGCGAGCAATATCAGAGTCCATAATGATGTTTCCCTCTGAAAGGGACGAAACCACCAGTTGTTTGGGTGTCACGAGGTCAGGAAGTCACCGTCCAAAAGGCAGACGCCTCCCTTCACATGGGAGGCCAAGCAGTAGCCTCAGCCTCATTTGTTGTATATGAGTAAGACAGAGGAACTGCTCGACCAAGTGCTTAGCAATTTAGGTGCTACTTTAGACCCGATAATCACACACCTTTAGTTTGCTCCGACCGTATGTCGTATGGCTGTATGGTCGGGCGACGGGCGTATATTAATTTAGTCCAACTAACGTACTGGCGATTAAGTCTCAGTGTATGTCGTAGGACTGTCTAACACATCACTAACCCAATTGACCCTGCAACCTCTTTGGTCTAAGGGTATTACTACTGACCCTAACCATTAAAGCGCGCGTCTTCATAACACGCACGTGTACTTAACGGAATTTTCTCATCGATTTGCCCCGGCCTCAATAGTTGAGGAAATCGTTTCAACATATCGTGCGAAAAACGCACGCACTTGGAACTTTCCGACCG
The DNA here is from genome assembly GCA_003427395.1 of Chara braunii. Classification (NCBI taxonomy): domain Eukaryota; kingdom Viridiplantae; phylum Streptophyta; class Charophyceae; order Charales; family Characeae; genus Chara; species Chara braunii. The sequence continues at coordinate 1,142,958 of BFEA01000309.1, read as the reverse complement.
GCCCCGTCATGGTAGTCGATGTCGTTGTTGTGTCGACTGCAAAAGCATGGCCAAATACCCTTATGAGGGTATTTCGTCTTGGCCCGACAACGGTCTGCATCAATTCCTCCCTTGAAAGTCATATGTGCTCCTTTGGATCAGTGTGATGTTTGAATTGAACGCGATATCACATCTTCGGCTTCGGAGGATGGCCCCTGCCTCTTGCTCTTGGAACCGGCATTTCTCTGTGGTCCACGATGTCGTCGATGTCGACCTCTCCATCCATGGTTGGGCCTGCATTGACCGGCGAGAGGGAAACTGGTCAGTTTCCTTGAAAGGTGCGAGTTTGGAGACGTGAAAGACAGGGTAGGTGTGAAGGTGACCAAGAATTTGCACCACATAGGAAGGTCCATCGCGATCGTCTCCGACCACATCTAAAACCTCCCATGGTCGGAACTTCCGAAGTACTGTGGCATCAGCTTTCGGGAAATCCCGTGCTCTTGCCCAAGTTCGGATGCCTTGACCCAGACTCTATCCCCAACCTACAACAAAGAAGGGCGACGGTGTTTGTTTTCTGATTCTATCATCGTTGCCTGTACTTTGTGCATGTTGTCTACTGCTTGTTGCATAAGACTTTTATATCTATAGGCAAATTCCAGGGTACTCGGCGTAGCAGTGAACTCGTTTTCACGTAGTAAGAAATCTAGAGGCAGTTGAGGCATGCAAGTTAGGAGTAGACTGTTGGGGCTCACCCCAGTCGCGTTGTGCACAATGTTGTTGGACGGGCTGGCGATGAGAGCACACTTCTCATCCCAGTCCACCTAATAGGCTTGATGTAGTGCCTTAGCAGGTGTTGTACAACGCGGTTCAGCTGCTCTGCTTGTCCATTTGCCTCTGGGTGGTTCCCAGAGGTCATCTACAGCTGCAACCTTCCACAACTCACTGATGAATTGTACATCCCGATCACTAATAATGGACTTTGGCAGGCGAAAGTCTCTGGCCCAGTTCTCTTTGGCTAGTCTGATTATGTACTCGGTCTTCGCTGTTTCCGGCACGACAACTAACCAAGCATACTTACTGAACCTATCCACAATGACAAAGACATATCTCATACTATTCTTGCTGGTGACCAGCGTATCCATGAAATCCATGGACAGGCTCTCACCAGGCCTTTCCGGAATCGGAAGGGGCTTGAGAAGCCCAAGAGGGGTCTGTGTGTGGTATGTCTCTCTGACAGACCTGACAAGTTTCCACATACAGCTTGGCGTCTTTCATCATCGTGGGCCACCAGAACTGCTGCAACAAGTTTGTTATAGTCTTCTTATTCTCAAAAAGGTTCTGTTGTACACCGACTCATCAGTGCTTTGGTTCCGTTGATTTCAGGTTGGGGAAGCCAAAATGTCATGTGGCATCATGACACTTGCCAAAAAATAAACTACGCAAAGAATCACGGTTTGGCACACACAAACGTTTATTCCCGGCCTTCTCGAGGAACAGCAGGCCATTGACCAACACAAACTCATCAGAAGTCACCTTGTCCTTCGCCTTGACTCTGCGTATGATCTCTGCCATGAACAGATCCTCGCGATAGGCTTCCACCAAGGAGTGAGGAACATCGTCCTCAAGCCCAACCTTAGTGATCAGCGCACCAAGGAAGTTTGGCCTACGCGACAACCCATCAGCAACCTTGGTGTACTCCCCTTTGATGTACTGAGGTTCGAAGTCATATTGTTCTATGACCTCGATCCAACGTTTCAAAGCATCGGAGAGAACAGGATGTGTCCTCATCCACCTCAGGGTCTAATGATCAGTCCTTACGTCGAAGAATCTCCCAAGGAGATAGTGCCTCCAATGGGCAGCGCTTTATAGATCGCATTGAGTTCCTTCTCATATGTGGACTTAGCCAGCTTCTGAGAGGGCATCTTTTTGGGCATGTACTCTACAGGCCTCAACGTTTTCCCCTCCTACTTCGGTACGGATAGGAAAGGAGACCCGTAAGGGGAGACACTCGGTCGGATCCAACCCTTCTCTATGAGATCCTTAAGTTGTCGACGAAGCTCATCAAGCTCCGCTGGAGATATTTGATAGATCCTACTCTTCAGAATACTAGACCCTGGGATAATCTCTATCGCGTGGACGACCTCCCTCTCAACAACCTCTTTCGACTCTTCAAATAGATCAGGGTACTTAGCGACCACTCCCTCATCTCTAGAGGCCTTTTCACCGGCTGGCTCTTTTCAGATACATACACTAAGCACAGACCCTCGTCCGGACTTTCTCTAATACTATAAAGCAAATAGAGGGTCTCGAGTCATGGTCCCACGCGAGCACCCGCTGCCACTGTTGGGAAAAGTGGAGACAGGCCCAGGGCCCATGCTAGGAGCAGACGGTGAAACGGCGCCGCGGCCAAACGGGTTGGGAGCGGGTGGTGAATCGACGAGCGGGCTGTGCTGGGTCGGGAACGGGCGCGGAAACAGCAAGCGTCGGGCGGGCGGAGGTCTCGTGTGACGGCCCCATAGCCAAACGGGTTGGGAGCGGGTGACGAATAGACGACCGGGTTGTGCCGGGTCTGGAACGGGCGGGGAAACAGTGATCCTCGGGCGGACGGGCAGCGAGCGGGCGGCAGAGGAGTTGTGCATGTTGTGGTGTGGATGCGGGAAGGTGCACGCGGGCGGGAAGGGCTCGCACCTCTCAGTCGAAGAGCGCATGCACCCCGCGGTCAGATCAGAGGGAGAGAGAAACTGCTCTATCGAGCGCATGCACCCGGCGCACAGATCAGAGGGAGAGGGCACGCACCTCTCAGTTGAAGAGCGCATGCACCCGGCGGTCAGATCAGAGGGAGAGAGAAACGGCTCTGAGGGAGAGAGATAGATAGATAGATAGATAGATAGATAGATAGATAGATAGAGAGAGAGAGAGAGAGAGAGAGAGAGAGAGAGAGAGAGAGAGAG
>BFEA01000309.1:1127173-1139183 GCA_003427395.1 Chara braunii | reverse complement strand
AAAAAAAAAAAAAAAAAAAAACGGCGGTGTAACAACAACGGCCCCGCCTCCCTCTTCGTCCCGCTCCTCTGCCGCAACGTAGCTGCGGCGGGTCCACTTGTGCTTATAATAATTGTAGAACATGGCCGCACACATGCATCCGTAGGACTCAATCAGACTACTAGCTTTATACTTACGTAATCTGGCGGTCCCCCCTCCGGGCAAAGTGTGTTCGACCACTTTTCGGTCCCAGGCAAACTGGGTTGTGCAACCGAAAGCTAGTACATACCCAACAAGATATCCATAGGGAGATCATCGCTGACTAGGAACGAGACTCTATGTCTCAGTTCCCCTCCCGCATACGGGAAATGACACTCGATATCTTTTAGATAGTCATTCACTACCATGTGTTGTTTGTTGGCACAGGCCGACTCCATAGGTCGACTGAGGCGCTGCACCTGCCCCTGTAAGCGCAGCCAGTCAACGCAAGCGCGACTGAAAAAGTTCCTCGTCGAACAAGTATCGTAAAAGACCCCAACTTTACGGCTGTCTACATCTACTACCTCGCCGACGAACAACTCACCCTTAGGAGTTTTAGCCATGGTCATCCAAGGAGTTAGTGGGTACGATCTAGCCCACTCCTCCTCTAGCTGCTCCAAGGACTCAAACACATTCATCGAACAGAGGATCGATTGATCCAAATGTGTTTGTGGGACGATGACAGAGTTAATAGCTTGGGCCATCTCTCGGGATGGCGAGGGTGTGTCCACCACCTCCACCCTAGCAGGAACAACTATAATTCCTGTTGGCCTGACATGTTTCCCGAAGCAGTGCCTGAACTACTGGAAATGTTGCTACCCTGGGAAACGGAGGAGACCGGCGCCTGCCCCATCGTAGGCGGGATCTTTTATGTTACCTTCCTATTCTGACACTTAAATTGGTTCTGACCATATTGGCCACACCGAATACAAGTTGCACAGGAGTAACAATCTTTCCACACGTCCTTGGTAAGCCCCGCTTTTTCCCATAAAGGAGCATTGGGGTCTACTTGACTCATTGACCAGGAACCTTCACGACGTCTACCGGTTGCCTTACCTTTTTGAACTGAGGCAGCGATTGCTTCACCCCCTGAAGCTTCTGCGCTACCCGACTCTGACCCTACTCCCATTTGGAAATCACAGTCTAACTCTATGGTAGTACCATCGTTGTCGACGAACATGATGTGCCCCTTGGCCTTCGAGTTAGGAGGCAGTGCCTGTTTCCTTCCATCGGTAGTGGGTTGGTGCCCATGCCCCTTCCTTGCCTCTGGATCTAAGGCCTTCTTGTTGAACGAAGGGAAGTTGTGGACCGTTGTCGGACCAAATACCCTTACAAGGGTATTTGGCCATGCTTTTGCATTCGACACTGTGACGGCATCGGCTACCATGATGGAGCCAGTCTGGAATAGGAAGGATGTGTATGCTCGAGCTGGACGCTCGAAGCGAAATCCTCGGCCAAAGAAGCCGGGGTGAATCGGTGAGAAAATCTCGAAAGTATGACCGTGCGTTATTATGATGCGTGTTGTGATGGCTAAGATCAGTAGAAATATCCCTCGACAGAAGAGGTCGAGGGTTCAGGTGGGTTAATGATGTGTCAGGTAGATCTACGACAAGACTGAGACTTGGTCTAGTACCTTTCTGTCTTCCCATACCAGGTGTTCTAAAATTTCAGGCTTTTGTCCTCCCCTACTCGGCCTCCGAGTCGAGTACCGCCACATCTACCTCGATGTGGCGTGGCACTGACCAACCTGCTACTTGAATGTTGCCCGTCGCACTTAAGGTGTAACAAACCTCTTTTCCTGTCACTTGAGTGTTTTCACATCGCGACCTCGAATGTCGCGACCATAGCTAGGCACCGGCCTACCTGCCGCTAGAATGTTTCCCCGCTGCGACCCTCCAATGGCGCGGCCACAGCTAAGTACCGACCCTCTGAGCTTTCCATTGAATCAAGTGCCTCGTGGGGCGCGTACGCTCACAAAACCAACAGGTGCTCATGCAGGCACACAGCCCAGCGAAAAGGGCACTCCCATAGGCTTAGAGAACGGGATCATCTAAAATCTCGATGCCCTACTTATATCTGAGTAGCTCCTCTCTTAAACAAAGTAGGAGCTAGCTCAGTAGGTTCAGGTGTAGGGCTGTTAAGGGTGGGGTATAGGGAACGAACCCGACCGGCCCGAAGCTAACTCCTGTTGTGAAGGAGCTCCGCAACTTTTTTTCATCAGAGCTCAGGTAGTCGGGACTCGAACCCGCAACCTTAGGATGAGGAGTAGTTAGACTAGGCCGTGGGACAGTGGACACAAAGAATTAGTTAGATTTTCGTTTCTAGATTTGTTACCTTTTCTGTCGTAAGTCTCTAGTAAATTCACTAAGTGAATCTACCCCGAAATCAAGGCAGTTTCGGATGGTCGAAACCGCGAAGGACTTGGCCGACTACGGGCGACATCGCGTAGACCCGATACTAGGGGAGGGGGGAAAGAGGAGAAGGGGCTAAGGAGAGAGAAAAGCGAAGAAAAGCGATCGGGACTAGAGGGAGATATTGCGAGTGAGTCGATGAGCGGGAGATTCACAAGGAAGGAGAGAAAGCAGAAGAAGGAGAGGAGGAGAAAGTGGAAGAGGAAGGAAAACTGGAGAGAAGACTTACCCGACGACCAGCCAGCTCATCGAAAAGGGGTGTGTGCATGACGTAGGCTCGAGGCAACGTGCGACGCCGCGAGCCAGTGCGTGATCACGGGCGACGACCGAGCAGTGAGCGCAGGGTAAAGCGCTCGAACGAGAGGGTAGGCAAGATAGCGAGAGTGAGCAAGCGGATGCAATTACGAACAGGAAGGGCGAACGACTATCGAGCTAAAGATTGAGTGAGGAGGTAGAGAAAGGGGAGAAGGGAGAAAGAAGGAGAGAAGAGAAAAGGAAAGAGACCACTCACCTCGCCCTTACCACCCGTGACCAATAGACCCCAGAAAATCTGCCGAATTAGATAGCGAAGCTTGTTAACGAAATGTTAGCAAATTCGTGGATTTAATTGGTGAAGACAAAGCATAGAGATGCGAATTCGTGGTTTCTAAAACACGAAACGTTCCTTTATACTAAGAGTGTACTTGAAAACCTTACAACACCCAAAAAAGTATGCGTTCGGGATTTCGGTACCGAATTTTGATTTTCGTGATTTACGTAGTTAAATTCATGAATAAATAAATAAAATTCCTGGAATTGGGGAAAATCCCGAAATCCCGCTTCGGCATTCTCAGAATTTACTTAGTCATTTTTCGAACTTTTTTTGGATGTGTGTTCGGGATTTCGTTACCGAATCCTACTTCGGGTTTTTCGTGATTTACGTAGTTATATTTCAAAGTTATATTCGCAGGTGCGTTCGGGATTTCGTTACCGAACACCACTATAGGATTTTCGTGATTTGTGTAGTTCAATTCATAAAATAAAATAAAACGAAATTGGTGGAATTCGGAAAAATCCCGAAATCCCGCTTCAATAGTCTCGGGATGTACTTAGTTATATTTTGAACTTTGTTTTGGATGTATGTTCGCGATTTCGTTACGGAATCCCACTTCGGGTTTTTCGTGATTTACGTAGTTATATTTCAGAGCTATTTTCGCGATGTGTTCGGGATTTCGTTACCGAACATCACTTCAGGATTTTCGTGATTTTCGTAGTTATAGTTTTAAGTAATATTCACCTATGTGTTCGGTTTTTTTTTACCGAATCCCACTTCGGGATTTTCGTGATTTTTGCAATCATATTCCAAACAGGATTCGGTAATAAAATCCCAAATGTGTTTGTGTTTGGAATCGCTGAAAATTAAAAAATAAAAAAATTCTGAAAATCATGATATAAAAAAAAATGAAAGTGGTGGAATTTGAAAAAATCCTGAAATCCTGAAATCTCGCTTCAACAGTCTCGGGGTTTACTTAGTCATATCTCGAACTTTTTTTAGGATGTGCGTTCGGGATTTCGTTACCGAATCCCACTTCTGGTTTTTCGTGATTTACGTAGTTATATTTCAAAGCGCAGATGTATTCGGGATGTCGTTACCGAACAACACTTCAGGATTTTCGTGATGTTCGTAGTTGTAGTTTTAACTAATATTCACCTATGTGTTCGGGATTGCGTTATCGAATCCCACTTCGGGATTTTTGTGATTTTCGCAATCATATTCGAAAAAGGATTCGGTAATAAAATCTGAAATGTACGTGTGTTTGGAATTCACTTGTTCGGGATTTCGTTACCGAATCCCACTTCAGGTTTTTCGTGATTTACGTAGTTATATTTCAAAGCTATTTTCGCAGATATGTTCGGGATTTCGTTACCGGACACCACTTCAGGATTTTCGTGATTTTCGTAGTTATAGTTTCTAGTTATATTCACCTATGTGTTCGGGATTTCGTTACCGGATCCCACTTCGACATTTTCGTAATTTTCGCAATCATATTCGAAAAAAGGATTCGGTAATAAAATCCGAAATGTATTTGTGTTTGGAATCGCGAAAAATTAAAAAAAAAAAAAAACAGAAAATCATGATTAAAAAAAAAATGAAAGTGGTAAAATGTGCGAAAATCCTGAAATCCTGAAATCCAGCTTCAACAGTCTCGGCATTTACTTAGTCATATTTTGGAATTTGTTTTGGATGTCTGTTCGGGATTTCATTACCGAATCCCACTTCGGGTTTTTCGTGATTTACGTAGTTATATTTCAAAGCTATTTTCGCAGATGTGTTCGGGATTTCGTTACCGAACCGCACTTCACCACTTTCGTGATTTTCGTAGTTATAGTTTTAAGTAATATTCACCAATGTGTTTGGGATTTCGTTACTGAATCCCACTTCGGGGTTTTCGTGATTTTCGGAATCATATTCGAAAAAGTATTCGGTAATAAAATTTGAAATGTACACGTGTTTGGAATCGCTTGTTCGGGATTTCGTTACCGAATCTCACTTCGGGTTTTTCATTATTTACGTAGTTATATTTCAAAGTTATTTTCGCAGATGTATTCGGGATTTCGTTACCGAACAACACTTCAGGATTTTCGTGATTTTCATAGTTATAGTTTTAAGTAATATTCACCTATGGGTTCGGGATTTCGTTACCGAATCCCACTTCGGGATTTTTGTGATTTTCGCAATCATATCCGAAATAGGATTTGGTAATAAAATTCCAAATGTATTTGTGTTTAGAATCGCTGGAAAAACAAAATATAAATTAAAAATCATGATTAAAAAAAATTGAAAGATGGTGGAATTTGCGAAAATCCTGAAATCCTGAAATCCAGCTTCAACACTCTCGGGATTTACTTAGTCATATTTCGAACTTTGTTTTGGATGTGTGTTTGGGATTTCGTTACCGAATCCCACTTCGGGTTTTTTGTGATTTACGTAGTTATATTTCAAAGTTATTTTCGCAGATGTGTTCGGGATTTCGTTACTGAACAGCACTTCAGGATTTTTGTGATTTTCGTAGTTATAGTTTTAATTAATATACACCTATGTGTTTGGGATTTCGTTACCAAATCCCAGTTCGGGATTTTCGTGATTTTCACGATCATATTCGAAACAGGATTCGGTAATAAAATCCCAAATGTATTTCTGTTTGCGCTGAAAATCATGATAAAGCTTCAACAGTCTCGGAATTTACTTAGTCATATTTTGAACTTTCTTTTGAATGTGTGTTCGGAATTTCGTTACGAAATCCCACTTCGGGTTTTTCGTGATTTACGTAGTTATATTTCAAAGCTATTTTTGCATATGTGTTCGGGATTTCGTTACCAAACTGCAATTCAGGATTTTTGTGATTTTCGTAGTTGTAGTCTTAAGTAATATTCACCTATGTGTTCGGGATTTCGTTACCGAATCCCACTTCGGGATTTCCGTGATTTTCGGAATCATATTCGAAACAAGATTCGGTAATAAAATCCCAAATGTGTTTGTGTTTGGAATCGCTGAAAATTAAAAAATAATTTTTTTTTAAAAATCATGATTAAAAAAAAATGAAAGTGATGAAATTTCGAAAAATCGAGAAATCATAAAATCTCGCTTCAACTATCTCTGGATTTACTTACTCATATTTCGAACTTTTTTTTGGATGTGCGTTCGGGATTTCGTTACCAAATCCCACTTCGGGTTTTTTGTGATTTACGTAGTTATATTTCAAAGTTATTCTCGCAGATGTGTTCAGGATTTTATTACCGAACACCACTTCAGGATTTTCATGATTTTCGTAGTTATAGTTGTAAGTAATATTCACTTATGTGTTCGGGATTTCGTTACCGAATCTCACTTCGGGATTTTCGTGATTTTCGCAATCATATAAGAAACAGGATTCGGTAATAAAATCCCAAATGTATTTGTGTTTGGCATCGCTGAAAAAAAAAAAAAAAAAAAAATCTGAAAATCATTATAAAAAAAAACACGAAATTGGTGGAATTCAGGAAAATCCTGAAATCCTGAAATCCCGTTTCAACAGTCTCGGGATTTACTTAGTCATATTTTGAACTCTGTTTTGGATATATGTTCGAGATTTCGTTACCAAATCCCACTTCGGGTTCAAGGTGATTTACGTAGTTAAATTTCAAAGCTATTTTCGCAGATGTGTTCGGGATTTCGTTACCGAACAACACTTCATGATTTTCGTGATTTTCGTAGTTATAGGTAAGTAATATTCACCTATGTGCTCAGGATTTCATTACCGAATCCCACTTCGGGATTTTCGTGATGTTCGCAATCATAATCGAAACAGGATTCAAGAATAAAATCCCAAATGTATTTGTGTTTGGAATCGCTGAAAATTAAAAAAAAAAAAAAATTGAAAATCATGATAGAAAAAAAAAATGAAGGTGGTGGAATTTGAAAAAATCCTGAAATCCTGAAATCTCGCTTCAACAGTCTCGGGATTTACTTAGTCATATTTCGAACTTTTTTTTGGATGTGTATTCGGGATTTCGTTACCGAACAACACTTCAGGATTTTCGTGATTTTCGTAGTTATAGTTTTAACTTTTAAGTTATATTCAGCTATGTGTTCAGGATTTCGTTACCGAATCCGACTTCGGGATTTTCGTGATTTTCGCAATCATATTTGAAACAGGATTCAGTAATAAAATCCCAAATGTACGTGTGTTTGGAATCGTTGAAAAAAGAAAAAAAAAATGAAAATCATGATTAAAAAAAAACACGAAATTGGTGGAATTTTGGAAAATCCTGAAATCCTCAAGTCCCGCTTCAACAGTCTCGGGATTTACTTAGTCATATTTCAAACTTTTTTTTGGATGTGCGTTCAGGATTTCGTTACCGAATCCCACTTTGGGTATTTCATGATTTACGTAGTTATATTTTTGCGGATGCGTTCGGGATTTCGTCACCAAACACCGCTTCCGGATTTTAGTGATTTATGTAGTTATAGTTTTGAGCAATATTCACCTGTGTGTTCGGGATTTCGTCATCTTTTATTTTTTTCGTCAACGCAACTCACTAACGGCAGGTTCTCCTCCTCCTCCTGCACCTCCTCCTCCTTTCATGTTCTTGTCTCCTCCTCCTCCTTCTCCTCTTCCTCCTCCTCGAACCCCTCCCCTCAGCGGACTGGCTGCTACAACACACCCTTTTACGCCCTTGTCAAATCCCCCCCTCCACCTCCCCACCCCCCTCGCCCCACTACATGACTTTCACAAGTTTCTCTGCGGATTCGGGCTCCTCTCAGCGAGCACACTCCAACCCCATCTTCAAAAAACATTGAAAAAATTCTTGAGATGTTTTTTGCATGGCAACTGCGGACCCGGACCTGGACATGTGTGGACCGAGGCCCGGACATTTGTTTGGACTGGTCTAGACGTCCGGTAATCCGGACAGGCACCGGACAACCGGACAGGACCGGACCCAGACCATCTGGACCGGTACACCAGACAAAAAAAATGTCCGGACCGGAAAAAAAAAAAATAAAAAAAAATCAAAAAAAAAAAAACATAGTAATAAACAGTACTGAGCACAAGTTACTGTGTTTAACTATTCACAACTTGACAGGTTCATACTGTCACAGAGATTCACAAAGGCTCACACAACACTTGAAACTAGTTCTCAGCAGACCAATCCCAAGTCACTTAAGAAAAGAGTACGAAAATCAGAAAGAAACAAAAGTTATAACTTTGAAGTTAAGATTTTCTTATTCATATTCATTCCAAAATCGAAAATTTAAACTGTCAAGTTATTCAGATCTGTATAAGAACAGATCTGAGATCTGGTCAGGACCAGATCTAAGACAGGATCTTTTTTTTTTTTTTTTTTTTTTTTCTCAGATCTGACCAAAATCATGTCTCTCTCTCTCTCTCTCTCTCTCTCTCTCTCTCTCTCTCTCTTTCTCTCTCTCTCTCTCTCTCTGCAAGGAAAATGAGCGATAGCGAATTCTGAAAACCAACCAACATCATACACAAGTGAGCAGATAGTCTTGACCTCGAACCAATAGCAGAATTGGACACGTGACACACCAAATAAGAGTAACACAAGACCTCATGAATGACAACGTCGAAATAGTATCTTCATCATCATCAACGAACCAAGTCTTTCCTCCTACATGGCGCCCTGCATCCAGACTACCAAAAGCAGATCCTATCTGAACTGCATATGATCAGCGAGATGACGTCAACAACTTCCTGGAGTACGAGCTGATCTCGGCCACATGGCCGTTGCCTTTGAGCACCAGGTATGTACCGCTGTCCCCCCTTTCCCTCGTTCCTCACGACAGTGCCTCCTACACCCGAGAACCCCGTGCGCACCACCCAGCTACCTGCGCTAGCAGCCTGGCTATGGCCGCCCACGCTGCGCTCTACCGCTGAGCTCAGGTACGCGCACTCGATGCACAACGCAGCAGCGCTGCCGCAGTTGCACGCTAGTGACCCCTTTCCAAACTTGGCGCCCGAGGCTGCTATATCCCGCCGCGCTGCTGGTAGCCCCCGCTGAACCCGGTTCCCGCCAGCACGTTAGTGCAACCCGGTTTCCCCAAGATCCGGTCCCGGCCACGAAGTCTGAATCCCCCCCCCCCCGTCCGTCTGGCCCGGTCCGTCTGGGCCAGACGTCGCCTAACCCAGCTCAAAAGTGAATTCTGAATTCTACACACGCTCTGAACTTGCTCAAGACCGTACCCCAAGCATTGCATGGGGTACTAGACTTAGATCTGCACAATGTCTCCAGTATCCATGAACGTGATATCCGATACAAGTCACGTTACTCGTTACCAATAGACGAAGAGAGTGGGGGGGGAATAGACAATGAGAAGGTGGAGAGAGAATCAATGGCCATCAAGAGGTTAGCCCAACATTCTACTTCTTCCTCGGACTTCCCCTCGCCTCCACAACATCAATCAATGTCCAATAATGAGTCTGATGACTTTTGATCACACAGAAGTGCCATGTGACACTAATCTCATGTGGAGACAATGAAGACAATCAGCAGCGCGCGATATCGACATCAGCCTCAGGTAAGTATCCCGTTCCTCAATCATCCACAGATCCCGATCTTGCTCCCTGTCGCAACCAATCACCTCCTATAGACATAGTGGACACCGCCATGTCAGCAGCGAAGAAAAGTGGCATGCGCCACATCAGCAATGAACACAAGTGGCCTGTCCCACATCAGCAATGGAGACAAGTGGCCTGCGCCACATCAGCAATGGAGACAAGTGGCCTGCACCACATCAGCAATGGAGACAAGTGGCCTGCGCCTCCACGCCATCAATCAATGTCCAATAATGAGTCTGATGAGTTCTGATCACACAGAAGTGCCATGTGACAGTGTGACACTAATCTCCCGTGGAGACAATGAAGACAATCAGCAGCGCGTGATATCGACGTCAGCCTCAGGTAAGTATCCCGTTCCTCAATCATCCACAGATCCCGATCTTCCTCCCTGTCGCAACCAGTCACCTCCTGTAGGCATGGTGGACACCGCCACGTCAGCAGCGAAGACAAGTGGCATGCGCCACATTAGCAGTGAACACAAGTGGCATGCGCCACATCAACAATGAAGACAAGTGGCCTGCGCCACATCAGCAATGGAGACAAGTGGTCTGCACCACATCAGCAATGGAGACAAGTGGCCTGCGCCTCCACGCCATCAAGCAATGTCCAATAATGAGTCTGATGGGTTTTGATCACACAGAAGTGCCATGTGGCATTAATCTCCCGTGAAGACAATGAAGACAATCAGCAGTGCGCGATATCGACATCAGCCTCAGGTAAGTATCCCATTCCTCAATCATCCACAGGTCCCGATCTTCCTCCCTGTCGCAACCAGTCACCTCCTGTAGACAGCGTGGACACAACCACGTCAGCAGTGAAGACAAGTGGCATGCGCCACATCAGCAATAAACACAAGTGGCCTGCGCCACATCAGCAATGGAGACAAGTGGCCTGCGCCACATCAACACTCGAGACAAGTGGCCTGCACCACATCAGCAATGGAGACAAGTGGCCCGCGCCACATCAGCAATGGAGACAAGTGTCTCTGCCACATCAGCGATGGAGACAAGTGGCATGCGCCACATCAGCAAGGGCTGGCATGCAGTAGGAAACCGCCAGCGTATCCCCTCAGTCTGTGTCGTCCACAGTGCCAGCGCGGAGCTAGCTCAGTGCAGTTTTTTTCGCTTGTACTGGAGAACTCGCTTTGTGATCTTGTCAGCATCTGTTGCTGTTTTTTTCTCGTGATCAATTTGACAAATAATTGATAAAATGAAGTTGAATCGTATTCTGTTCATATACCTGCACCAACACCAATTTGGAAAGTGTCAGAAAGAAGTACAAACATCTACCTAACCCACTCAATCGAAAATTACTGGCTATAGTCGTATAGGCTTATAAAGTCATGTGTGTGGAGAGAAAGAGAGAGAGAGAGAGAGAGAGAGAGAAACAGAGAGAGAGAGAGAAAGAGAATTGCGCGCATTTCTCAATTTTGCTATTGAATGTGTATGCTCGCATTCCCACTTTCTTTTGAGCTTTCTAAGTCTGTGTGTGTGCCTCATTGGTGGTTCCTATGTGCTTGCTTGATTGCCCAAGTGGTTGAGTGTGTGTCTGACATGCCATGGTACTTGTGTGCTTGTGAGGACCTCGGGCCTGCAACTTACCACTGGCCGTGACTTTAATAGTTGCATCGGGGAAAAATATTCAATGGGACTCATCCACCTAGTAGTAAGGGGCAATATGACCCACAGAGTGCACCATTATGCCGGTCCATGAGTTATACGCAAAAGTAATTGCACCGTTGTGACCTAGCAACGTAGGATATACACATTGATTTTCGTATCCATGTCACGCATATAGTAACATGGGGCGGGCTAGAGTAGCAGTTTTCCCATATTGCCATAGACAAGATTTCCACACTCACACCAGCTGACGCAGCTGTAGCTGGACACAAATTGACACAATTATTTTTCTTTTTTTTTCCTCCTTTTTTCATTTTTTTGTTCCCTCCTCAACCATCTAAGGGCCTACTGGTCTGACTTTACATACACAGAGTAGAGGGTTCCGCGTCTTGATGAGTCAATAAAACTTCGACAAGATCCTGTCTGTCACAGCCTCTCTCCTTATCATAATGTGTGAAAAAAAAACAGAAAGAAGTCACATTTGATTTGTAGCTGAGATGAGCAAGTAAAGGATTGATCCCCAACCACATTGGCACACTACCATTAAGAGGAACAGGTAACCACATTGGACACAAATGGACACAAAAATCTCAACTAATCTATTCAGCACTAGGCTACCAGCCAGGCCGCCCGGGTCCTGGGTGGCCAGCCCGTGCATGGACTAGGTAAGGTACCAGCAAAAAAACAAAAATTCCAGGGTCACATCGAAATTCTTCACCAAATTTAAAATAAAAAATAAACTTTAAAAATATTTTATTATTTTTAATTATTTTGGCCCCGCCGGGCAAGTGACCCCGGGCCACTCTGGTAGCCTAGATTCAGCAAGCTCGAAAATTGAGAATCTAAGTAGGCTACCAGCCAAGCCGCC
>BFEA01000309.1:1106798-1122838 GCA_003427395.1 Chara braunii | reverse complement strand
CCCCCCCCCCCCCCCTCTTTAGGTATCCCGGGCAACATACCCCCCAAGCGTCAAGGTCGTGTACCCGGTTGGGCAAGACCGGTCGGATGTGAGAATCTTCCTAGAATAATAGTTATTACCTGTACCAAGATCTTGTCATACTGCATTGCATAGTCTATATGAGGAATAAGATGTTGTGCATGCTTCTGAAGAAACAATGATGTTCTCCAGCGAAAGTATGCTTCCTCAAAACGTTGTCGATTCAAACAGTATCTTTGCGTGTATTTGTGTTGTTGAATGTTTTCTTTCAAATCACTCAATCGCAGAAACCTTGTGAGCTATTCTCTCTCATTGTGAACTTCGACTCTTGATGAGAACCCTTAATGAAGCCGATATCTGCATAAGAACAACAGAGACAAATGCGCATAAATTACGTCCTCATGAATATGTTGAGCTAATGTGTAGTTTAACTTTTTCTTTAAAAAAAAAAACATAATGTTTTTTTTACCACAACCAAATTGGAATTCAAAGCAATTGCCAATTATTGGGTACAAATTAAAAAAATAAGTGACAGTCAACATCTTACAATCCAAAACGTTTTTGCAATCAATCATAAATCCTAAAATAGCTATTATATAAAAATTCCAGAATTAAAATCGAAATCAAGGAAGAAATATAGATTTTCTATTTTATGCAAAAATCACAGTAGTAGCATACGAATCTTACAATAGTTCATCACGTTGGCGAAGCAGTGCGATGTTGATAACAGTCTTGGAGTTCACATGGAACCATTTTAAGTCTTCATCCAATGTTTCATAAAATCTTCGCACGCCATTCAAGAGAGTGTAATAACTGTATGAATAGTAAATTGAACAGCAACTGCATTTTTTTCCATAAATTGTCCTCCTTCCAGGAAGACCTTCCATTGGATAGAAGAATGGAAGCAAACGTTATGTATTGAATACAAGCAATGCTTTGCAATGGACACACGATTCAATGCTTGGTAACAGGACGTATTCACAATAACCAAGATGAAGGGCATGGTCAGCACCGAGCACTGGGTTCATGAAAAGATTCGGACTGTGAAAAGTCAATTTTTCAAGCATGGCTCGGACTGTGTGTTGCTCGTAATTCTTCTCTCTCCATGAAGCGTCCCGACAATTCATGACATGGGTAATATGAACATATAAATTAGGCATTTCATGAGGCAGAGAGTTCCGAATCTGAATGGCTTGGATGACATCGGGAAGAGTCATTGGTCTGATGAGATCATCCATTATGGAGAGTCCTCTCTGAGTTTATAACACTTGTTGTCTGATCTGCACTCAACAACCTGCAAGACACCACGGGGGGAGGGGGGGAGAAATCAAAAAAAAAAAAAAAAAACACTTGTTAGTGATTGTAAAATGAACAGGTAAGTCAAAGAAATAATTTGCTTGCAATTGCCATCTCAGATGAGAAATACATGTCCCATTCTGTTTGCTGATCAAACAGACATATCACTTAAGAGGACAAAAAGAAACACTTGTTAGTGATTGTGCAATGAACAGGTCAGTGAAAGAAATAATTTGCTTGCAATTGCCATTTAAGATGAGAAATACATGTCTCATTCTATTTGCTGATTTAACAGACATATCACTCAAGAGGAAAAATAAGATTGTCACCTTAAATGCAATCGCACACCGAGCGTGGTGATAACATGCGAAATAAATTATCTGTGAACTATGTAGCTTAGTCAGATGAACTCCGCCTAGATTAATCAGACTGCAATTACGTTGAGAGACGTCCCGTTCTGAGTACACCCTCAGCTTGACTGCAATCAACAATTTTTTTCTCCTCGTAGCCATAAGAGGTGAGGATATACTCACAGTGGTCCATTTCGTATGAAGCTTTGCACGTGATTGCAGTCAGATCCACCTAGGTCTGGCCTCAATTGCAATTACACTCGCGTGGGAGTAGGCCCAGACCTCGACGAATGTAAGTGCAATCAGGTCCAAAGCTTTGTAGGAAAAACATTCCATTGCTCTTTCCTCCCCCTTTCACGGTCGAAGTTGTTATGAGTGCACCATGCATGTGTTTTCACATGAACGAAATGAACCAGGAGGTCTACATGCATTCCAATTTTCCTTTCCCGCTGCTCTTAGCACCCTCGGCAAGAATAAAAAAAAAAAAAAAAAAAAAGTGGATGGACCTTTAGTTATTGGTCAAGAGAGTGTCTGCAGCTTGCCCAACAGGTAGGCAAGAAAACCATTGCCCATCCACATCAATGGTAGGCAGTTTGACAACTGTGACTGGATTCTTGAAAAAAGAAAATCTGCCAAAATCTGCAATGCAAAAGCAACAAGGGAGAAAAGTTTAATGGGGCTACCAAGTTCATGGTGATTAGGTACACCATAAGGGTGGAGGAGGAACTGTGGGACAAAAGTTTGATAGCAAGCAACTAAAGAGGACAAAAAACAATCTGCAGGTAAACGTAACGCCACATTCATTGATTAGTTTAAAAGAGTGCTGCCAATATGGCCAGAGGTAAGTCCTCCCAGCAGAAAACAATCAATGGTTCAGCCTCACACACAGAGAACAACATTATAGGCAAGGGTTATCCTAGGGCTTAGGATTTTACCAGAGTTTTCCAGGAACATACCTTAGAAGCCTGCACAAAGGTTTTCTTGCCTAATTAGTAATTAGTACAGTATGTCACAAACAACGCTATCTCTTCACACCCATGGTGCAAGCGAAACTGTACTTGCAGCTTGTCACTATCACCTGCGCAAAGGTAAAACCACAAAATATAATTCACAAAAATCAGCCTTGTCTTGGATTGACTATGAAAAAGCCGGTCAGTCATCCCCATCCTTAGCCCCCACAACCCCCAAAAACCATGAAATAAGCATTGTTCCACCCCCTCATAGCACACCATGAAAATAACACTCCACTATTCTTCCAAAGCAGAAAACTTGAAAAACAAAAATCCAACTTCCAGGACGAGACAAAAAGGAGCCGGAGGAGGAGGACATGAGAAGGAGCAATACCATCACAGACCAAAGTAGATGACCAAAGGTAATTCATCTAACCCATTACAGCCTTGAGAGCAATACAAGACAAACTGGTTTGACTGAATTAGACCGCAAACATAGTAAGATTCACCCATGTAAGGCACTGGTGTTAAGTATTCCCTTCGGAGAGCTACTATGTTACCTGATTCAGTGAACAAAGCCTCCCTAATTTCACCTGCCTCGCCTTTCGGCATTCACTTGTCTATTTTCCTCCACAACTCTGTACATAATTGCAAGCGCATGCCCTGTGTGCATTTGCATATGTGCACTGCACTGCCACACCACATGTGCAAC
This sequence comes from Chara braunii, assembly GCA_003427395.1. Classification (NCBI taxonomy): domain Eukaryota; kingdom Viridiplantae; phylum Streptophyta; class Charophyceae; order Charales; family Characeae; genus Chara; species Chara braunii. The sequence goes on along the minus strand of BFEA01000309.1, from coordinate 1,119,512 downwards.
ACACAGCGTGCACATGCACCAAAAAAGTGCTCATTGAGAAGTAGATGACAAGAGGTAATTCATCCCACCACGAAGCAATCGATGGCCCAACCTCAGATGCAGAAAACAACATTATATGCTAGGACTACCCTAGGGTTTAGGGTTTTACGGTAATTTTTACCATATTTTTCTGCAAACGTATCAATCAACCGAGAGATACAGAGAGAGAGAGAGAGAGAGAGAGAGAGAGAGAGAGAGAGAGAGAGATTCATATTGACAATCAAACATACTCATGGATACATGCAGACTGAGAACTTGAAGGAGAGACATTTAGGTAGACAAAAAGACATGCAAGAAAGTAAGCATAGTGGTAGCACAGTGAACTAAGCGTATCGGTCGCCCAACAACAGACATTTCCACTCGTTAGCATACTCTGCGCTTCCACCCCCCGCCAAAACCCCCTTCCCCCCCTAGCAAATCCCCGAAAGTTTCTCGTCGGATTTTGGTTAAATTTATCAACTGCAGTACAACACTGAACTCAGATTAAAAAAAGCAAAATAACAAAATGGACCTGTAATGATTGGTGGTGTGACACTTGTGACTGGAGTGTTTAAAATTTGAAAATCTACAAAAACTACAATCGAGTGCTGATAAGGATTCATTATTTTAAAAGAGCCTCGGCAAGCAGATGAGCAGAGGTAAGTCCACTGAGGAGGGAGCAATCGATCACTAAGTCTGACACATAAGGAACAAGGTTATAACCTACGATTATTCTACGGTTGAGGGTTTTAGGCTTTTAGTAAAGTCAGGCATAAGCATACTAATCAAGCAAGAAATATAAATAGACAAAAAAAGGAGAGAGTGCAATCAGACTAGCTTTCTTCTTCTCTTTGCATGCATGCGAACAACTTCACACCATCTGGCGACCAGGCGCCCAGACAAAAGCTCAGAGATATGGACGACAACAACACAAATCCAATATAAGTCCACTTCAGATGGATATGGCACACAGCGCCAAACAACCCTTAGCTCGCATACACAGGATCACCCTGGATATCCCACACGCATCTCCCTAAGCACACACACACACACTTCCTACTAACTACAGCTATGGCAGTTGTCGTTGCCTCTAACCTACCGCTATACTAATCCTTCTCTCTGCCCACTTCGTCCTCCGGGCCTTCTGCAGACCTCCGTACACAAGTCGCTGGGACAGCGCTTCCGCATGGCTTCCGCAGGAATGAATGTTGGGTTGGGCGCTGCTCCTTGATTTATACTTCAGAAACTCGTTGGTTTGCCCCTTGCCCGTTGCCCTTGGTGCTTACAGTCGCCCGTGGTACTTGCTGGACCGGACTGAGACTATCTAGACTCTTCTAGTGACTGTAGGACGTCGTACTAGCGACTCAGTGCAGTTGCACTGAGGTCCTACCGGTTGACCTTGCCACTTGTCTCAGTCTGGAAACGTGGGCCTGCTTTAGTCACACCACTTGACCACTTGCTGACCTTCTAGAAGGATTACAACTAGACTTCTAACCTACAGGTCTACAACTCGAATCCCTGTTGCCTACAGACACTACGACAGTCTACCTATGACTATCAATATACAGGTCGCGGGTTCAAGGCTCGGGGTCGACAGAGACTACTGTACACAGGTAAGGTTGGGGTCTAGGGATCGAGCCCTGGGATCTGGTTCTGTTGCTGCAAAGGTGAAAACCGTTGAGAGAGAGAGAGAGAGAGAGAGAGAGAGAGTGCTGCTAGTTGATGTGCACCGTGAACAGACTGCGGGTGCGTCCGTTGACTGTGCACGGACTGCTGCTAGGTATTGTGCACAAACCGTCGAGGCTGTTGGAGACTGCTGCTATTGTTAACTACCGTTGTGCACAACTGCAGTTACTATTGGCCAGACACAGATCACAAGTTACTCCGGATTGTGCCCAGACTGTTGTTGCGGTCTGCTGGTGCTACGAACTACATGCGAACTATTGCTGGCAACTGTGCACAACCGCGACTCTCAAAAGTTCACAGGCTGTGACCACCTGCTGGAAGCTGCATACTACTGGAACCTGATGTTTGATTGCTACGCACTATTGCATACCGCAGCGGTTGTGGATGACTGTCGCAGCCTGTGGTACCACAGCGGATAGACTTGGGGGGGGGGAGTAATTGGACTCGGGGAAAGGTGGTTACTGCTGCAGCTCAGTGGGATAGTGGCGAAGAAGGTTAGTGTTGTGATTCGGGAGGTCGGCAGAGAGTGAACTTTGACGATTGACTGCTGGATTGACCAAGCTGTCACATTGATCGTCATTGTCGGGCCCTCAGGCACGTCAAGGTAATAAGGCCCTCTCCCGCGAGTCTGAGAGCACCCTCCTTGGATCTGAGAGTCTCTGAATCTTCTCTATCTGCCCTTCTCAATCTAAGTCTAGTCTTTGGTTACGAGAGGAAGGCGGCAGGCGGGATTGCAACCCGTAGGTCCGCGTCAAGACTCTGTGGGGAGTCCACCCACCGATTGCGGGAGCTCTGCCGGAAACCTAGGCGAGGTTCTGGAGGCAGGGAATTATCAGGTATACCATCTCCATCTGTACAACCTACTACTACCCATGTTTGCCTATCTCCCTGTAGTATGATTGCGGTATGCATGTATTGTCCCTATGATTATTGTTTTCTCTTCAGGACCAATCAGACTAACTGGAAAGAATGTGTGAGAGTGAAGCCTAAGTTTCTGCTTTGTTCTGATTGAAAGCAGACTAAGGATGAACTGGGGGAAGGTGGGAGGAAGGTAGACTGCATGCGTTTTGACCGGGTCAAGCAAAGCCTGAGCATTGTTTCTACTATGAATGACTCAGGGCTATGTTTATTTGGCTGTTTTCTGAGGGACCAGGCATTGTTTCTACTGTGAATGGCCTGGTCGCTGTGTTTATTTGATTGTTTTCTGGGGAACCAGACATTGTTTTTACTATGAATGGCCTGGCTACTTTAGTTAACTCTGAGGGTTTGTCTGATTGAAGGGGTTTAAATTCTTGTTTATTCTGAGGGAGGATTTTTGGTCTAAGGCTAAGCATTGTTTCCATGGTGAATGGTTTAGCCTGAAAACCACGCACATAATTTAAGCTGAGTATAAAGAAAAGTATTTTATGTATATTTGCATGCGAACTGGCAGCTGGGCATAGTTTCTACTATGAATGGTCCAGCGTTAAGCCATATCATTAAAAAGAGAAAAAGAAAAATACAAAGTATAAATGGAAATAGTTTGGGCAAGTTGAACATTGTTTCTACTATGAATGGTTCAGTCCCCTGCCCATATTTGCTTTTTCTTTTTGAAAACAAAGTCAGAGAAATACTAAATTTTTGGATATTAAACAGCTCAGGGCGACTAGACATTGTTTCCATGGCGAATGGCCTAGTCATCTGCCCAAAAGAAGAAAGAAGTAATTGTGCAACCTGTTCGTGTATATCATGAAGACAAGTTGGACATTGTTTCCATGGCGAATGGTCCAGCTCTATGTCTTATGTAAGATGGGTATAAGGATTCAAGAACTTGAAGATTCATGAACTATCTCTATGGAATAAACTTGGGATGGTGAGAGTACTTATATTTGTGGTTTGGTTTGCATGTGACTTGATGGGATGGCTAGTTTGCTTAAGTTTCATTATTATAGGTAGTTGCTTTAGTTGCTCGCCACGTGCTAGAGCCATAGGAGTTAGTGTCAATTCCTGCATTTTCTGTAATAACTTTTTTTTACTTAGGTCAATTCCTGCATTTTCTGAGATCTTTTYTTATACTTGRCTTTGTATAAATCTTGGCAAGCYACTTTTCCWACGGGWAGCGCTGCCRAAATTTCTACAAATCCAAGAAGTTAGTCAACTKTTGACTTGTCAKAGTTCAACTTGTMYTTYMCATATATCTGGCTTAGWTAAAATMTRKGAAGTCTCATTTTCTAAAGGGAGWGCTGCYMAAATTTTTGYTAATTCAGGGAGTTAGACAAAATTGAACTTTGGGAAGCCAAAGTTACTTTCAAAATCTGAACTTAGTCTTGTATAAATTTTGGAATAACACTTTTCTAAAGGGAGTGATGCAAAAATTTTCTACAAAATTAAAGGAGTTAGTTAAATTCAGTCTAAAGTTGAGCTCGAGCTATTGTTCGAGTTCATATCTGACTTAGTATAAATCTGGGTAGTCTTCTTTTCTAAAGGGAGTGCTGCCCAAATTTCTACTAATTCAGAGAGCTAGACATAATTTGACTTTCCAGGAGTTAGAGATTATTTTCTGCTTTATATCTAACTTAGTATAAATCTGGRAAGTCTYCYTTTCTAAAGGGAGTGCTGCCCAAATTTCTACTAATTCAGAGAGTTAGACATAATTTGACTTTCCAGGAGTTAGAGATTATTTTCTGCTTTATATCTAACTTAGTATAAATCTGGGAAGTCTTCCTTTCTAAAGGGAGTGCTGCCCAAATTTCTACTAATTCAGAGAGTTAGATAGAATTTGACTTTCAAGACTTAGAGATTATTTCGGCGTTCATATTTAAGCTTATATAAATTCTGGAAAGACATTTTTCCTACGGGAAGCGCTGCCGAAATTTTCTTAGTTTAAAGGAGATAGACTGTATTTTGACAGGTGGCAATTCAGGCAATCCACCCAGAATAGGGGAGATTTTATAGTTGTTCTGCCTTTAGCTTAAGCATTTGGTTTAAAAGTAGACTTAAGTTTAGCTTATAGGGAGATTTTGAGTGAGGATGTATTATGGAGTTATATTCTCCATACACTTATGATCTTAGCTTGGGGATTGGTCTGCCGTGTGTTTCAGGTTCTTTTGATCATTTGATCCCAGTTCAGGGCTAGATCCACCTTGATCCCTTGAGGATCACTTACTGTTATCACGGATAACAGGTCGGTTGTCGATTCGTCGGTCTACGACTCAATTTCAACTCTCCCTCCACACTCAACCTAAAAGGCTTTAGCCCTGGTGATTTCGTTGTTTTATTAAGGTTTCACCTGGACTTTTATTGAATGGCCATTTAACAAAGGTGCTGAGTATTTAATTAAGGTTGGTTGGACATGAGGTTTTGGGGCTTGCAAGGCTAAAGCAAAGGGTATGAATGTCGAAGGTGGTTGGGGTTGACTCCGTGTAGTATGTGGGCTGTTGCTTTGGTTTGTTGATGTGATGGCAGGTATATGCTKTGAATCAGATTCTGGATTTGGTTGCCTACGATCACACATATACGTATTATTGTGAGAGACCCKAGTGAGACCATGAAAAGTGATCGTCACATACTTAACCCTTATACATGTATACATGGGTATACTTGGGATGAATGTTTGCATGGGTTGAAGAGTCCCCATATTAAAACCGTACTCAGAAGTTGAGGCGAAGGGGCCCTAGGGGAAGCCTCTCCCTCTATTTTTGTTTTTTGCTTTTTGATGATTTTTCTTAGTCGGACGTTTGGTCCTGGGCCGGGATTCGAGGTCCTTGTCCAGGACATCCCAAGCTCTAGGCTCTGCACGGAAGGGGTTTTCCCTCGCGCAGAGTCTATTTGATTTGCCTACCAAGACACTCAGGCCAAGAGTCGGAGAAGCCGCGACGGCCGCACAACAATTCCTTCAGTCGTGCAATGTCGTGAAGGGTTAGGCCCTCACGACACTTCGAGTCTGACACTCGAGTGTCATAAGCGGTACTCGGATCCACGAGGGACCGCTTGATTATGGGCACTGCATAGTACGCCATCGTTGTGACTGCATGCGTACGCCTGCATTGCGGGTTGGTATGAGGTAGGCCTTCGGCTGCGCAACTTTATATTAAAATCCCGCGCGCGACGTTACCGCCGTGGTGTGCAAAAAGTTATGGGATTACGAAGGGACCGACACATATCGGCAAATGTTTGAGATTGTTATAGGCCGCCGACACCGCGCGAAAAATGGAGGGTACCGCAGGGCTATGATTTTGTTTACTAAGCAGGGAATCTTCGGCCCATTCCTTATCTTTTGCTCTTTGGAGTTTTTATAGTTGGACGTTATAGTCTGTGGCCGCCGTCAAAGTCAAACCCCTTGATGTTCGACTGCCATGACAGCTTAAAGCTGTCTACTCAACCCCTCTGCACAGGGTGCAGAAGAGGKTGTGGTTTTCAACCGCGCATGGCGGTTGTCTTGCGTCGAGAGATTAACCCTCAAGACGCGTGTCAACCGACACTTGAGTGTCGAACGCGGCCCTCGCGATTAACAGGGACCGCGCAAGTATGGGTACCACATAGTACGCCTTCATTGTGACTGCTTGCGTGCAATTGCATTGCGAGTCGATATGCGATAGCCCTGCGTCCGCGCAGTTTTATACTGAGTCTCGCGCGCGACACCTATACGATTTCCGCATTGGAAAGTTATGGGTTGGATACCGAGGGGCTAGGAGCGTTGTCGCGTTGTTGTGTTGTGTCGTTTCGTATATGTGTTGTTTTGTGGGTATGTGTGTTCGTAAAGTGGAGTGCGCGTGGTGTGTGGGATGCGTCCTAGTCGACCAACGACGAACCGCGCTTGGGACCTCAGCCCCCCATGATGTCGGTTCACGTGCAGGTTCGATAGAGGCGTATTACCGCGCGTACCCCCTATGCTACAGCGAACGAGAAACGCCCTCAGCTGGTCCACCTCTGCGATTGCAGCTGATTAGCTTTCGTACTGTGGACTGGTAGCTCGGCGGGGATACGCCCACCGAAGGGAGGTGACAACTCCCTTAAGGTGTAGGTAAGTCGTGCCTCGCGTAGGCCCTATCCTGTCGTAGGGGCTCGCGAGAGGTATGGCTGGCGCACTCGGCCGGAGCGGCTTAAGGAAGCTCCATATATATTGCGACGAAGAATTTAAAACCAACTCCTGCGTGACGCGGCCGGGAGGGTCCCGCCCTTCCCCTGTGCGGTGCCGAACCGATGCGCTCGACAAGTGGCGCCGTTGCTGGGGATAACGAAAAGACTACCGTTGTCCCTGGTGGAACGACATCCGCTATGAGAAGTGAATGAGAAAAGGCATAAAGGAAGGACGAGGAAGTGAGGGAAGATAATGAGTGATTGAGTATAGGTAAGGAAATTTTACCTACCTGAGTAAGGGAAGGAATGAAGGTTGAACGTGTAGTATTGGGAAAAGGTACGTAGTAAGAGTTAGGTAGGACGGATGGAATAGACCGGTTAAGGTATAATGTTCAATAAGGGGATGTGCTTATTTTCTTTTGTCAGGGAACTTGAAAAGAAGAGGCTGTCAAGATGCCTAAGACTGGCGGCGCATCAGTTGCTCCCAAGAAGGGCCTGACACTCGATGACCTCATCGCGGTCATTGACCGACATGAAAGGAACCCGAGCAACATCCCAAAGATCGATACTTTCCATTTCTGTGGGGAGAGAGTCTCAGAATGGCTAGAGCGGGTGGAACAAGCTTTGGTCGGGCGGTCGGATGTTGTAAAGTTTCAACGCATCCTTCACTATGTCCTCCACAGCTACCATCAGGAGCTGAAAAAAGTCATAGATGCGGCTCAAGGTAGCTGGGAGAGGTTCAAGGAGGGGATGCAGAGGAAGTACCGCTTGGGAGACGAGCTATTGACTACCGCAGACATTATCTTTTCATATTGCTTCAAGCGGTCTCCCCTCAATAGTGAGTTATTTGTACAGGCGCATAGCCAATCCTATACAGAGAAGAATCACGTGTGAGCTTGTGACCAATCCAAATTCAGCTTGACTGGACTGGGCAGAAAATACACTCCCTCACCTGGCAGCTTCCATCTAAAATTTCTCAATTCAGATGTTCTCCCAGTGTTCAGTCACCCGACAGAAACCCCCAGTAAAACGGTATAGTGGTAACATGTGTGGCTTTGTCTTCAGAAACGGGGCAGGCTTATGTAATAAACAGGAGACGGGCCAGGAACATACCTATGTTTCATTCTTAACTGTAACGCACTTCTGTCACTACTGAAAACCAGAAGAAAATTATAAATTTTTTATTTGATTAATGACACGCCACCATGACTAACTTTCGACTGCAAAGCGGGTTCGTGACATTTGCCATGACCCGCCCCCCTCGTTGCGAATCCCTCCGGTGTCAGATGAAGAGACTAGATGGTGCTAGAATTTACGCCTTGGCTTTCGACTTCATTCGCCGTGCTATGCAGCTCGTAAACACGGTATCGTCTCCTATGTGTGATTAGCCAAATTTTCGGCCTCGTTCGAGCATTGATCACTTTTGGTACTAATCTTCGTCAAGTAAAAACTTTACCATCAAATAAATTAATTTTCTGAATTGTCGTTCTCTGCCCCTTCGTCTCATTATTCACCCCGACGCCCAGGAAGAGCACTTTCATTATAAGGGGCAGAGAACTTGACCGATAATCCCCTTTTTACTGACCATGCACCCATAGGCCTACTTGAGTGTTGATAGCTTGCATAAACGAGTTAGAGCACATGTTCTCAGACTCTTTCGCACATTTACAGAGAAGTACGACTTGCATTTTCCTCGTCGGCGGGCCTGTACAGGTGACTGTTGGCAGGTATAATCATCAACTCGTACAGTTGCAATATTACTAGACCCGTACTGAGGCAAACTCATATGATCACGCTAGTGCCTAGAGGCTCGTATGATAGCATGTTCATGGGACTACATGAATATTCGAATGCTCATGCAGCCTTAAATTCTTACGGCCGCATGCCTTTTTCCGTTACGGGCGTTACTGAGCCTTTTCAGATGAGGAGATTAGACTCTTTGACTACGTCCATAACTCTTGCCCTTCTTAGTACAACTCAAGTGTGCATCTTCAGACTGAGAAATGTTACTTGGCCCACACAGACCAGTCCGAGAGGGTCACTTAACTGGTGCTCGGCCTGCCTCTTTTCTTAATCTCGTGTTACTATTTTTCCTTCGCTCGGTTACTATCAATTACCTAGTCTAACAACATTCTCCGCATGAAGGTGGCGACGATGAGACACTGATGAGCAGTCCAGCAAACACATAATTTTCCTAGATGGCTGGAAAATGCCAATCACGAGAAGTTCTTATACAAGGTCCTTCTAAGGCTCTGGATGACTAAACTCAACCGCAAAAAGGATCTTGTAGGGTCTATCTCAGGTAAGAACCACATCCGATTCATGCATAACACGTCCCCTCTCTTTTCTGACCCCTCACCTCCCGATGTTCCTCACGAGTTTTCTCATTAAGCATCAAGCGATTGCGAAATGACGTAGGGGGAGGGAGAAAAGAAACAATAGCAGTGCATTACACGAGCAATGGCAAATCATTCACACAATCGACGAAGGCGTAATTAAAAATAAAACCCCGTTTACCGCTGACGTCTTCTCTAATGGGAAGTGACGACACTAAATAGAACAACTTTAGGGCTTTGCAGGCTTACGCTTACTCACTGAAGTCAAGTTAAGCTCACTTAACAAAGTAATAGTATCCACAGAAGTTTACTAGTCAGACACCTAAATTGCTTTTCCCATCGTTCCCGTCCTTCTCTCCTATTTGGCTCTTCTGTGTCAAGGCCCTGGTTAAGCTTATTCACTGATGGCTTTGTGCCTTAAGGCACAACGCTTTTGCTATTGGAAAACCTCAAGTCTTCCCGTTCCAACGCAGCGTAGCACGTGATATAAGCCGCCGTGCTCATGCTCGTCTCCAGCCCATATCTCACACCAGTTTCCCAAACATTTTATCCCAAGATTCCCTTCGAACGATGCGCCCCTTGCATCATCTCCGCCCATCTTGATACACATGATTTCTTTCTTGGCATGCAATAACGGAATACAGGTATTGCCCGTATCACTTACACCTCACTCGCACATCCAATCTTGCCTTAGTGACGAAGGCAGGAACGTAAGACTAGGCAACTCAAACCATTAGGAGATAGCACATATCTGTCACAAGGAGTGTGGCTCTCTTGCCTATTTAGTCAGACTGCCAACCCCTTCTTCTGCACCTGAAGTAATCAGTTGACATGCGGTCACGCTTATTATACTGAGATCTAAATAATGATAGAGGAGAGCTACCAGTTGGGCAGAAGTGTTTATTGTCCGCTGGCAGGGAGCATACACGTCTTCTGACGCCTTTTTCGATCAACAAAAGTAATCACGCTCCCCTCCCCTATCAGAGTCGTCCGAGCAGAACCCTCTCAAGCAGATTCTCGTGTGTCTCCCCTGATAGCTAAGAGTCTCCTAACTATAACCGCCCGCTTCTCTGAGGCTCGCCCGCTCGTGTTGCCCTGCATGCTTCTTCACTCCCCCGTTTCTTGAGCATGATGATCACGCGCACCCTCTGTTACTTCTTTCTGCCTCCCCTGCACATCCGCTCTCCTGGGCGTGTGCCTTGGCCGGCCTCCGTCGCGCCCTCGGTCCGCTAGCTTTCTCGCACCTGCACTCAACGAGGTCTGTGTCCCTCTAGTCGAAGGCTCACACGCAAGAACCCGACTGCTCATCCTGAGCATTAGCAATGGCGGGTATGAAGACACACATAGGAGAGTTTCTACTGATCACGACGAGAGCGAGACATGGAAGTAACCACCAATACGAAGCGAAATCACCTTAAGGCGTCAACTCGATCGGATGTGCGGTAGCTCTTTGAGGCATATCCAACGCCGACTAGCGTGTCTCTCGTTCTTCTCTCTCCGTCTAGTCTTCTCACTTCCGTGGTCTCGTAACCGTCCGTCTCTTGCTCTACGACTCGCTCACACGCGTTGACCTCTGAGAGAGCTCTCTCTCACCCCTCATTCTCTCTTGTTTTGTGCTTTCTCTCTTTCTGCCGCTCCATAACTGCCTCGGTGCCCTCGCGAAAAGCTCAGGTCCATCCCCTTGCTTATGCCGCGGTCAAGCGGTCCCGTTCTCTTTCCTGCGGCTGACGCGAACTGGCCTCTGGGCCTTGCTCCACTAACCCCGCTGGAGGGTGGTCCCACCTCCACTGGTCTAGACCATGCCAGGACTGAGTCGCGGCGTCCTGGTCGCTGGCGTCACTCTCTGCCTCAGTGTCTCGGTCTAGATGCCCCTGCTCCCGCTCCGCTGTGTAAGGCGATTTCTCAGCGTCGAGGTAAAAAATCTTAACTTTGATCTCGTGTGTGACCCCATCTCTTCTACATCTCCTCTCAGCACGGTCTCTGGCCTCCGTAATCGCTAACTACAGACCCTGGTCTGCCCTCATTTCCTCCTCCTTCCCCCCTCTAACGTTAATCGTAGCTTCGCTTCCTGCCTACCGTGGCTATAGTCCAAGATGGCAGTCACAGTAGGCCCGTCCCCAGACATCCTCTCCCATCTCTAGAGGGATTAGAGGCATCTTGGCCTGTAACCATATAGTCCGTTGCTTCGCACCATGGCCGCCCCCTTTTCAGTTGGTTCGCAAGCCAATACCAAGCCGCGGGGGCCTAAGATAGTACTCGACGCAAGCTCACACGAGCAGGGCTCCTCCATGCTCACAGTGCCCATTGAGCGCTACAGAAGCGACTAGCGGCGAGCAGAGGGTGCAGTCGGTACTCAGTTGAAGAAGTGATAGCCCTCGACTTCCCTTTTTCTCTCCCTTTATAGGATAGCAGCTCACTACTTTCCTCTCGCCCTGTGTTCCATACGAGAGTTTGAGTTAGACTTCGTCATAATTCCTTCACATTAAAATTTTCTAAGGTTTAAAATTTTTACAGAAGTTTGAATTCAGAGATCCAGAGAACGAGCGAGGCGAAAACCCAACGGTCATCACATAACTATAGTCGAACCTAGACCTTCGCAATAGGACTGCTGGCCGAGAGCGGTCCCATAACGGGATCCCATTAGCCACTCTTCCCTTTTCAAAGCCAACAGCCGGTCTACTACCTTCGGGTGCCCGTGTCCGATGGTAAGGAGGGGGCATTTGACCTTCCATGGGGGTGATAAGCCTTGTACCGATGCGGTCGTGGATCGCCCCTCTTTTGCGGTCCTTCCTCGCGGAGCTCAGTCGGACAGATCTGGCACAGGGAAACAAGCGAAGAGTCGGGCCAGTTTGAACCATCAGACGACGTTCGCGGATCAAAGTTGACCCATTTGCACCTTGACATGACAGGCCGAAATGAAAACCGAGTCTGACGAATCGTGCGAAAGGAAAATTAAATAGCAATAATAATAATAATAATGAAAAGACCAAAAACTTAAAGACAAAGTGACTGAAGGTCGTCAGATTTCCCGAAACTAAAGCAGGCGGTTCAGTCGTGCAGATTAGACCTCCAACTTTCTTTTTCACTTTTCTTTTCACGTTTAATTTTTTTTTCTTATTTTCTTTGCTCAGCCTCTTTTTCTCTGACAACGACGACCGCTCCGAGCACCCAACCCACAACCTGACTAAAGAGCACTCAACGCGCAGTAGAAAAGACCGCGCCGGTCTCTCTACCTTCGCATCCCTGGGTGAACCCGGCGGCTACCACGGCCGCAGGCCGGTAGTGCTCTGTTGTACAGCAGGGCGCCGAGCCTGCATGGACCAAAGGAAAGTCCAGTGGCGCACCCCCTTTCCTTTTGCAGGGACAAGCACCAACAAGACCGGTCCACGTCAGGGCACAACTCAGGTATACCAACAGTGCCGCGAAGGTTCAACAACAGTCCAACGAGCTGCGGGCATCGGGACAAGGGACTGGTACTGAGGAAGAACTTGGCACACAAAGGAGGGTCGGGACGCCGCGCTCTCCGACATGATACCAAACCCCCACCCAGCGTCCCCGCTGGGTCAAAATAAGCAGCGCACTAGTATAAAAGGAAGGTAACTATCGGTGTTTGTCA
>BFEA01000309.1:1065205-1102453 GCA_003427395.1 Chara braunii | reverse complement strand
AGAGGATCAGTCAGATTCCGCAGACGAACAAGAACCTTCCTCCGGATAAGATCCGCGGAGGTCTTTCTTCTTCGTTGAGAGAACGCAAACTCTCGAGTTTAAGCCTGAACCTTCCCCTGTCTCATGGGCTGCCACAGTTGTTGCGTTGATCTTTGCATATCAGTCATTCTGTTTTTCCTCCTCTTCTTTTCCAAAAATTTGACTCATAGATATAAAAATCAGGAATTTCTACCAAGCTGTTTTTTTCTTCAGGCTATAAACTCCACTTATAAGAGTTTGATACTTCACAATCTTCATCTTCCTCACTTATGAAGGGTCTACCCCCTTTATCATCATAGTAAGGCACTCCCAACACTACACCACCATCTTTTAATTTCTCCTGCAGAATTTCTGCAGCAGTCTGTATTTTCTCAGTCCAAGATAAGTCGGCCCCTTGTCTCACCATTTCCTTCAGAGGTTCTGCAAGGGTAGCAAAATGAGGTATGAAAATCCTCCAAAACCCATAGACACCCAAGAAACTCCTGATATATGTCACCCGCTAGAGGGGCAAAGGCCAGTTCAAAATTTTGTCTATCTTCTTAGGGTCAAGGCTCCTACCCTTAGAGAAGCATTTGAAGCCTAGAATGATGACCTCTGCTTGAAAGAGAAGTGATTTTGGTCCACTGACAGATTATACTTTTGAAGTCTCTCTAGGACTAGCTTTACACCTTCAGCATGCTTCCAGACAAACATCATGACGCCATCCCCAACCAAAGCCTCATCTCTTACCATAGGTCCCTTCACAGGATTATCATCAATATAAGGACTAGTTATCTCAGGTGAGATGTCCTACATGACTTTGATCATATCCCTTTGAACCACCACCACACCATTAGTCCAGCCTCGAGGCACCACACACATCTGGATGAGGCCCCTTGGCGTGTGCATGACAGTCATTGGTCGACTAGTAGGATCAATGAGGAACTGGGAGATCAGCAATAGGGAGGCAAAGGATTCAAAAAGGATTCAAAAAGGAGATCAGCAATAGGGAGGCTACGTGCATCACGTACTGTTACTGAGTTGAGCTTATGAAGATTATGTATCCACCTCACTCCATCCCTTGGTTTTCAAAAGGAAAACCAATATTTAACATATGGTCCATCAGCAGGTTCAGCAACATTAGAGACAATTTTGTTATCAAGGTACTTTACTACTTCTGCCTCTTCTTTCAGGGCATACTTGGTTGTTCTGTCATTCCATGGGATATGATCAACTGTCCAGATTTTTGCCATCTTAATCATATCCACATCCAACCGCCGTCTTTCTTCATCATTATAGGAGAATGCACCAGAGAACTTTTGACACACCTTGAAGATATATTCATTCTCTTCAGACATAATAAATTGATCAGAGTCTATCATCATCGTGTTAAATTTTTCGATGGTGACTCTATTCCTAGGTTTTGCAGATTCCCTTAATGCGTTGATAATCCTCCTTTTTTTTTTCAGTGTCTCGTCATAATCCTTTTCTATTAGGACAGCCACCAGGTTCTTCCTCACCCCCTTGGGCTTGTATTTGTTTTTTGACCCAGTGACTACTTTCCTTAAAAAGGATGAGTTGATGCAAACTTTAATTCTATTTTTTCACCCTTGGCAGTCTCGACAGCCTTCTTAAATGCCTCAATCTGCCCGTCTTCATCTGTAAGTTTGCCAAAAGTTTTCACCATCTTTGAAATCTAATTGATATCAACTGAAACATTCTTCTTAAATTCCTGTTTATCTTTCCTTTTTATTTTTCTTATCCTCTCAGCAGACTTTTCCCTTCTAATTGAGTTGGCTGATATTTTTTGCTTGTGATGATAAGCCGAACAAACCATGAAGGTCTGTTCTTGTGCAGTTTTTGGGTCTTGCAACTGATCCAAGACGATCCTTCATGATTGAAGAACTGCACGGTCTCCATCCTATGTAAGACGGAGTGCCCAGAATACAGTCATGGTCAAAGTCTGGTATCACAAATCTCAATAGATCGGTTGTTATCATCCCAACTCTGATAGGTAAATTGTCAATAAATCCGGTGACGAAGAGTTTTCCAGCAATATTACTTGGTGTTTGCCTCGCAGGCGTATCAATATCCAGGTCACAAGCTTCCATTGCCTTCTAAGACATAAGTATAATCTCCGCCCCAGAATCCACTAGGGCTCGGATTTTCACCTGATAAATATAGATCGTTAAATAGCCACAACCCATGGTTGCGAATCTCATCTTACATCCGGGCAAGGTCCTGTTAACCTTACTAGAAAAGACTGCTCTCAAGTAATTAACTTTCATTTTTTTTCCTTAATTAATTTTTTCAATTCGTCTCTCAACTTGGGTGCTAGTGTCATTGCCTCCTTAAAGACAAGGTTACTTCTGTTTCTTCCTACATCTTAGTAATTACATCCACAGTTATTGTTTCATCCTCTAATTCACTCTTGAGTAGAAATTTTATCTTCTTCCCTTGCTCACTTCTCTTGGGGAAGGGTTGTGGTTCTTGATCATCAAGGATTTTAACCAGAGTCTCATCGGCCTCCCTTCTATTTTTCTCTTCTATCATTTGAGGCGTTAAATGTGCATGAACATTCCTCACTTCCCCAATCACTGTGTCCAGTTCCATAACAAGTTCTGATGGTACTTCACCTTCAAATGACATCATGTTGGCCGAACAAGCACGCTTGCTAGAAAAAAATGTCACTAACTCAAAGGAAATCTGGGAAGCAGAATTATCCCCTAACGACAATCCGCTTGGAGTAATCTCATCAAATATGTCCTCCACTAAAGTGAGAGACCTTAGGGGCAACTCAATCATGATGAGAGAATCATCAGGTTCTTGTATGAGTTCCTTGGCCAGTTCGCCTATGAAAGTATGAACATTCACATTAACCTTTCTCTTCTTCTTTTTCTTCATCTTTTCATCATGCTTAAGGGCAAGAAGTCTCATACCTCCAAGATGCTTGGGATCCAATTTGTTTCATGAACTGTCACATACATGACCCATTGCATCCTTCTTTGCCACCCCACTCTTCACGTCCTCTTCCAGTGGCTTACAGTAAGTAGTAGTGTAACCTCCTTCACCACAATAATAACAAACACAATTATTCCTTGGTCTATCGTCGTACTTCCTCCTCTCTCTGTCCATTTTTTCACCATTCCCTCCATTCTTTTTAGATTTGGAGGAATCCCCTCTTTTATCATAGTCATCATCATCATCATCATCATCATCATCACTTTCTGTCATTTTCTTCCCTTTTTCGTCTGCAGCATGACTAGCTGACATATAGTTGGTCATAACTTTTTGAATAATATTTTCAGCACTCAAATTGTTCACCATGTTCATACTATTCTCAGTCTACCGGTCTTCAGCGAATATACTGATCTGATCCAGTGACCATTTCTTATGAGAAACCATAGGTAGAGTTCTGACGGTTGCAACAATTTCATCCCATCTGTGAGGGTAGTGTTGAGCCTGGTTAAGAACTGTCTGCCTTTCATTGTCAGTAAAATTAGTCACGAAAATATGACATTTCTTAGCCTCATTCGAGTATGAAAGTTTTCTGGTCGTTCTGATAAAAGTCTGGAGGAAAGCATTGAAAGTGTCATACTTAGCTCTTCTAATGTTGAGGAGATCCTTGGTAGTAGTTGGAACAGAGTCTTTCTCAAATTTTCTTTTCATTCTTTCTTTCACCTCCTACCATGTAGTGGCCCCTTCCATCAATTCTTGAACAACCAACCTCGAGTCAGTGTCACAATAAGAGAGAAGCTGCTTAAGTCGTTGCTTGTCTTTTCAGCCATAGCTGAGCCCAAATAACTCATATTCATCCAAGAAATCATTTACTTGAGCCCCTCTGAAGCATGGAATCCTCTCATCTCGCCTCTTTGCTCTTGCGATATCAGACCCTCATTTTATAGTGTCAACTCTCTTTACCAGTTCCCGTACAACACCTACCAGAGTTTCCTCATTAGTTCCTGCAGAAGAACTTGGTCTTCCTCGTCCTGCCATTTTGACCATAGACTCTCCCTGATACTTTCTTTTTTCTCTCTCTGTCACTTTAGTCCGCTCTTTCTTACCTTTCAATCTCTCACTCTTCTTGCAGGAGATACAAATTTGTTTCTCTCCTTCCTCATTTGCTCTACCCCTTGAGAATTCTGTACATTGAGCGCGTAAGCAATAATAGACTGGGTAGTGATCAATGTCAATAAGATCCTTCTCAGTCTTCCAATATAATCTTCAATCAGTTATCTTTCATCATCCCTACTCAATCTTCTATTATATCTGTTTACAGTACCCCGGATCATAAAGTATCATGTCAAGTCTATGATCTCATAGTTAAATTGCATTGCTTACAACCCATTGTTGATTCTTCTGGGAAGAGGGACTCGTTCCCTAGAGGAGTACGATATCCTCTCTACATTCCCTACTTTCACCACCTTTAATAAATAGTTGATCTTAGTCTGGTCAGTAACGGCTCTAAGGGCAGAATCTCTCATCTGATAAAAGAAAGGTTGTAAGAACTCAAGCTCATCCAAGGTAGGGAGGTTTCTGTTAGAGATCCGACGAGTCTCTTCAATCTTGATTATTCTTTCTTCCAGCACAATCCCAAATGTTAGCTGCTCAACAAAGCTGGGCATCGTTAACCATCATAAACAATATCCGAAAGATAAATCTCAGGACAAACATAATCAGGAATCTCAAATATGTGCTCAAAGGTACTCAAAAGCAGTGATTTTATCATCACGGTAAAGTTTTTCTCTCTTGCTCTACCAACCTTGGCAATAGTCTCCAATAGAGGCATCCAATCTCTTTTGCCCTCAAACCAATCAGCAATTGAAAATTCAGGGAGTTTATCAAACTGACTTACTCTCATTCCCCATGGCACTTTCGTTTTCAACTTTTCTAGTCATTCTTTTGTTCGCTCGAGACAGATAGACGCCCCCTTCAGACACTCCAAATAGTCAACTTCTACCTCTAGACATGCTTAGGCGTAAACCCTCACGTCCAGACTACCAAAGTTCAAAAATTTGACCACAGGAATGTGAAACGTTATATGTCCTCTTCCACAAATCTCATGTCTCACAATTAAAAAGGGATTATCATACTCCGTTACCTCATAAAGTTTGCCCCTCACAGTAGTTATCCTTCCTACTGAGAGTATTTTTCTTGAGTCCTCTTCACCTTCCATACAAAATTTATCATGGCTCACCAATTATCCATTGAAAAGGTAAGCCCTTCAACAGGAGAAGATGGTATCCCAATAAAA
This sequence comes from Chara braunii, assembly GCA_003427395.1. Lineage (NCBI taxonomy): Eukaryota > Viridiplantae > Streptophyta > Charophyceae > Charales > Characeae > Chara > Chara braunii. The sequence continues at coordinate 1,097,181 of BFEA01000309.1, read as the reverse complement.
GGTCTAACATAGGTACTCCAAGAAAAACTTTCTCCTTCCCGTGTAACTTTTTTTTCTTATCATGCACAATGTCCGATGCTCCTTGCCAGCATGAATCGTTGTCTTGGTACGTAGATCATAACATCATACTCATCAAAATCAATAAAATTACAGGTAAGAACGTACACACTGTCCTGCTCTCGCCCTCGATTCTTTAGAGCCTCATACCTCATGATCTCATAGAGAATCACGACTCTCCTCGTTATAGAATGAAGGGAGTCTAACAGTTTATCTGATTCAGCGTTACTCAACCTCCCATGTCCTCTTACCGGTCTAAACTAGGGTTTCTCTCTTTGAGATACATAGAGCTGGCTCATTTGGTTCTTTGGTCTCTCTCCGCTTTCAGAGCAAGCTCAACCACCATAGACCAATTATCTCTTGACAAGTTAATATCGGGTAAGGAAGGAGCTGGAAATCTCTTAAAGACAGTAAATCGAGTAGATCCCATGAAGCATTTATTTTCTCTCTCAAGTCTCTCTTTCTCTTTTAGTACAACCTCTTCAGCAAATCCCCAGCATTTTCATACACCATTTCAGTACTTCTTTCTTTCAGGACATAAATTCTCACATCATACATATTCAGGTTTATGAAATAAAATGTTAGTACATAGAATCTTCCCTGTTCTCATCCACTCTCAACCATCTCATATTTGACAACCTCATATGGGAACACCTCTTTCTTACTTAGGGTATTCAGTGATCTCATGAGACATTCAACCTTCTCTCGACAGGGGTATGAACCTCTGCCAAATTTCAACCTTCTCTGTCTGATTTCCTCTGCTGAAGTCTCTTTAGTTCTCATGACCACCAGTTCATCTTTCCCATTTTAGTAGTATGCTGATCATTGGTAGCCAGTTAGTCCCATCATAGTAGCTGTCAGGAATAGGAGGGATCGGAACAGTCTCATATATTACTGGGATTAGACCCTATTCCACTCTCTTCTTCTGCTTGATTAAGTTTGCTTTCTCATCATAAAGAGATTGGATTGCAATTCCCATAACCAGTTAAAGGCCTCACCATTGTCACAGTCTCCCTTCTGGGACGGATATCATAAACATCTCCCTCCAAGAAGCGAGCCAGCACTACGCTGATGGCTGAATTGTCAGAACGGTAGACCCAACAATGCTCATATTGATAAGAAAATATCCCTTTAGTGGTTACTCTCGAGAGTTCTTTTAATGCATCAGTAGTTAGCATTCTTCATGAAGTCTCTTAGTTCCTGACTCTTTCTTTCTCTTCTCAGTGTTTCAAGGACATCATAGGCTAATAAGACATACCTGAGATCAAGCCTGATTCTCTCCAACAATAATATCAATCTCCTTCTTCAGCCAAGTGTGGTACCTCAATCAAGGAAAGATAAGACTTAGTTAGCAACTTAGCTTTCCAAGAGAATAATGACTCAAGGAAGATTGCAGATTCAGTCTGAAAATTCAGAAATTGTCAACAGTTTTTAAGGCCTAATCAAAGCTCAAAATTGTTTGCTGATCCAGGCTCGTTCCGGACACGAAACTTTTTCATGTCCCCGGTAACGGCGCCGTTTTTGTCGCACATTTTCTAGTCAGGCCTCTTCAGGCGACCAGAAAGCCAACATGCTGTCACGCAGGGTTTTGGATGATGTTTGCAATAAATAAAATAAATTAAATAGATTAATTTAAAGCAAATCCCTTCCTGTTGTGTGCGTCCGGCTTCGAGCGAGACCCTTCAATTACGGTCTTCGCCGGTCCCCGGTCTTAGAAATTTTTTATTTTAATTCGGGACAACAAAGAATAATTCAAAAAATAATCATAGGGTTTTGAAATGTCATGCATGTATCAACTCTGTAATTTTCTGATTTTGAGAAATGTGACGGAATTATCAAGAGACGCAATCATAAGCAATGACAATGTCGAAAACAAGACTGACCAACTCGACCAAAGACAAAGTTAGATGAGGGAAGAGTGAAAACCTATAATAGTCTCCTAAAGTACACGTGGAAAAGAGCATGGCCAACATTAATCTCGAGTCCTCACTCATCCCTTTGGGTCACACTCTCAATCTCTCATTTTGCTGTATGTTTGTTGTGCTTCATGCAATATCTCCGTACTCTCTAAGGTTGTGGTCTCTGAATGTAGAGTCACCTGAAGCCTGCTAGCTCTGAACACTTTCATCCGAGGCACATAATCCGGAAGTCGACCATAACAAAAAAATCCTCCCACATAGTAGGCAAGTACAATCGAGAAAAAATCCCTCGTCTGAGATCCTGGAACTCTGAGAGCTTTGTCACTACATCGTAGTCGATCTCTGCAGGGGAAATGTACCTCTTTGCCAGATCTACCAAGTCGCCCCAACAAGAGTCGTCTGTGAGAGTGAAAGGTACTGGAGGTCTCGGGTAGTCAGAGTAAATTTTCGGACCAAAGGTGCGGATGAACTTGATAGTAGATACCGCTCCCAACGAGTTTCTTCTCTCTCTCTTCAAGGTATTTGGCTGGTGAGATCCAAACTGAATCAAACTGTTCATTGGTCTCCATACCCTTCTTTACATAAGGCCTCAGATCATAGACGGTGCCGCGTACAAAACTAGTGAGGATGACGGAGACTTACAAATCTTCTCGCATGAAACGGACTGCACTAAGGTACTTATACCGAAAGGCATCCTTAAGAGCGATCCGATTGAGATTAGTCAAGACTACCCCGCTGATAGGGGATGGATGAACTGTACTCATATGCAGTGGTGGCTTTAAGGGCTGATCCAACGTCTTTGTAGAGCAACACTTCTCATCTGAAAGTTGATTTCCTGAGACAAGCAAAATTGTCCCAGTGTTGATTGAGACTGAATGTCGTCGAATTGCTGACTGAGAACTGAACGAGTATTGAGGAACGATACACAAGTATTGTTGAGTTCTGTTGGGCGAGGACCCTTGTAGCTAAGATGGTTGTACGTCTGCTGTGGTAACAACCACATAAACACCAACTACCTAAAAGAGTTGCTGACTTGTGGAAACATTATTGAAATTAAATTTAATCCCTTTGAAGGAAAACAGTCCAATTGAAGACAACTCCTAAAGTATCAGAGATGATTGGCCTCTTGATAGATCCTAACTAAAGCTTTGGGGTAGTTCAAATAAATGAATACCATTGAGGCATTAAGTCAAGGTACACTGATCACTTGTAGAGAAAGTTGTGAACACTGTTGTCTATCAGACAATATCTTTATGTTTGAAAAGTCGATGGGGAATGCTTGGACACCTCTTATGTTTAACCGAGTCTTGCTTTGGCTTGTTCTACTGATTCCAGCCATGATTCAGTGTTGTGCAGCTTGCCACCAAAATCGTGGAAATAAAACGCGTACTCAATGAAAATTTCTTCCTTAACTCTTCGTACTGCACTCTCTCTTAAGGCCATCTTTAGACATTTCATACTCAGAATAGCCTCGTCCGCCCAATTTTCATGTTTTTCCAAAACAACCTCACTCTTCAACACTAAGATTCTATTATCCTTCATGGTTTCCCTCGTCCCTCCAGAATTCCAGTTATAAACATAGGGAACTGCCAATAGCCCCAGGGCGGGTTTCACAGTCTAAGAGGGGTTGGCATTTGGACTCAGAATCACTGGTATTCCTGTTTAGGCCAAGTATCAGACTGATGACTCATACTCTGGCATATACTATGTTCCGTTTTTGATTAGTTGCTAAAGCGGAATTATGTCCACAGAACTACAACTAGTTCAGGAGGTTCGGCAGAGTGGAGTAGGAACTGACTCACTGACTTATCTGATAACTGAACGCGCCCATAAGATGAGAGTCACCATCCACACAGTTCTGGACTCATCCACACAGTTCTGGCTTGGCCAACTCAGTTATCTCTGAGGGTAGTACAGTGTTGTGCATAACTATCATTGCGGTCATAGAACCAGAACACGTATTCGATATATGTCATTTTTCGGCTATGTTAATTGCACTCTCTCCAAGGGTTGATTTGCCAAGTGACATATCACGTATCGTCACTACCTCCCAATTTTCACACTCGCACATGTCAACGTTTCATATAGTCACCGATACCTCCGAGTCCCTCATGTTACCCTTGTTTTTCATTTAGGACAGACTCGTGAGTAATTGGAGAGGAGATAACGGGCTGTCTCGTGCAGTGATAAGCACATCAGGAGACCTACTAAGCAGCTGTCAGATATTGATCACCGTTACCTTTTCATATTGCCTCAAGTGGTCTCCCCTCAATAGTGAGTTATTTGTACAGGCGCATAGTCAATCCTATACAGAGAAGAATCACGTGTGAGCTTGTGACCAATCCAAATTCAGCTTGACTGGACTGGGCAGAAAATACACTCCCTCACCTGGCAACTTCCATCTAAAATTTCTCAATTCAGATGTTCTCCCAGTGTTCAGTCACCTGACAGAAACCCCCAGTAAAACAGTATAGTGGTAACATATGTAGCTTTGTCTTCAGAAACGGGGTTGGCTTGTGTAATAGACAGGAGACGGACCGGGAACATACCTGTGTTTCATTCTTAACTGTAAGGCACTTCTGTCACTACTGAAAACCAGAAGAAAATTTTAAATTTTTTATTTGATTAATGACACGCCACCATGACTAACTTCCGACTGCAAAGCCGGTTCGTGACATTTGCCATGACCCGCCCCCCTCGCTGCGAATCCCTTCGGTGTCAGATGAAGAGACTAGATGGTGCTAGAATTTACGCCTTGGCTTTCGACTTCATTCGTCGTGTTATGCAGCTCGTAAACACGGTATCGTCTCCTATGTCCGATTAGCCAAATTTTCGGCCTCGTTCGAGCATTGATCACTTTTGGTACTAATCTTCGTCAAGTAAAAACTTTACCATCAAATAAATTAATTTTCTGAATTGTCGTTCTCTGCCCCTTCGTCTCATTATTCACCCCGACGCCCAGGAAGAGGACTTTCATTATAAGGGGCAGAGAACTTGACCGATAATCCCCTTTTTACTGACCATGCATCCATAGGCCTACGTGAATGTTGATAGCTTGCATAAACGAGTTAGAGCACATGTTCTCAGGCTCTTTCGCACATTTACAGACAAGTACGACTGCATGCACTCTTGCATTTTCCTCGTCGACAGGCCTGTACAGGTGATTGTTGGCAGGTATAATCATGAACTCGTACAGTTGCAATATTACTAGACCCGTACAGAGGCAAACTCATATGATCACGCTAGTGCCTAGAGGCTCGTATGATCGCATGTTCATGGGACTACATGAATATTCGAATGCTCATGCGGCCTTAAATTCTTGCGGCCGCATGCCTTTTTCGTTACTGGCGTTACTGAGCCTTTTCAGATGAGTAGATAAGATTCTTTGACTACGTCCATAACTCTTACCCTTCTTAGTACAACTCAAGTGTGCGTTTTCAGACCCGCACAGGCCAGTCCGAGATGGTCACTTAACTGGTGCTCGACCTACCTCTTTTCTAAATCCTGTGTTATTATTTTTCCTTCGCTCGTTTACTATCAATTACCTAGTCTAACAGCATTCTCCGCATGAAGGTGGCGACGATGAGACACTGATGAGCAGTCCAGCAAACACATAATTTTCCTAGATGGCTGGAAAATGCCAATCAAGAGAATTGCTTATACAAGGTCCTTCTCAGGCTCTGGATGACTGCACTCAACCGCAAAAAGGATCTTGTAGGGTCTATCTCAGGTAAAAACCACATCCGATTCATGCATAACACGTCCCCTCTCTTTTCTGACCCCTCACCCACAAATATTCCTCAAGAGTTTTCTCATTAAGCATCAAGCGATTGCAAACTGACATGGGGGGAGGGAGAAAATAAACAATACCAGTGCATTACACGAGTAATGGCAAATCATCCACACAATCGACGAAGGCGTAATTAAAAATAAAACCCCGTTTACCACTGACGTCTTCTCTAATGGGAAGTGACGACACTAAACAGAACAGCTTTAGGGCTACGTAGGCATACGCTTACTCACTGAAGTCAAGTTAAGCTCACTTAACAAAGTAATAGTATCCACCGTAGTTTACTAGTCAGACAACTGAATTGCTTTTTCCATCATTCCCGTCCTTCTCTCCTATTTGGCTTTTCTATGTCAAGGCCCTGGTTGAGCTTATTCACTTATGGCTTTGTGCCTTAAGGCACAACGCTTTTGCTATTCGAAAACCTCAAGTCTTCCCGTTCCAACGCAGCGTATCTTGTGATTTAAGCCGCCGTGCTCATGCTCGTCTCCAGCCCATATCTCACACCAGTTTCCCAAACATTTTAACCCAAGATTACCCTTCGAACGATGCGCCCCTTGCATCATCTCCGCCCATCTTGATACACATGATTTCTTCCTTGGCATGCAATAACGGAATACAGGTATTGCCCGTATCACTTACACCTCACTCGCACATCCAATCTTGCCTTAGCGACGAAGGCAGGAACGTAAGACTAGGCAACTCAAACCATTAGGAGATAGCGCACATCTGTCACAAGGCGTGTGGCTCTCTCGCCTATTTAGTAAGACTGCCAACCCCTTCTTCTGCACCTGAAGTAATCAATTGACATGCGGTCACACTTATTATACCGAGATCCAAATAATGATAGAGGAGAGCTACCAGTTGGGCAGAAGTGTTTATTGTCTGCTGGCAGGGAGCATACACGTCTTCTGACGCCTTTTTCGATCAACACAAGTAATCACGCTCCCCTCCCCTATCAGAGTCGTCCGAGCAGAACCCTCTCAAGCAGATTCTCGTGTGTCTCCCCTGATAGCTAAGAGTCTCCTGACTATAACCGTCCACTTCTCTGAGGCTCGCCCGCTCGTGTTGCCCTGCACACTTCTTCGCTCCCCCGTTTCTTGAGCATGATGATCACGCGCATCCTCTGTTACTTCTTTCTGCCTCCCCTGCACATCCGCTCTCCTGGGCGTGTGCCTTGGCCGGCCTCTGTCGCGCCCTCGGTCCGCTAGCTTTCTCGCACCCGCACTCAACGAGGTCTGTGTCCCCCCAGTCGAAGGCTCACACGCAAGAACCCGACTGCTCATCCTGAGTAGTAGCAATGGCGGGTATGAAGACACACATAGGAGAGTTTCTACTGATCATGACGAGAGCGAGACATGGAAGTAACCACCAATACGAAGCGAAATCACCTTAAGGCGTCAGCTGGATCGGATGTGAGGTAGCTCTTCGAGGCATATCCAACGCCGACTAGCGTGTCTCTCGTTCTTCTCTCTCCTTCTAGTCTTCTCACTTCCCTGGTCTCGTAACCGTCCGTCTCTTGCTCTAGGACTCGCTCACACGCGTTGACCTCTGAGAGAGCTCTCCCTCACCCCTCATTCTCTCTTGTTTTTTGCTTTCTCTCTTTCTGCAGCTCCATAACTGCCTCGCTGCCCTCACGAAAAACTCAGGTCCATCCCCTTGCTTATGCCACGGTTAAGCGGTCTCGTTCTCTGTCCTGCGGCTGACGCGAACTGGCCTCTGGGCCTTGCTCCACTAACCCCGTTGGAGGGTGGTCCCACCTCCACTGGTCTAGACCATGCCAGGACTGAGTCGCGGCGTCCTGGTCGCTGGCGTCACTCTCTGCCTCAGTGTCTCGGTCTAGATGCCCCTGCTCCCGCTCCGCTGTGTAAGGCGATTTCTCAGCGTCGAGGTAAAAAATCTTAACTTTGATCTCGTGTGTGACCCCATCTCTTCTACATCTCCTCTCAGCACGGTCTCTGGCCTCCGTAATCGCTAACTGCAAACCCTGGTCTGCCCTCATTTCCTCCTCCTTCCCCCCTCTAACGTTAATCGTAGCTTCGCTTCCTACCCACCGTGGCTATAGTCCAAGATGGCAGTCACAGTAGGCCCGTCCCCAGATATCCTCTCCCATCTCCAGAGGGATTGGAGGCATCTTGGCCTGTAGCCATATAGTCTGTTGCTTCGCACCATGGCCGCCCCCTTTTCAGTTGGTTCGCACCCCAATACCAAGCCGCGGGGGCCTAAGATAGTACTCGACGCAAGTTCACACGAGTTGGGCTCCTCCATGCTCACAGTGCCCACTGAGCGCTACAGAAGCGACTAGCGGCGAGCAGAGGGTGCAGTTGGTACTCAGTTGAAGAAGTGATAGCCCTCGACTTCCCTTTTTCTCTCCCTTTATAGGATAGCAGCTCACTACTTTCCTCTCACCCTATGTTCCATATGAGAGTTTGAGTTAGACTTCGTCATAATTCCTTCACATTAAAATTTTCTAAGGTTTAAAATTTTCAGAGCAGTTTGAATTCAGAGATCCAGAGGACGAGCGAGGCCAAAACCCAATGGTCGTCACATAGCTATAGTCGAACCTAGACCTTCACAATAGGACTGTTGGCCGAAAGCAGTCCCATAACGGGATCCCAATAGCCACTCTTCCCTCTTCAAAGCCAACAACTGGTCTACTACCTTCGGGTGCCCGTGTCCGATGGTAAGGGGGGGGCTTTTGACCTTCCATGGGGGTGATAAACCTCGTACCGATGCGATTGTGGATCGCCCCTCTTTTGGGGTCCTGCCGCGCGGAGCTCATTCGGACAGATCTGGCACAGGGAAACAAGCGAAGACTCGGGCCAGTCTGAACCATCAGACGACGTTCGCGGATCAAAGTTGACCCGTTTGCACCTTGACATGACAGGCCGAAAAGAAAACCGAGTCTAACGAATCGTGCGAAAGAAAAATTAAATAATAATAATAATAATAATAATGAAAAGACCAAAAACTTAAAGACAAAGTAACTAAAGGTCGTCAAATTTCCCGAAACTAAAGGAGACCTCCAACTTTCTTTTTCACTTTTCTTTTCACGTTTTATTTTTTTTTCTTATTTTCTTTGCTCAGCCTCTTTTTCTCTGATAGCGACCACCGCTCCGAACACCCAACCAATAACCTGACTAAGGGGCACTCGGCGCGCAGTAGAAAAGACCGCGCCGGTCCCTCTACCTTCGCATCCATAGGCGAACCTTACGGCTACCACGGCCGCAGGCCGGTTGTGCTCTGCTGTACAGCAGGGCGCCGAGCCTGTGTGGACCAAAGGAAAGTTCAGTGTCGCACCCCTTTTCCTTTTGCAAGAACAAGCACCAACAGGACCAGTCCACGTCAGGGCACAACTCAAGTATACCAGCAGAGCCACGGAGGTTCGACAACAGTCCAACGAGTCGTGGACATCGGGACAAGGGACTGGTACTGAGCAGGAACTTGGGACACAAAGGACGGTCGGGACATACCAAACCCCTACCCAACGTCCCCGCTGGGTCAAAATAAGCAGCGCACTAGTATAAAAGGAAGGTAACTATTGGTGTTTGTCATTCATTTTCACCGCGCATCACGGCGAAGTCTCTCGAAGCAGACCTATGCTAGCGCTCTTCCTCTTTTTGTAGAACTTTTTTTCTTGCGCAACCCCTAGCCCTTCTCCTTTCATCTTTAACGGTGTATTTCTCATTTCTCTTACAGTGCTGCCCCACTTTTCTTTCCTATCGCAGTGCATCTCTTACCCTTTCGATTTTTCTTCCACCATGCCTAAAGCACGTAGGGGACAGGGTAGAGGAAGAGGTGGTAGAGGAGGGAAGGCGTGCGAAGAGCCGTCGGCTCGCACACGGCGTGAGTATAGTTCAGAGGAGGAAGAGGACGAGTCAAGAGGCTATGGCTCACACTCAAGGCCTTATCCCCGCCACTCGTTTGCGGCGTGGTATGAAAGAACTGCATCCTTGAACATGATGGAGTTCTTCCATAAGAAATTCGAGGTGCGCTACGGCGCGCCCAACACTTCTTCCCCTCTATACACTCCTAGAGCCTGTACCTCTCCCACAATAAGTAGAGCCTTAGTACCTGTTTCAATATCCTTTATCCCATGTGCAATCTCTCCCTCTCCTCACACTAATAACTGTACCCTCTCTTGCATTTTTTTTCTCCTCGTCTTACTTCAGGTTGAGTTCATGGTCATCTTCTATCTCTCATATAAGCACGAGGCCTTCTCTTTGAATCTTTGAATTTTCTTTCTCCTTAACTTCTCAGTTATTTCCATACCCTATAGCGTCTCTGGGTTAGGAGTTTGAATACCTTAAGGTTGGGGATGCAGGCTCCTTGTGAACCAGGCCGCTTGTCGGCCACCAAATAAATTTGAGAAGGATTATATATTTTTTTCTGATTTTCTGCTGGTTTTGACCTCTTGTCGTTCTGAAATTTGTTTTCCGTCTGAATTTTTACAGCCGAAGAATTACCTCACCCTTCATCTTGACAGCAAAGTCGAGGATATTGTCACTTCGGTCTTTGTACTCGTGAAACTCGTTTTATCATCCATGCTGAGGATAGGGCATACCAACCCTTTTCCTGTCTTCTGGCTTCAGGAGATACCAAAACCTGTTATTTTTCCCTCATCTGAGTGAGGCGTCTCCTCAACTTCTCAGATAAAAGGGGAGGGGATACCAAACCCCTTTTATTTCCTCTGGTCTGGGAACTTCAAGTAAATCGTTATATATCTGCAAAACAAACGAGTCTGTAGGACAACATGCTGTGTCCCCAGCAAAGAAGCTCCCTGACGATTGACAACCAAACAACAAGCAAAATCAAATAAAACCAAAAAAATAAAATAATAAATAATAAAATGATAAAATAATAAATCAATTGACTCAACAAGACAACTTCTTCACACCTAAGAGTTGTTGATTGCCTTGGTTTCGGCCCACCACTGGCCAGGAATGAGAGACCTCCCATCAGTCTGACAGACTGACATACCCTATTCGGTCTGCCTCAGGCCAGGACCAGTCAGACCATTTGTCTTGACGACCCCTTTGACTTGCCTCCGCAAGCGGTTATCGGGTAACTGAAAATTCAGGAATGAAAATTCTGAAGTGAAAGTTTTGAGCAGTCTGAAAATCATGAATGATACTGAAGTGGTGAAAGGTCCGAAGACCCTGAAAACCAGTTGTTTAGGCAGGCTGCATCCTGAAGTGGTGAAGGGTGTCCTGAAGTGGTCAAATGAGAGTTTTTGGCAGTATGAGAATCCTGAATGGTTCTGAAGTGGTGAAAGGTCCGAAGACCATGAAAACCACCCTTCACCACTTGAGGATGAAGCCTGCCTAAACAGGTGGTTTTTAGGGTCTTCGGAGCTTTCACCACTTCAGGACCATTCATGATTTTCAGACCTAAATGATCCTGAAGTGGTGAAAGGTCTGAAGACCCTGAAAACCACCTGTTTAGGCAAGTTGCATCCTGAAGTGGTGAAGGGTGTCATGAAGTGGTGATGAAAAATACGATTGTTGTTAACCTTCTCTCGGTCTAACCACGGTTCCTGGCTCTGGCGAACCTCATACTGGATTGCATTCTCTGACTGCGGTAGGGTTCCAGCCGACCCCTCTTGACCTCACTGGCCAGACCCCCGAAGTCTTAGCCTCAGTCAACTACAGAATTTGACACTCGCGTCGGGGACCTGCTGACCCCACCAGATTGCAACCTACTACGGTAAGGCTCTTGCTAGCCCCGACAATCAATGCATCTGTAAGTTAGAGAAGAGAAAACCCCAGGCACAGACAACCAAGCAGACATCTCATACCCAATCAGACAATACATGCCCCAAGCAACAGGACAAACATTTCTCAAGGGACATCTTTTCAGTCTTAAGAGGCACTGAACAACAATAAGCAGCAGCCAGCAATGTATTCCCTTGAGACCCCCCTTCATCCTTAGGGAATACAGAGCGTTGATCCAGAGAGGTTCCTTCCCTCATCTGAGAGTACTTCCAAGAGACCTCTCGTCAGCCTCAAGGAAGCATATAGATGCTGGTTGCAGAGAGGTCTCTTCCCTCATCTAGAACTGAAGGTAGGCAACTTAGCCAAAAACACGAAGTTTCCAGTTTACAACTCTCTTGGTCAACAGGGTTGAACCTCTTTATGTCGACCTTCTTGATAGCTCTCTCGGACAATCAACTTAGCCAGCAAGAAGTTTCTCTGCTGACAATTCTCTGATAAGATAGAGTTGAACACTCTTGAGTCTGTTAGACTCTCTTAATTATAAGGGATCAATACTGATTACTTCTTGATGTGCCGCAGCCATGAACTCTCTTAACTGGATACTGCATTAATATTTTGAAGGATGATCTCTCATCACCCTTTTCATTGTAAAGTTGTTCCCTGCTCAGAAGTAAAGTACTTATGGATCGACTCTGACTCTGCATCAATAACTTTGATCTCATTGTCTCTGGAGGAAAATTAATTCAGATGCACAGACGAACGTAAATCATCTGGAAGATTTTTCTCAAGTCTCTCGTGTCAAAATCTGACATATTTGGACAGGGTTGCTAATCATTTCCATCGTGGATCGTCATATCTTGGACTGAGTATCCACTTGGAGTCTGAAGTGCTATTTTTTTAATATTTTTGTGTGTATAAGCTCGTATACCTTTTTGTGGTATCTTCGATTGGGTTTGTTTCCAGGCCCTGCCAGGGTGGCGTGGGCCCTCCGATCGTAAGATGAACATCTGAGTGACAAGGTGAGCCTAGGAATTTTTCGGGTCGTAGTGGGTTTGGACCCAGGTAGTGGATTAGGACACCCAGACCAGGTCGGTATCTGACCCGCTATCGGGTGGCATGTTTTGGACTCGTTACCATACATATGTAGACTATACAGTGTGTGAGTGCGATGGACTTGACCTCTTAAGGAATGCTCACTGCCGCCTGCGACAGTGATCGTTGGGAACGTCAATGGACCGGTGAATCTTGGGGTTGCGGAATGATAACGGTGCCGTAATTTTCGAGAGTTTTGTTGTTCTTACACACTTGTTGTCCAATCACTCGCTTCAGTGTGTTTGACTTAACTTTCTCACGCATATTTATGATGTGATATGATGCTATCTACTGCACGTGTGAACAATCCCGGAGTCAAGTGGCTTGGATAAGTGAGCACGAGTTATTTGGTAACAGTTTGTTTGTTTCGCTAGCGCTACGACAAGGAGTGTGCCTCCATTCGATGTGTTGCTCTGCTTACGAGGGTTACCACGTGACATTGTTGTTACGCTCCGTTGCTACGCCGACATCGCCTGCACATCATTAACAAGACGGACCTTTGTGGTCTGACTCCCGTGTGATGGCGGGCCACGACGATAACCGTGATTTAGTCGGTGGTGGCCGCAATCTCGGTGGAGGTGGACGCGAGTACAGAGGGCATCGTGATTATGAAAGAGGAGGATACCGCAGATATGGGAGCGATCGAGGGGACAGTGGAGACATGGGACATGATGGAGATCGTAGGGTTGGAGGTGAGTGGTGCTTCGATCGGGGCCTTCAGAGATGTCCTTTGATTTGCTTCAATTGCGACGAACCTGGCCACTCTGCCAATCAGTGCCCACATCTGAGACGGAACGGGCACCCGTCGACGTCGACTAACCGGGGGGGCTCCAGTTCTCTGAGTAGACCAAGCCTTAGCAGGCGGCAACAGTCAGACCCGTTGGAATCGAAGGTAGCTGAGATGGGGAAGAGTGTCACTGCAGTGTGCCAATTCGTAGAATTGGAGCAGCAGAAGAAGGCGGCTAAGGAGCGCAGGAAAGCTGAGAGGAAAGAAGCTGAGGAACGGGTTGAGACAGAACGAGCGGCGACCTTACTTAGCAAGCAGAAGAAGGAGGAGAAAGCTCGTACGGAAACCGAGGTCAAGGAAGAACTGCACAAGAGTTTGGATGTCAGGATGGTTGTACGGGTTGGTGAATTACGGGACGACGTACGTGAGGACGTCCGACAGGAGATTCGTGAGGCGATATGAGAATTGTGCTTGGCGGTATCTCGCGGCAAGCAGAAGAAAGTGGACCCTGCGGTGTCAGCGGAGGGGAGCAGCGCTAGCAGTAGAGAGGCGGAGGAGTTGAACCTGCTGACTCGGAGATTGAGTATATCTGAGAAGAGAAAGCGTGGACCGGAGGTAGTGTTTGAAGGCAGCCCCCCAATGGAGGTGCCACCTAAGTGCACGCCGAAACGGGGGCCGCGACCGGTCGGGATCTCAGGGAGGTTGACGAGGTCCAAAGCGCGTACACAGAAGACCATCATACCAAGAAAGACCCCGCCATCCATTCGTAAAAACATTCCCACGGCCATCCGGATTGTCCGAAGACTGAAGTTTGAGAAACGAGTGTTGAGTGACCTCAAGAACTTGGATGCTCTTGTCCTGCAGAATATCTGCAAGGATGAGGGCATACCATATAATGGTAAGTTTGAAGCCATATTTGATATTGCAGCACATCGTACACACGTGGCGTACGGCACAGACGATGACGAAGATATGACCGAGACACCAGTGGTGTGCACCGAGGTACCCGCCGAGGCTGAGGAAGTCCATGAAAATGCTTGATGTATTTTTAGTATTGCTGACTTGTGGTGTATCATTCGCTGCCTTACGAACCTGCGTTCTTTACTAGATGTTGTCGATGCTCAAATTGAGGAACTATTAAGGCTTCTGGTTGTAAATCTCTCACTTTATGGAGAAATCCGTTGGACGCGCAAATGTGTTGATGTTTGGGTTTGACTTTTAGATAATTTTGGACCTGATTTCGTTAACATTAAGTCAAGTGTGTACGTAGCGGTTTCGCCCTACTGCAAGTCGCAGTACGTTGGGAAGACATTTAGACATTTGGATGTCCGCTGGCGTGAGCATATCTATGCGCCTAAGAATCGTTCCCCGAATCACTTCTATCGTTGGTTAGGGTGCTTTGGCACTGAGAACTATGTTTTGGTTCCCGTGGACACAATTATCAATGATGAGTTGAGGAAATTGGAGGGTGTGTATATCCGTCAATGGTCGCCGTTCCTGAATACGTCTGGGGTGCGGAAGAGTCACTGTCGTAATAATAAGGGTAGGGCCCACGGTAGAAAGGAACGTAGTCGTCTTGGAAAGTCCACCCATGACGTCCAGCGGGTAACACCTATTCGTTTCCGTTTGACTGGGTCAATTGATTAGCATCTGGATCTATTTGAACCATTGAAGGAGCAGGAGGCAGCCGGTACTCATGGTGTTGATATTTGTGTGAGTGGGGGGAATACGTGGCAGTCACCATGGAAGAGCATAGTTAGGAAGTTTGGCTCTACCAAGGTGGTGCGTGATTCCTAATCTCGTCTACTTAAAGACTGTAAGACATGGTTCGAGTGTGGGGGAATGTTGAGGATTGAGTATATTGTATCATGGAAGCCCAAGTGTCGCTTTTTGAAAGGCCTGTTGTTATCTCTCTTGAAGAATGTGCGTGTCACGGATAGAATCGGGAAGTGGGATATGCGATCTTTGCTTTGATTGTATAATGCGATTAAGGACTTCTCTAAGAAGTCAACGAGGAAGTATCTTCGCAGGCTGGTTTCTCGCATTTTTCTCAACAAATTTGGTCTCAGTTTGAGCGCTGCCTTATTGATCAAAGTCATATTTGATGATAGGATTAGCGTTTGTGCTTTACGTAAAGTAGTTAACGACATTTTGATGAAATGTGACTTACCCCTCTGCTTCCTACGAAGGACCCAAAGGAAGACTCGGATCGTCTGGACGAAAAATGAGACAGTGGGCGAGTTGTTGCACAACTACAGGGAATACAATACTTGTAAGGTGTTGAGCTGTCATTGCACATGACTACCCTATCCGCGTGTGGATGGGCACGAGCACTTCGGTTTGAAGAAGGAGTTCGTCGACCATCACATGTTAACCAATGCGAATAAGATTCTGCTTGCCCATAGGGCTGACCGACTGTCGTCATTACGTTATGAAGTTGAACTTGGCTTTGGGAACCTGAGGAACCTCCGAGGGAGCCTACCTCGCATACCGTTGGAGATCTTGTCATCTTGTATGACCTCACCCTGTGAGGTAGGAGGCTCTCGCTTGCATATTAGTGATATCGTGAGATTGAAACATCAGTTTGAGGGGTTGGTTCTGACTCCCTTAGATCGGAACCCGGGGAGACTGTTGTGATGTGCCCTCAGATCTATTATGAGGCAATGATGAATACTTTTGTCCGGAATCCCGGTTACATGATTGTTCATGGTCTAGAATTTGTTGCACTTCGGGAAGTCAGGGAGGACATGAAGGTTGTTGGGTTACAGAAGTTTGAGCGTTGGGATAACTTCAGATCTGTAGGCAAAACCTATGTCATTCCGAAACATAAGGACATGACTAGGTATCGCCCTATCTGCCCTACCTATAGCGAACCTATGGTTCGTACTGGGAGGGTGGTTGCCAAGGGACTTAATTTTCTATTGTCAAGGATTCCGACCGGTAGTCATTTCAACCTTCCGACTGTTTCGAAACTAACGACGACACTGGCTTAAGTGAACGATCCCGGAGTCAAGTGGCTGGGATAAGTGAGCACGAGTTACTTGGTTACAGTTTGTTTGTTTCGCTAGCGTTGCGACGAGGAGTGTGACTTGTTGTCCAGTCACTCGCTTCAGTGTGTTTGACTTGACTTTCTCACACATATTTGTGATGTGATATGATGCTATCTACTGCACGTGTGAACGATCCGAAGTGAGCACGAGTTACTTGGTAATAGTTTGTTTGTTTAGCTAGCGCTACGACGAGGAGTGTGACTTGCTGTCCAGTCACTCGCTTCAGTGTGTTTGACTTGACTTTCTCACGCATATTTGTGATGTGATATGATGCTATCTACTGCACGTGTGAACGATCCCAGAGTCAAATGGCTGGGATAAGTGAGTGCGAGTTACTTCGTGACATTTTGTTTCTTTCACTAGCGCTACGACGAGGAGTGTGACTTGCTGTCCAGTCACTCGCTTCAGTGTGTTTAACTTGACTTTCTCACGCATATTTGTGATGTGATATGATGCTATCTACTCCACGTGTGAACGATCCCAGAGTCAAATTGCTGGGATAACTGAGCGCGAGTTACTTCGTAACATTTTGTTTCTTTCACTAGCGCTACGACGAGGAGTGTGACTTGTTGTTCAGTCACTCGCTTCAGTGTGTTTGACTTGAATTTCTCACGCATAATTGTGATGTGATATGATGCTATCTACTGCACGTGTGAACAATCCCGGAGTTAAGTGGCTGGGATAAGTGAGCACGAGTTACTTGGTAACAGTTAGTTTGTTTCGCTAGTGCTACGACGAGGAGTGTGACTTGTTGTTCAGTCACTCGCTTTAGTGTGTTTGACTTGACTTTCTCACGCATATTTGTGATGTGATATGATGCTATCTACTTCACGTGTGAAGGATCCCGAAGTCAAGTGGCTAGGATAAGTGAGCACGGGTTACTTGGTAACAGTTTGTTTGTTTCGCTAGTGCTACGACGAGGAGTGTAACTTGTTGTTCAGTTACTCGCTTCAGTGTGCTTGACTTGATTTTCTCACTCATATTTGTGATGTGATATGATGCTATCTACTGCACGTGTGAACAATCCTGGAGTCAAGTGGCTGGGATAAGTGAGCACACGTTACTTGATAATAATTTATTTGTTTCGCTAGCGCTATGACGAGGAGTGTGACTCGCTGTCCAGTCACTCGCTTCAATGTGTTTGACTTGACTTTCTCACGCATATTTGTGATTTGATATAATGCTATCTACTGCACGTGTGAACGATCCAGGAGTCAAGTTGCTCAGATAAGTGAGCACGAGTTACTTGGTAATAGTTTGTTTGTTTCGCTAGCGCTACGACAAGGAGTGTGACTTGTTGTCCAATCACTGGCTTCAGTGTGTTTGACTTGACTTTCTCACTCATATTTGTGATGTAATATGATGCGAAAATCTGACATACTGAAAATTAACTCACTGAACTGATCTTGCAGGAATAATCAATGTCTGTCAAACTTGAACCCTTTTTTGTGTCTTGATGTCTCACTGTGTTTACTCTCAATTTTCTGAAACTTTCTTCTTACTGGATGATTGTCTTTTCTTTCCTTTCTTCCAGTCATCGTGGGGTTTAGGTCAGGGTCTCTTAAGATAAACTTACGGAGTCTTGACCGTGATACCATGTCGTGGACTCTTGAACCATCCGTCTTTGAATCTTATAGACTTTGTCTTCTGCTTCACCTGTAATTCTATAGGGACCAAGCCATCTGGACTCCAATCGTTTAGTCCACTGTGTCTCAAGAGAACTGTCGAATAGAAGAACAACGTCACCAACCTTCAGTTTCTCTTTCCTTATGTACCTCTTTTTATTTCATCTCTAATGATCCGACAATCTGATGGTTGTCATTCTCTCTGCGGCATTCATTACCTGCCTGGTCAACCTCAGATATATGTTTCATTCTGATCTGAAGAAGTTCTAAGATATAATATTCTCTTCCACTCTCTTGACTTAACCATGTCCTGATTATACATTCAATAGGCAAAGTAGCATATCGACCATACCACAGAGTGAATGGAGCATAATCGATGGTTCTCTTGACAATAATATTGTCAACGTAAACTGCAGCTCTCAATACCTTCGACCAGTTACTGAGGTTCCCTTCGCACCACTTAGCCAATGAGTCTTTTAAAGTCCTGTGATGTATCTCGACCGGCGCATTCGCTTGAGTAGTAGTTACATATCGAATTCTGACGCCCAGTCTGAGAGTCGTTCTTCTTAGAATCTCATTTATGAATTCAAACCCTCTGTTTCAGACAAACTCTCAGATGAAGGGATATCTGAGATAGACTTCCTCTATGCAGTCATCCACTTGCTCGACTGTCTTCCTCCTCAGAGCCTTTGCCTCAACATAGCCAGAAATATTATCCTTAATGTTCAATATGTACATCATCCCTCCCTTGGCTGGAGGCATGGTGATGAGATTCAAATGAACTCTCCTGCCTGGTTTTACCAAGATAGTATAGAATAAGGGCTCAATTGTCCTTGCAGTAGACCTCTTCTGACACAATACATATGATTTACAAAACCTGTAAATCATATATCTCATGCCAGGCCAGAGGTAAAGCGTAACTATCTTAGAGTAGGTCGCTTCTGCAGCCCTATGGCCACCAGCAACCCCCTCATATAGAGCAACAATTATTTCTAGTTGTCTTTCTTTCCCACAGACCACTCTTAATGGAGGCAGTCCTCCCTTGCCATCCACAAAGAGGTGACCTCGCTTTAGCTTATACTTTTTCCTTGAATTCTTGCAATAATATTTCTTTAACTGTTATCTTTTCATTTTCTTCCCAACCTCTTGGTAGATCCCATCGTATTCTTCAAAAATGAATAATATCTCTTCCTCTTTCTTCTCACTTTCTTCTTCATTCTTTGAGCCTGAACCTTCCCCTATCTCATGGGCTACCACAACTGCTGCGTTGATCTTTGCATACCAGTCATTAGGTTTTTCCTCCTCTTCTTTTCCAAGAATTGAGTCATAGTCTCATAGACATAGGCATCGAAAATTTCTCCCCAGCTGTCTCTTTCTTCAGGTCATAACTCCACTTATAAGAGTTTGGTACTTCATAATCTTCATCATCGTTCTCATCCAGAAAATTATCAACATAAGAAGATTCTTCAAAAGTTCCTTCAATATTCTCTTCTTCATCATCTTTCCTCCATTCAATTCGACTTGGGTCATCTGCCCTATTCTTTTCAGTCAGAATTTTTTCCAAGCCAGAATCAAAGGTCCAAATGAAGGTTATCCATCTGTTCACTGTTGGATCCACTTGTTGGTGTTTCTTAATTGCACCAATCACAGCAGATGCATCAGTTCTCAGAATGAATCTTCTTCCAAGGGCATAGTGTCTGAAGCACATGAGATAGTGGATAATGACCAGCAGCTCTTTCCTGAACTGGGTGTAGCCTCTTTCTATGGAGTTGAGAGTCCTACTCTCAAACCTTAGAGGTCTTTCTCTACCATTCTCATCCTTATGTATGAGTACACCACCCAGAGCAACTGACCCTCTATCTGCCTTAATGATGAAGGAAGGGTCTACCCCCTTCATCATCATAGTAAGGCACTTCCGACACTACACCACTATCTTTTAATTTCTCCTGCAAAGTTTCTGTAGCAGTATGTCTTTTCTCAGTCCAAGATAAGTCAGCCCCTTGTCTCACAATTTCCCTCAGAGGTTTTGCAAGGGTAGCAAAATGAGGTATGAAAATCCTCCAGAACCCACAAACACCCAAGAAGCTTCTGCCATCTGTTCCCCACTTGAGGGGCAGAGGCCAGTTCAAAATTTTGTTTATCTTCTTAGGGTCAGGGCTCCTACCCTTGGAGAAATATTTGAAGCCTAAAACTGTGACCTCTGCTTGAAAGAGAAGTGATTTTGGTCCACTGGCAGTCAGATTATACTTTTGAAGTCTTTCCAGGATTAGCTTTACGCCTTCAGCATGTTCCCAGACAAACTTCCTGACGTCATCCCCAACCAAAGTCTCATCTCGTACCATAGGTCCCTTCAGATGATTATCATCAATATAATTATATAATGACTAGATATCTCAGGTGAGATGTCCTCCATGACTTTGATCATATCCCTTTGAACCACCGCCACACCATTAGTCCAACCTTGAGGCACCACACACATCTGGATGAGGCCCCCTGGCGTGTGCATGAGAGTCATTGGTCGATTAGTGGGATTAATGAGAAACTGATCATAACCAGAATATAAATCAATTAAAGAATAAATGCATCGACCAACAAAGGATTCGGAAAGGATATCAACATTAGGGAGGCTACCTGCATCACATACCGTTACTGAGTTGAGCTTCTGAAGATTATGTATCCATCTTAGTCCACCCCCTAGTTTTCAAAAGCAAAATCAGTGGTTAGCATATGGTCCATCAGCAGGTTCAGCAACATTAGAGACAATTTTCTTATCAAGGTATTTTACTACTTCTGCCTCTTCTTTCAGGGCATACTTGGTTGTTCTGTCATTCCAAGGGATATGATCAACTGTCCAGATTTTTGCCATCTTAATCATATCTACATCCAACTGCCCTCTTTCTTCATCATTAAAGGAAAATGCACCAGAGAACTTTTGACACACCGTGAAGATATATCATTCTCTTAGGGCAGAATAAATTCATTAGAGTCTATCTTCATCGCGTCAAATCTTTCCCTGGTGACTGTATTCCCAAGTTTTGAAGATTTCCTTAATGTTTTGATAATCGTCCTTTCTTTTTCCAGTGCCTCGTCATAATCCTTTTCTATTAGGACAACCACCGAGTTCTTTTTCACCTCTTTGGGCTTGTTTTTTTTTTTTTACCTAGTAACTATTCATGTTGAGCAAACTTCAATTCCATTTTTCCACCCTTTGTAGTCTCGACAACCTTCTTAAATGCCTTAATCTGTCCATCTTCGTCTTGAAGTTTGCCAAAAGCTTTCACCATCTTTGAAATTTGACTAATATCAATTGAAACTTCCTCCTTAAATTCATGTTTATCTTTCCCTTTTATTTTTCTTATCCTCTCAGCAGATTCTTCCCTTCTAATTGAGTTGGCTAATATCTTGTGTTTGTGATGATAAGCCGAACAAACCATGAAGGTCTGTTCCTGTGCAGTTTCCGGGTCTTGCAGACTAATCCAGGACGACCCTTCATGACTGAAGAACTGGACGACCTCCATCCTATGTAAGAACGGAGTGCCCAAAAGACAGTCATGATGATAAGCCGAACAAACCATGAAGGTCTGTTCTTGTGCAGTTTTCGGGTCTTACAGACGGATGAAGGACGGCCCTTCATGACTGAAGAACTGGACGGCCTCCATCCTGTGTAAGAACGGAATGCCCAAAACACAGTCATGGTCCAAGTCTGGTATCACGAATTCCAATAGATCGGTTGTGATCATCCCAACTCTAATAGGTAAATTGTCAATAAATTCTGCCACGAAGAGTTTTCCAGCAATATTACTTAGTGTTTGCCTCGCAGGTCTATCAATAGTCAGGTCACAGGCTTTCATTGCCTTCTGAGAGATAAGTATCATCTCCGCCCCAGAATCCACTAGGGCTCGAATTTTCACCTAATTAATATAGATTGTTAAATAGCCACAACCCATGGTTGGTTGCGAATCTCATCTTACATTCGGGCAAGGTCCTGTTAACCTGACTAGGAAAGACTCATCCCAAGTGATTAACTTTCATTCTTTCCTTCTCAATTAATTTCTTCAATTTATCTCTCAACTTGGGTGCTAGTGTCATTGCCTCCTTGAAAGACAAGGGTACTTCTGTTTCTTTCAACATCTTAGTAATTACATCCACAATCACTGTTTTACCCTCTAATTCACTCTTGAGTAGAAATTTTCTCAACATAAAAATTCCCACGAGAAATGAGAGTTGAAAAAACATTCCATAAAAAAAAATCCTTCATATTTATAAATTATCATTCCAATGTTTCTCCAATTCTAAAATTTACAGTTTTTTTTTATAAGTTACCGTCTAAATATAAGTTTTCTCTTCCAACTACATCTATTTGTTCAAGATGAAATGAAATTGTCGACGAGTTTATGAAATATTTTAATTAAACTTTCATTCTACTACAACAAATATCTATAATTTATATTGGATTAACATATTTATGAGTGAAAATCCTTATTTAGAAATGCAATCCAATTAAAACATTGTATAAACTCATCCAGACTTTCATTTCATCCCTAGCATGCAGTTCAAATAAGAAGGGATACCCCATTCTTGGAAGGAAAGTTCTCAAGTAAGATATAAATTTTTAAAATTAGAATGACATTTTTTAAGATGGAATGAAAATTTGAAATTTAGAGTGTAATTTTACTATAGAATGAATATTTGATTCTGGTAATTTTTTTTGTTCTCTTCTTCCCTCGCTCACTTCTTTGAGCAAGGGTTCTGGTTCTTGATCATCAAGGATTTCAACTAGAGTCTCCTCGGCCTTCCTTCTTTTCTCTTCTTCTATCATTTGAGGCGTTAAATGTGCATGAACATTCCTCACTTCCCCAATCATTGTGTCTGGTTCCATAACGAGTTCTGATGGTAATTCACCTTCAAATGACATCATGTTGGCCGAACAAGCACTAGGAGAAAATGCTGCTAACTTAGAGGAAATCTGGGAAGCAGAATTCTCCCATAACGAAAACCTGCTTGGAGTAATCTCATCAAATATGTCCTCCACTAAAGTTAGAGACCTTAGGGGCAGCTCAATCATGGTGAGAGAATCATCAGGTTCTTGTATGAGTCCCTTGGACAGTTCGCCTATGAAAGTGTGAACATTCACATTAATCTTTCTGTTTTTCCTTTTCTACATTTTTTCATCATGCTTAAGGGCAAGAAGTCGCATACCTCCGGGATGCCTGGGATCCAATTTGTTACACGGACTGTCATAAACATGACTCATTACATCCTTCGTTGTCACCCCACTCTTTACGTCCTCTTTCAGTGGCTTACAGTAAGTAGTAGTGTGGCCTCCTTCACCACAATAATAGCAAACAAAATTTTTTCTAGGTCGCTCGTCATACTTCCTCCTCTCTCTGTCCGATTTTCCACCATTTCATCCATTCTTTCTAGATTTGGAGGAATCCCCTCTTTTACCTTAGTCGTCATCATCATCATCATCATCCTCATCATCATCACTTTCTGCCCTTTTCTTCCCTTTTTCGTCTGCAGCATGACAAACAGGTATATAGTTAGTCATAACTCTTTGAATAGTATTTTCGGCACTCACATTGTTCCCCCTGTTCATACCATTCTCAGTCTCCCAGTCTTTGGCCAATGTACTGATTTGATCCAGTGACCATTTCTTGTGAGAAACCGTCGGTAAAGTTCTGACAATTGCAACCATTTCATCCCATCTTAGAGGGTAATGTTGAGCCTGATTAAGAACTGTCTGCCTTTCATTGTCAGTAAAATTAGTCAGTAAAATTAGTAAGTAAAATTAGTCAGTAAAATTAGTCCGGAAAATATGACATCTCTTAGCCTCATCCAAGTATGGAATTCTTCTGGTCGTTCTGATAAAAGTCTGGAGAAAAACATTGAAAGCGTCATACTTAGCTCTTCTGATGTTGAGGAGATCCTCGGTAGTAGTTGGAACAAAATCTTTCTCAAATTCTCTTTTCATTCTTTTTTTCACCTCCTCCCATGTCGTGGCCCCTTTCATCAACTCTTGAACAACCAACCTCGAGTTAGTGTCACAATAAGATAGAAGATGCTTAAGTCGTTGCTTATCTGTCCTTCCATAGCTGAGTCCAAATAACTCATATTCATCCAAGAAATTATTTACTTGAGACCCTCTGAAACATGAAATTCTCTCACCTAGCCTCTTTGATTTTCCGATATCAGACCCTTCTTTTATAGTGTCAACTCTCTCTACCAGTTTCCGTATAACACCTACCATAGCTTCCTCATTAATTCTTGCAGAAGAACTTGGTCTTCTTTGTCCTGTCATTTTGATCATAGACTCTCCCTGATACTTTCTTCTGTCTCTCTGTCACTTTCATCCCCTTTTTCTTACCGTTCAATCTCTCACTCTTCTTGCAAGAGATACAGGTTCGTTTCCCTTCTCCCTCGTTTGCTCTACCCCTTAAGAAGTTTGTACATAGAGCGTATAAGTAATAATAGACTGGGTAGTAATCAATGGAAATGCGATCCTTCTCTGCCTTCCAATATAATCTTCAATCTGATTCAGCTCTTTTTCATCATCCCTACTCAATCTTCTATTATACCATTTTACAGTATCCCGGATAATAAAGTATCATGCCAAGTCTATCATCTGAGGAACAGACACATACAAACATTTGTTATACAAAAAATATATGTTGAATAATGTTTGACTCTAGTTGACTCACCTTGCCAAAGAGTCACCTTGTTGCATGACAACATATTCGAAACCTGAAAGTGGTGTTAGCAGCTGATATGCAAGTATGACTGAACATTCCAACCTCGTATTTGCACTGACGTATGCAAGTGCATCATCTGCCCTTGAAAATGTTTGCACCGTCTTTCCCAATGAATTTGAGCCCTACGAAAAGTATACAAAATTCAAATTATAAGTCATTGCAGTGATTCAAAAACAACAAGTTAATTTAAACATGTAAAAGTCCAGAAAATAACTGCAAGAGATCACATTCACAGTGGGATATTCACTCAGAGCAGATATAACATCTTGCCATTACTAGAACCCATGCAGTCTGTCGAGGAAGGACACTTGGCGACACTCACCGCTTATAATGATCACTGATGACTCCTGTGACCATCATTTCATAACAACATTAAAACAAAAAACGAGGGGAGTGTGTTCCTGATTGTACATGTATGCAAGGCAAGAGAGAAAGAGCTGACGGTGACTGTTCTTGGGTGTAAAAAATCATTGAACACGGACAGACTGCAGCCTATGAGAACAACATCAATGTTGGTATGGGTAAGAAGATGGGTGACAAGTTGTCTAAGATTCACAAGCTTAACGAGTATAAAGGATGTTGGAAAATACCCATCTTGATGCTGCGCGTTCAACTTGTTCAAGGGCAATCTCGCCCAAGTCATCCCAAACCTGAGAATTTGGCTCTTCATCGTCCTGTAGACAATTCAATCATTATGTGGTTCCACAAAGTTAAACCATAGATGACTCGTTATAAAAATTTGACCACATTCAAATCTTAACATAACAGGCGCTTGACTGCAATTAATAAAATCGACAATTGGTCATGCTTTTTCCGATTTGTACGATGTATCATGAATAGTAATGAACCCTGGAAGAAAAAATTGTTATACTATAAGTGTAGATTCACTGCAAAGATGACCACGTACCTCAATTCTTTCTTCGTCATCCTCCAGATTTTGTATCTCACAAGCTTGCTGCTCATCATCACTCTCAGCATCATTTGCACATTGTTTTCCCAATTGGGGGATTCCGAAAGTGTTTTCTATGAACTTGATTCTTTTTGTTGAGCGTTCTGTCACCTGTCATGAAATGAAGAGATCATTCACTCAAAGGAAAACATTAACCAACAATAGCATCAGCAATCCAAATCAGACAAAGATTATGCCGGCTGTGATGAAAAAACAACAGACAACCAGCTTTCCAGACCGGGCTTCCGGCCCGGCATCCGGGCGCCTCTTGCGCCGGGGCAAAAAAACCCACAATTTTTTTTCTCGTTCCAGTTTTTTCTCATGGTCAACATGTTTTTTTTCAGGGTCTGTTTTTTTTTTTTTTTTTTTAATGCTGGCCATTGATCTGTGTCAATCGACGACGCATGTTGATCCAGGATTTGAATTCGAATCCAGACCCACCCTGTGCCGTGCCAGTACCCCACCCGACTCCTCCCTCCGCCTTGCCCCACTACGTCACTACGACCATTGATCTCACTACCTGCACCCCGCCATTGCTGCTGCCCAATGACGTCAGTACCCCGCCTGTCACCGCCTGCGCCCGCGCCATCACTCCCCCATTTCTTCTCCTTCGTTTCACTTTCTTTTTTCTTTGTTTTTTCTTTTTATGTTTATTTTTCTGTGTTTCTTCTTTTTCATCTTTTTCTTTGCCCTACTCCCTTCCTATAATGTCGCGCTCCTCCCTCCTTTCTCGTCCCTC
The DNA here is from genome assembly GCA_003427395.1 of Chara braunii. NCBI lineage: Eukaryota > Viridiplantae > Streptophyta > Charophyceae > Charales > Characeae > Chara > Chara braunii. The sequence continues at coordinate 1,070,770 of BFEA01000309.1, read as the reverse complement.
CTCTGACGTGGTGTTCCTCCCTCTTCTCACCCTCTCCATCACCTCGCCTCGTCACTCCTCCCTCCCTCCTCTGATGTCTCACTCCTTTGTCCTCCCTCCCTCCTCTGACATGGTGCCCCTCCCTCCTCCCTCTGACACGATGCTACTCCATCCTTCATCCTTCCTCTAACTTGGCGCACCAATACAGGTAGGACACAACAACTACTTTATCCAGCACCTGACAAACGGACAGTGCATAATCCAGCCCCATCTTGCACCCCAATCCCCCCCCCCCCTTTACCCTCAATACACAAAAATCAACACGAATGAAAATAAAAATAGAGGCCGGATTTTAACACTACTCCCAAAGCGCAGCAAGGTCTGGTTGTGCAAAAAAAAACATCAGTGTTTTTTCTCGCGTGCACAAGGTACCCCGGGCGTGGTCCTTACCTGGGCAGGGCGCCCGAAGAAAGTTAGACAGACAATGCATGAAAAACCAACATCACCTTCAATCAGGGAATGCTCAATATGTGAGACAYTAACAAACAGAGACTCRAAAAAACAGATRCACAATGCTCAATGYTACATTGCCAACTGGTTGCTGCACTGAATTCTAATAAGAGATTGCATATACCATAACCAATAATAGACTAACTGGTTTGTTGTGACCTGTCACTGTAACTGGGTTACATAACCAGTTGTGCCACTAATCAAAGAATACCAGGGCTGGTCCCCGGATGGACCGGGGACCCCTACCCCATCCGCGGTCCTCCTGGTTGGACCGGCCGGTGGCCTGGGCCAGTTCCCTGCCGGTTGCCCCCAGCGTATTTTCGCTCGGGGCTAAAATTTTTCTTTTTGTCGGCGCATATGTGTTCCCAAGGCCTCGTGGGGGCGGGCCCTGCCCCGCAATTTCGAAACCGGGTCCTGTAGGCCCGGATTTTTCAAGTACAGAAAGTGGCCAATCTTGGCCGCCGATCATCGTGGATCAGCGGCAAAGATCGGCAGGGACCCCATTTCTATAAGAAAAACGGACAGAGGATGTCCCCGCTGATCTGTGCAGATCAACAGCGGAGATCAGCCATACATTTTTCTTAAGATGTGGGTCGGATAGACCCCTAATCCAATTTGTCATCTTGTGGTCCAATGGACTAGTTACCAGTGACAACATTTGATGTTCTTTCACCCTCGGCCACGAGAGGAACACTATGCTTCTGATGAGACTCTGCTGAGATTATATCCTTCTGCGACGTCCCTGCCAACTGTGGAAAAAAAGTTATGCGTTTGGATTTTGGAATTGTGATTTCAGAGCCGTCCGAGGTGCAATCCCAAGAATGGACCTAAGCTATAGGGCGTCGCTGCACTACTCTCGACATGCACAAAAGACAACAATCTTGGCGGTGTATCTTTCCGAATTCTAGCTGAAGATTCACTATCGTTTTGCACATTTCGAGAGTAGTGCAGCGAGGCCCATATTCTTCTCTTTATCTATCTTGAATGGACCTTGCTCCACTATATGTATCTGGACAGACTGCCAGGCAAGATACTTCCGGACTGACAACTCACCTTATGTAGAAACCAACAAACAGAAAACGCTCTGCCTCCACGAGCAGAAAGCTGGAACCATAACTTTTTTGCTGTCGAAATATACTCTGGCAGAGCTATAATTTCGGGCAAGGACCTCCTCTCATCATATCTGGATCAGCTCGTGGGGTATCCATATCAAATGACATACTCCACGAAGTGCTCCGGCCACGGGGGGGTCGGATAAGTGAAGTTGCTGACTTGACCCCTCCCTGAGGAAGCCATAGTTGCCTGAATATGTCAATAATAACCTCTTATTGCGGATTCGGACAGCTCTTGAAGAGCGCAGTCGAAATCTGTCAAAAAAAAAAAAAAAAAGAAGATATTTGGGCATTTGTTTTCAAAACCGGTTTTCCGGTTCACTCCCCCTGGTCTGGTCCAGCTCCGGTTGGACCGGGGTAGCTCAACCAGCCAGTTGCCGGCCCAGCACTGAAGAATACACATTTGGAACACACAAGAAATTTTTAAAATTCACGTCCAAGAAAAGTACATACCTCTGTCTCTTCAACTAATTGCCTACGTGAATCAACATCACGGTTCAATAAAGTATTTTCTGTACATATGTTTGTTTCATAAAAACCTATGAGCTTGTTTCTTGCTATCGTTTTCATGACAGTTACGTTCTCAACAACTTCATTCTTTGTAAAGAGATCCATGACCTGAATGACAAAAAAAACATAGATATTGAGTTAATAATGACAAATTTAAAACAACAAGTTGAAAACCCATAGCGATAGATGAGTCTACACAATTATTCTATGTTCACTACATAGACGAGCCACTCTCTCTATCTCCTACAGAAGTGTACAAAGTCGAATGTCTCATTACTGTTTCTCTGACTAGGTTGCTCGGACACGTATGTATACACAAGTGTGCTGTCTGATTTCCAGCACGACAAGTTCAAAAACCATAGTGATACAAGAATGTACAGAATTATTAGAGGTTCAACACATAAACAAGTCAGCCTCTCTGTATCTCACAGAACGATGCAATGTCGACTGTCTAATCACTATTTTTGTCACTTGCACCAGCGACATTTGAAATATCTAAATTGTGACCGCAGCGAGGGCACTTCACAAATGTGACCCTGTCTACTTTTTCTAGCATATCTGCCACTCTCCTCTTCTGGTCTCTCCTTGAAGAAGAACTTTCTTGTTCTTCTGTCCCAGGTGAACTGCCAATGTCGCAATATACAATGTCATTCATCAATCCTGGTCTGAAGATACCAGGAATGTGCACGGTTTGTTCGGGATCACCGAAAGTATCAGAGTAGTCTTGTAGAATTGTGACGCAATCAGAGTTGGTTGACATGTCTTGCCCTACTCTCTCACCAATGACCAGTGCAAAGTGATGGAGGACAGATCCTCTGCGCGATAGCCATGATTTCCCAAAGAACTGAGAGCCTCCATAAGTCTTGATGCGAATTTTGATATTTGACGGTTCATCATTTTCTATCCATGATCTCACTCCGCAAATACATTTAGACCGTTCCGAGTCTAACACCCACAGCTCCCACCTCTGGCCGGGATGCTCTTCCGGCAATGTGATGGAATGTACTTATCGTAAGGCAATTGCCATTTCTCTTTGCTGATCTATCATCATGCGAATAAGACCATGACGAGCATCTGGCAAATTGACTCTCCACGATTGGCCATCACCGGCCATAGCTTGGAATCAATCAGAAATGTAGGACTGCAACTGTCTGATCAAATGCTTCAGTGACAAACAACCAACTGCGTATCAGATTCACCTTTTGAGCTGTTGTGATTTGTGGAGCCCTAAACAAATAAACAATTAAATGAAAAGAAATGAAACAAAGATATATATTAGTGATGTAACCAATCAAATCAGCAATTGGATGAGTGATACCCGCAAACACACACACACACACACACACACACACACACACACACACACACACAGGGCATCGAGGGGGGGAGACAAAGAGGAGATCAATACGGGCAATGAGATGCCAATTTCATTCTAATTTTTTTTTAAACGGATGGTAATAACCTGCCTATCTTGGTCCCTGTTTGCTAGCAATTGTTTTTCGCAGAGTTTTTGCACTTTGCTGCCTTGATTTCAAATAAGACGGCAAGGATAGATGGAGAAGAGCGACAATCATGAAGGGAGGAAGCAGAGTAAGTTGAACGAGACACTCAAGAGAGAGGAAGAGCAGGGAGCATGATGATGATAGTACAACGAGGACACAATGACGAGCATGTATGCAGTACGAGACATGATGAAGGGAGGACAGGACAACTTTTGACACACAGATGTCTCGAACTCTTGATCTGTTTATAGCTGTAGGCGGCTACATATGTGTATGCGTGTGTACCTTTCAGCCTTATGTGCTGGGTACTAAAGAACTCTGCCACGTCCGCTCAGTCATCACTGACTGTGTCACTAGGACCAAAAACATGAGAAATGTCTACATTGTGACCACAGTTGGTGCACTGCACAGTGGTGACCCTTCGTGATTATTCTTGCTCATCTGTTCTTCTCTTCTTCCCCTCTTTCCTCGCAGATCCTTTGTGATTCTTCTTGCTCATTTGTTCTTCTCTTCTTCCCCTCCCCCCTTGCAGAACTCGCTCGTTGCTCAAGTTTCCTCAGAGCTTCACACCCTAGCCGTCAAACCAGCAGTTGCACCTTATTTTTCCTAAAGAATTCATGCCTCACTCTTTGTCCTTGGCATCACATATGCATACCTATCTGCCCCTAGTAACGCTAGTGTATAACAGCAATGGCAATACAAACACAGCAATGCAACAGTACCAAATGACAGAAGCAGCATGACAACCACATTAGGGGACTGCAGCACTACAGCAACAACCGTGTATATATTGGATGGTTGGAGCAGACCAGCGATGTTTTGGGCAAAACATTCCGTAAAAAAAGTCCATGTGTGAATATATACCCCAACTCTCAACCTTCTGAATGTATCTGGGCCTCAAGCTCTTCCTGATACATTCAAAATGTTGGTGTTTGGCAAGTGGTGTTGTGAGGCCTAGTGTCTCATATTCTTATATTGACCGTGCAGAAAACCAGTTGATGACATTCTCACAGCAGGACCTTTTCGGATCGGCTCTGCACGTGTTTGGGGTCAGATGCATTCATGTGTGCTTGTAAATGCAGTCAAATGCATTAAAAAAATTGCCCGTGCTAGCAAGAAAGTGGAAGTATGTGGATAACAAAGATAGATATAAACTAAAGAGGTGAATTAACAAACCCATAAAATCGACGAATGAGAGTGACAACAAGTGACAAGTCCGAAGCCCGCAACTGCTGTAACGAATGACAAGCCAGAGAGAGAAAACGTCTTTAAAACAAAATAAATACGAATGATGCGCATCAGATGCTCACAAATAAGATGTTGTAAGAAGGACAATATATCCTAAGAGTCATGATAAAACTGTATAAGCTTGGAATTCGAGACATCCATTAACATTGGAACGATACAAAGATGATCAGCATCACGCCAACACAAGGCCAACACACTAATTAAAAAAACAGTGCACGTTATTAGAAAGAATTGACTGCACAATCAACTGGGTTCAGTAGACTCGTAGCTACGGTCAGAGAGTTCTAACATGGTGAAAGTGATAGGAACTAGCAAAGAATCCGTTAAATGCATACAAACAAAAGAAAACAGCAATACAAAGCTAGGCTATAAATACCAGAAAAACATGATAGCCCAGAAGTCCGAGTTTTGTTCTGGGTTCTCTCTCTCTCTCTCTCTCTCTCTCTCTCTCTCTCTCTCTCTCTCCACAGGGTAAGATCTGAACCAGGACACCTCCAAGCGCTATTGGACCCCATCGTAGTTGATATCGCCTCGTGCTCACCTTTTTCTTGTTATCATTTGAATCGGGTCGATATTATCATAAGACAACGGAGGGCCCTTCGGCAAGAAGGGGCGTCCAACGCAGGTCTCTCTCTCTCTCTCTCTCTCTCTCTCTCTCTCTCTCTCTCTCTCTCTCTCTCTCTCTCTCTCTCTCTCTCTCTCTC
>BFEA01000309.1:1027952-1039939 GCA_003427395.1 Chara braunii | reverse complement strand
CAACAAAACAGAACCTTACGGTTCTGGCTCCTTTTCCATTCTGGGGAGCATCAGTCCGGTTCCTATTCCACCGGCAAGTTAGAAATGATTACAAAAGATACTCACACACGCTCCTCCCCTTTATGGTAGGAAGGCCCGAAAGACGACATTGATTACTTCCCATGGGAAGGATGTACCATCATTCGCCCCTGCCTAAGTTAGCCTATTTGACGTAGCCTTGGGCTTGTAAGGCCTCTCAAAGTAATGGACTCTGTAATGGGGTATCTGTCTGTTGGATTGTCTAGGCTTTCCTAGTTCCGCCTCTCATCTGTAGGGCTATCAGATCTGTGTGTATTACTGGTACAGCTAGGTCTGTCTTCCTCAGTCTCTCTAGCATATGCGCCATTGTCTCTAAAAGGAGCACATCCGATGGCCTTGCCGGGTTGCATCTTCTCAGCACACCTCCGTGTCCCTTGTTGGAAGATTTAAGATAAACCCTAAATCCAAAACCCTTCCTCTGTGTGTCAGACCTCCAATGTACAAAATTGTACCTTGACCTGTGTTGTTCGTTTCTGGCCCCCCTGAGAGAAGGATGTCCCCGTGTTTGAGCTCCCTTAATAACCTCTGGTCAAAGATGGTCCTGCTTTCTCCCCTGAATCCTCTCAGTTCGTGACCCCTGGTCCCTTGATGTGTCCCTTTCCTGCTGTTGAGAGCTAGGATACAAGTATGTCCTGTAGGGTTGTCCGATCTGTGTATGAATCCTGGTGGAGCTAGGTCTGTTTTCCTCAGTCTCCCAATCGATGTCCTTGCCGGGCTTCGTCTTCTGTGCACCCTCTCTGTCCCTTTGAGAAGACTTAGGAGAAACCCTAAACCCTAAGCCCTTCCTCCGTGTGGCGGTCCGCCAGTATAAGAAATTGTGCATTGATCTGCCTTGTTCGTTTCCAGCCCCCCTGTAAGTGGGTCGTATTTGTGCTCCTTTGATAGCCTCTGATCAATGGTTTTGCACTCTCGCTTGAATCCTCTCAGAACGTGTCCACTGGTCCCTGGAAATGACCTTTTCTTGATGTAAAGAGCTAGGCTACAAGTATGCCCTGAGGAGATGTCTGTTGGGGAAAGCCTCTTTCTGAGACAGAGTTGTGCCACTCCCTCCAATGTATTTAGTCATCTCGCAGATCTGCAATCTTGCCACTTATCAGCCAGTCCCTGTAGAATTTCTGCCTCTCTTTGTTACGTTGTTCTTCATCATCAGTCCAAGCTTGTTTTATCTTCCGCCATCTGCAGAGGATCTCAGCTTGTATCAGCGTTTTGGTTTCTATCCACACCTTCTCCCGTGGGTTGGATCTCCCCTCGATTGTTCTGCTGCATCTCTCCTTCCAAATGACCCATAGGGTCACTTTCCTGATGAGTTCAAACCAGATCCTTTCTGCCTTTTGCGCCTGGACAGGGATGTTAGTCAAGAGGAGAAGTTGGATGGGCTGGTAGGGGAAGGGAAAAGCGAAGAGAGAGTCCCAGAGTGAAGACGCTCTGACCCAGTATTCCGTGGCCTCTTTACAGCGCATCAGGCAATGAACTACGTCTTCTACGACACCTTCCGTGCAGATTGTACATAATTCCGAGCTGTTGGGGTCTGTGGCCTTCCGTCTGATATGTAGCCATTGGTTCACTGGAAGGGCTGCGTAGGCAATCAGCCACTGCAGACTTCTAATCTTGATTGGCCTAATTCGTTTAAATTTATCCCAGTGAATTCGTGTGATTTTGTCTGCTTCCTGCCCAACGAGTTTCCGCCATCTGTTTTTTATAGTGGGGTCTGGATTTTTTGTCTTTAGAGACAGTCTGTACCCCAGTTTAACTGTGTAGTCTTGAATTGGGATTTTGGTCTTTATGTTGCAGACCTTGCTTGGCGGCCACCCCCATTCGGCTGGATCGAACTCCAAGTTGCAGATTGTAGTATCAGGCCTGTATATTGATTTCGGCCATGCTCCTAGGACCCTTACTTTCCGAAGTAGGAAAAACTCTAAGACATACGACTCAACTTCACAATTCAGGATATTCGGCGAACCCATGTTGGAGGAGGAGATTGGGAAAGAGAGGAAGGTTGCCTTAGTGAGTGAGCCCTACTGCAAATGAGAAAATTGATAGGCTCGCGGGGGTGTTGTTTCTTGAATCATTAGTCCCCACTCATCCGGTCTCCAGGGCTCGTTTTTTGCCAGAATATCCTTCCATTCCTGTGGGATGCAGCTGACTAAGAATTGGAGATTAGTCCCTCGTCTATGGTTTTCTTTCAGACGGGGGCTGATTTCTTGTTCTGTTACCCAACCCTTTCTATCTCCACCCATAAGTGGTCGATTTTCCAGATACCATTTTTGATCCAGGATAACCATCTCTGTTATAGAAAAAGAGGGTTGTCCGCCTCGTTTTTTATCCACTCATTCCCGAAGAGCGGTTGTCTTAGTACTTCATCCTTAGATTTAGGTCTGTTTGTCTTGTTGGGAAGTATTTTCCTCCAGGATCGGAGTAATGCCGGCCAGTAAGGTGTGGGCGGTCGAGGGTCATTGAGCCTGTTATTCATCGTTCGATTCCTGCGACCTGTGTTTATTACCTATTCTTTATTCATTACCCAAAACAGGTCTGTCATATCGTTAGGAGATGGAGTTGGGGCCACGGATCTTATACTGTCCAATGCGAGCGTATTCCATGCGATGTCTGGATTCATCAGTAGTTTGATGATCCATTTGATTTGCAAGGCTTTCGTTTCTGTTCCGGGGTCGATAATTCCTAAGCCTCCATTACTTATCCTTCCTGTAACGTAGTGTCAGACGATCTTGGATATTCTTTTTTCCTTATTAGGATCTCCAGTCCATAGGTAGATCCTAGCTCTTCGGTTCAGTTCCTTAAGCGAACTGTCAGGGATTGTCCAAATGGACGCAATATACCACATCATTGAAAAGATCGATGTATTGAGGACTAGTGCTCGACCAATAAGGGACGTGAAGGTATTGCCCCATTTTCTGATTTTTTTGATTTGTTTGGTTAGCAAGGATGAGCCCATTTGGGGAGCCAATCCTTCCTTCGTCATTAATATGCCCAGGTAGCGGGTGGGCGTGTCCGGCGTTTGCCATGTCATCGCCGCCTCGTTGCCTTGGAGTGAGGGGGGTTCCTCCTCGGATACCCACTAGTCGATTGTCTTACCCCAATTAATGTTCATTTTTTAGGTTAGTTTGGAAGCTTCCATTGCTTTAGCTAGGGACCTGAAGGAGGAATTTCCAACAATTTGCAAACTTATGACCCATCGGCGGCCTCATTGAGGCCCTCTTGCCCACTGGCCCCAGACTCATATTCTTGACGGCCAGCCGGAGATAGTTGACGCACCCGTACTTTCAGCAGTGGCCCCGGGCGCAGCTATTCAGCCTCGTCATGGGTAGTTCACCTAGGACATGAGCAGCAAGCAATATATAGCAACGAGAAGCTCGCTCAGTTGGTAGATCCTAACTAGTACTCATGCAGCAGTGCGGGTGCAGCGCAGACTAATGCACGAGGCACCGAGAAGAGCATGTGCTGTTGTGCTGGAAGATGCTGCGTAGAACAGTTGCACATAGCAGTCATAGCCAAGATGTTGGCGCCACTAAGCTACAGGGGTAAAACGGTCGTCCTCGGGCATGACTGACAAGATTCTAGGTGGAGAGATGAAGGATGGGCATAAGAGAATGGATTTACGTGGTTTGTGTGCACTGAAAATTTGCATGAGGTGCCTTTGCCACATATATGTATTCTGGTTGATTGATACATTGCTGCATCATTAGGTTTGTTACGAGAGTCATAAGGGAGAAAAAACATGGCATACAGGTGACAGATATCTTGGTGCATAATGTTTGCATGTCAATTTCAGTCAATTTTATGCTTATTTCGAAATTGACAATTTTATGTTTATTTTGGTTGTGAACTCAATGACTTTAATAAATATGTTCACATATATGGTATCGAACGTTTACTAACTAAATTCAGCTTTTGTTATGTGACAGTCTTTAGCGGAAACGATTCGCAGTACGATATGAAAAAGAAAAACGGAGTAGTTTTTGAAAAGAAATTACCACGTCCAGCTGAAGTTACAAAATTTGTGAATACTCTGCATGATGTCTTCAATTTGAGCTTGGCAGATTGGAACAGAGTTTCAACAGCAACAATGTAAGTACGGAATATTTCTGAACTCAAACCAAAAATGTGTTCCTAGCAGTTTCTGAACACTCTTCATGCAAATACTCTCTACAAGGTGTTTTCATTTTATAGCATTGCAGCTTCTAGAATGACTTTCTTTATCAATAGTCTTTACTTTTGTTTGTTCTTTCAAATGGAATCAATCATGTGTCATCTTCTGCAACACTCCACAATCTCGGTTGTTTCTATTGTAGTTATTTTAAGTGCTACTGTGTTTGTTTGTTTTTTTTGTTAATTTTAATCTTGATTAATTTTTTTCTTGTTCGTTGTTTTTTCTTGCTAATTACTATCATGTGAGGAATATGCCTGCAAGGGCCCCTAACCGATATGCACATGTTTTGGGCTGTGGCCCCCAGTAAGCCTCGTGCCCGCCCTAAGTGAAGGCGGTCCTGAATATGCATGAGAGACCCCTATCTGAACATTTTGAATGTGGTGTTCAGACAGTTGCAGCACGTCAGTTGGTTGAAGTGCAACGTGAGCTTCTGCGTGGGCTCCAGCAGCTGCATCAAGTAGTTGAACCCACGGCCAGGTGTTTGAGTCCTGGGCAGCTCCAGCGTGAGGATGACACATCATGATGTCGCCACAGACAAATCAAAAAGCAACATTGTCATCATTGAGGTCGGGCCAGCCAATGAGAATACGGCAAACACCTGAGCTTGGACATCTGCTTGGTTGAGTCCAACTGCATGAGGCCCAGACCCCCAACTGTGGACTTGGGCCTGAGCGCAAACACTGGGGGCCGACTGGAAGCTACTGGAAGGTTCGCAGCCAGGGTGAGAGGCAATGAAGGCTGGCTGCCACTTCCATATAGGAAGTAAGGCAGCCAGGGCCAGATATTCTGGCCTGCATAGGCAATGTGGTCGAACTGTTGGACGCAAGCGTGAGGGGCTGCATGCTGCGCTAATGGCTGGGGCGCAAGCAGGCGCTTGGAGGTGAAGGAGGGGCGCTGCAGGGCAACAGGGCGCCAACGGCCATAGCCGAGCGGCAGGGCGCGAGGGGGTAGGACGATGGTGGTCTGCAGGACAGAGGTGCGTGTGTAGGGTGGACAGGGGGTGATGAGGGGGGAGAGACGAAATACCTTATGTGAGAGGAGGTTGACATTGGTGTTGACGTCAAGCACATTGGTCTTCGGAAACAGAGTGATCCTGTTGCTGTATATATGTAGAGTAGAGGCGGAGTAGTGTATGCAGGGCACAAGGCACCATACATTAGGAGCAACATTGGATACTGGTTGGTGTGGCCTGAGGGCTTGAACATTGGCTCACGAATCTGCTGTATCGCTCTTATATGGATGGTATCTTAGTGGATTTGTGCTATCTACTTGGTGCATAACTATCTGGACATCTGTGTGATTTTGCAACTTGTTTTTTCTGTATTTCGTTCCTACTAATATTCCTTGCAATTATTTAACAACATGAATATCAAGGCGTGAACAAAGAGAGAACCCTTTCTCTTCAATTTTCTCTTTTTGTGAGAATGTGCATATGTGCGGTTGACTTCTATTTTGAAATTTCTTCATTAGAAACCGTCTTTAAAATGATGACTCGAGACTTCTCTTTTATTTCTATTGCCTATGTTAACATTTGGATTGTCTGTGCATGGTTTTTTTTTTTTTTTTTTTTTTTTTTTAACTTCTGATCAGGCCAACACAAGCATTTCCAAGATTATTTCGTGATTACACGAATGCAACTAAGCCAGAGGATGATGATGCGGTTCTAGAACGTGTTCAAAAGGAGGAAGAAGAAAATGCAGAAGCACATCAAGAATATGAGGTTAATGAAGAAGGAGACGCTCAACACATCGAAGTGTCAAAGAAGATGGCAATGATGATGTCGAAGCCAGTGCAAGCAGGAACGTTAAAGAGGATAACACTGATGATTTGGAAAACAATGCAGATATGCGGAACTCTCAGAAAAAGACATTTGCAGAACATGAGGTCCATGAGCAAACACATATCAGGAATTTGGCATTGTCTCAAAAGGGATCATCTCATCGAAATGAGCGAGTTGATGAACCTGTTAACAATGACCACGAGGACCATGAAAATGGTTTTGAAGATCTCCGATCACAGAGCCATTTGTCTTCATCAAACAACAGTCGTATCCTTGACAAGCACCCACAAGAGAGTGCAACTGCCAACAGTGTCCCGAAGATCAGCTCAGAAGGCAAACACAAAACTGCAGTGAAGAAAACAAAATTGCAACCAAGTCAGACTGACAATCAGCAACGCACTGCAATCTATGATTTGGAAGCTGATGACGAGCTGATGAAAGATGATCAAATGGTCCAAGCAAGTAACATTCGGAGTGTCCATTGTGATGGCATGAATGACATGGATGGTTTAAATAGCGTCCAAAGCATGTCAAATATTGATATTTCTGTGGGTGCAAGTCAGAAGAACACAATTTCACGACGGGGTAGGAAGCGAAAGCAGTTGGTGACAAGCAGGGCATGTACACAAAAATAAAAAAGTAGATGGTGACAAGCAACGCATGAATACAGGAATCAAAAAGTCAGAAGAACACAATTTCGCAACATGGCAGGAAGCATCCAATGCGATCTACATGTTGACAAGTAGATATACCTTTGTTCAAGATTTCAGCAAGTATATCTTCAGTTGCATCTCACATGTTTCGACTTTTAGATTCAGGTGACACTTACATGCTCAAACATAAGGGCCACATAATTACCACAATGAACAGTTTCTCTCCATGTGTTTAATTTATTTTTTTCATTTTTTTTTTCCGAATATTATGTCCTCTTCCTAGGAAGATTCTCATGCATGGCCAGTCCTGCCCGGTCAGGCATCCGGGCGTAAAAAAAAAAAAAAAAGGTTTTCTTCGCTTTCCCAGAGGACTGCAAATCCGGGCTCATTTTTTTTTTGCGAAGTTGGCTGTCAAGGGGRGGGSKGGGGGGGGGGGGGGGGWACAAATTGGTTTTATAGGAACTAAAGGGGTTTGAACTTTAAAGGGGGGTGCCTTAGTGTGATTCTGTTATTTCTTTTTTTATTTTCGATTTTGTGAGCAATTCTAATGGGATCCTCAGCCAGAAGCCGTTTGTGTTACAATTCTACACAACATTTATTTTTTCAACTTTTTTTTTTTTTTTAATTTTTATTTTTGGCATTGGGGCTGCCCGGAACCCTGCCTGGGGCAGGCTGGGGTTCATGCCCGTCCGGGCACCCGGACATATACCCGTGCATAAGTTGGGTGCCCAGGCGCCCCGAAAAACAGCCTAATCCTCTTCTTTAATTTCATGAACAATTTTGAGTATTTCTCACAAACTCTCAGTTTATCCGTGTTCTTATTGTGCAAAGGCTATGCTAATCTTCTCTATGCCATTCCAATTTTAACGGATGTCCTAAAGGACTCCGTGTTTGATTTTCTTTCCTTGTAACCAATGCCCTTACTTCTTTGGATCTATTATATGCTGAGTGCGCATATATTTGTATGTATAAATGTGTCTCTACATGTGTGTGTTTGACTGTTAGTATGAGTCTTGGTATTTGTGAATGCATATATCACTCCATTTCTTTGTCTGTCAACCTGTTTTTTATGAGTGTCACATTGTACGTATCTCAAAGACATCTCTTTCTCTCGCTTTCCACCTTTGTCTCTCTCTCTGTGTCCTGGTCCGCCCGTCTTTTGCTCTCTCTCTCTCTCAGCAGTCTACCACAGGATGCCCGTAGTATGTAGTAGTATAAGGAAGTGTGCAGCCGTAGGCAGCAGTTGCGATACCGCACCCGCAAACTTAGCTTGTCAATGAGCTCCTCCTTGTGCTGCAGTAAGGGTGCCTCGTCGGTAACTGCTTCGTTCCCCCTTCCCAATTGGCTTTCAGTGCAGAGACTACTGCTACACCTGCGTATTGGCAAAGTATCCTGTTTGGCTCCCGTAGCAGCCACACGGAGCGCATGAAGATGCTGACTTAACATACCATTGTCAAGACCGGGTACGTGCACCCACTGCTTCAAGCTTCAGCTAATGGGGCAGGCGGCCCACCTGCACACTGGCCAGCAGCAGAGCGCAGACGAGTCCCACACACGCCATCACCTACAGGCCACACAGACATCCCGATCGAAGTCACATTCAGCTCCCTGACCGGCAGCCTCTCCCTCATCCCTGTATACTCCTGTCCGTACCTGGGCCACTATTCCACAAGTAAGTGCTCGCCCCCTCCCCGTCATACATGGCTGCAGAACGATCTTCCTGCCACGACCCTGCTCCGTGACTTGTCAAGTCCCTCTCGCTGTCGATGCACGGTTCGCTGCCAATGCGAACGTACCAAATTGGGGCGGACCGCCCGCTAGACTGCGGGAGTATGCATTGCCTCTTAAATAGGGGGAAAAGCGGCCTCCTACGATTATAGGATATGTAAAAACAAAAATAAAAAAATAAAAAAAATAAAAAATGTAATAAACTTTTCATTCGAACGTGGGAATATACACCGCTGCCCTTCAGGTACGTACTTCGTTCGTTCTTCTCTACCCTGGTTCGAACCCCCCCCTACTCCTTTTTCGTTACCTCCTATCAACAGGATGAGCAAATTGGGAATGAATCTTTCGCTACAGCGTGGCCAGGTGCAGCCGCCCGCTGCCAACCCCGCCGCGTTCGCGCAACCTTTCTCCCTTCCAGCTCCTTACCTGCTAACCTACCGCTAAAACCGATGCCAGATCCCGATTCGCCCGGGGGTAAAACCCCGGAATCAAATCTCTTCCTGCGCGTTTTCGTCAAGGAACGGGCAGGATCGACGTTTTCCCACTCCTTCTCATTTGCTTCCCCCCATAGCCACGACGCACTGTTTTCCTCATCTACCTCTACCTCCACTAACTCTCCGTTAGATCTAACCTGGGATTCGGATTCGCCCCTCACAGAAACCTTCACCTATTTACCTCCTCCCATCCGATTCCGCCGTCTTTCGGTTAGTTGTCTCGACTCTCCGCTTCTCTCTCACCTCTCTCCTCCATAGCCATTGCGCAGGCTTTTCTCTACTAATCTCCCTCTACGCTAATCTAGCACTAAAACTAACCTCATTAACATACTCGCCCTATATAAAAACGCCTATATAGGCTCTTTCCCCGCCCAAATCCGTGAAGTATCGCGTTTCACCATCGTTTTCCTCTCTGCGCCCGAATCTCTCTTCCGCCATCCCATTTCCCACATGCACCTGGCGCAATACCCAGCAAAGTTCATTTCACTATTTTCCCTTCCTCTGTTCCTTCTTTCTACACCTACTACCTCATCTCCCGGCTCTCCGCCCAACCGTGCGCTACCTCAGGTCTCAGGAGCATTGTCTTCTTCCGACGGCCTTCTTTCCCGTAACCACCCTCACCGTTGAAAGTACCCGGCGCAATATCGCGCCCGGGTTCATCCAACTTCCTCTGCCTTGCTTTCGGCCGGCCCGTTCGCTGCGCTATCACTCCGTCTCTCAGCCGGGTTGACGTCACCCCGGCGCCTCGAACGCGGTACGGTCTGACAGTGAGTCGAATGCCAAAGTGCAAAATGCGCCTGGCTGTCGGGCTTCCTCCACTATATCCGTACCGTCCTTGCGCAGGGGCCATGCTAATCTTCTGTGTATCGCTCCAATTTTGACGGATGTCCCGTAGGACCCGACCGGAGCAGCGCTCCCACGGCAACCCCGTAGCCACAACCGCTGCGGTGCCACTTTAACAGATGCCCCTGGCCGCGGTAACACCCCGTCGTAGAGCGTTGCCCAACCTTGCCTGCCGGCCTAAGGGAAACTTCGGAATGAGCCAGCTACTAGACGGTTCGATTAGTCTTTCGCCCCTATACTTAAGCCCCTACGGGTGGACTGCATGGTAGTGCTACAGCCACCCCTGCCGTAAATACCCTCGGCTTACCGCGCACACTCGGGCCGCCGCGCCCATCTCGCCCGCGGCCAATTTCCAATCATCCGGGTTTGAACTCGGGTCTATATTTCAATAGTTCATGGGTGTACCCACTGAGCTAAAGACTCTTGGGTGGCTGCTATACCTACGGTACCGCGCTCCGGGCCAAAGCGGGACTGCGGAAAAACAAATAGATAAATAAATCAAAACCAAAAATAAAAGACATAAATATCATAAATAAGGGCCCCTATGCACGGTACGGGGACTGCTAAAGCCCCACCGGTCCCGTGGATCGGCCCCGCCGCTACGTCTGTCAACAAAAACCAGAGGGGGATAGCCCGTCGACCCTCAACCCCTCGGTTTTCTCCGCACGCTCCGCTGCAGTTGTTGCGCCGACGCCCGCCGACCTCGACCCCAGAACCTCCGTATCAATAGTCCGATGCCGTAACCTATAGGGCTAAGCCTAAACCTGAGACCAAAACACGCCGAATGCCATATAAGGCGGTGTGGCACGGCGCTCAGGACCAATAAAATGGCTGCGCGGCTCTCAGTGTCCTCGCCAGTTTCCTTATACCGTGCCATAATCGCCCTGCGCGCCATCCTACGACACCCTGCTCACCACACGAAGTCACGCCGCCTTTGTCGATGCCATCGTTGAAGTCGTTCTCCGCACGCGGGCTCGACTCGGTCAAACGCAGCCATCAAAGGAAAATATCCCATAGTTCCTGCTTAATCAAAAACAAATAAATATCAACAATATAAAAAAAAACGACCGACGCCCCGCGTCGGCCTTACGATCAACAGCAGAAAAGAATCACGCGCGCCTTAATCCTGCGCGCCCACGCACTCTGTACTCTAGTCAACCATTAGCCATATAAACTGCCGTCACTCGCGCGGCATACTCAAACTTCTTAAATCTATTTTCTATCATTTGCAAAAAAACAGGGCGGATACCCTTGTAAGGGTATTCGCACCGACAGCGGGTCATGGCAAATGTCACGAACCCGCTTTGCAGTCGGAAGTAAGTCATGGTTGCGTGTCATTAATCAAATAAAAAATTTATAATTTTCTTCTGGTTTTCACTAGTCACAGAAGTGCCTTACAGTTAAGAATGAAAGACAGGTATGTTCCTGGCCCGTCTCCTGTCTATTACACAAGCCAGCCCCGTTTCTGAAGACAAAGCCACACATGTTACCACTATACTGTTTTACTGGGGGTTTCTGTCGGGTGACTGAACACTGGGAGAACATCTGAATTAAGAAATTTTAGATGGAAGCTGCCACGTGAGGGAGTGTATTTTCTGCCCAGTCCAGTCAAGCTGAATTGGGATTGGTCACAAGCTCACACGTGATTCTTCTCTGTATAGGATTGGCTATGCGCCTGTACAAATAACTCATTATTGAAGGGAGACCGCTTGAGGCAATATGAAAAGGTAACGGTGATCAACATCTGATGGCTGCTTAGTAGGTCTCCTGGTGTGCTTATCAGTGCACAGGACAGCCCGTTATCTCCTCTCCAATTACTCACAAGTCTGTCCTAAATGAAGAACAAGGGTAACATGAGGGACTCAGAGGTATTGATGACTATATAAAACATTGACATGTGCGAGTGTGAAAATTGGGAGGTAGTGACGATACGTGATATGTCACTTGGCAAATCAACCCTTGGAGAGAGTGCAATTAACACAGCCGAAAAAGGGCATATATCGAATACGTGTTCTGGTTCTATGACCGCAATGACAGTTATGCACAACATTGTACTACCCTCAGAGATAAGTGAGTTGGCTAGGCCAGAACTGTGTGGATGAGGCCAAAACTGTGTGGATGAGGCCAAAACTGTGTGGATGGTGACTCTCGTCTTATGGGCGCGTTCAGTTATCAGATAAGTCAGTGAGTCAGTTCCTACTCCACTCTGCCGAACCTCCTGAACTAGTTGTAGTTCTGTGGACATA
>BFEA01000309.1:1010328-1021337 GCA_003427395.1 Chara braunii | reverse complement strand
AGAAAGGTTAATGTGAATGTTCATACTTTCATAGGCGAACTGGCCAAGGAACTCATACAAGAACCTGATGATTCTCTCATCATGATTGAGTTGCCTTTAAGGTCTCTCACTTTAGTGGAGGATATATTTGATGAGATTACTCCAAACGGGTTTTCGTTAGGGGATAATTATGCTTCCCAGATTTCCTTTGAGTTAGCGGCATTTTCTTCTAGCAAACGTGCTTGTTCGGCCAACATGATGCCATTTGAAGGTGAATTACCATCAGAACTTGTTATGGAACTGGACACAGTGAATGGGGAAGTGAGGAATGTTCACGCACATATAACGCCTCAAATGATAGAAGTGAAAAAAAGAAGGGAGACCGAGGAGACTCTGGTTGAAATCCTTGATGATCAAGAACCAGAACCCTTGCCCAAGAGAAGTGAGCAAGGGAAGAAGAGAAAATTTCAATTCAAGAGTGAATTAGAGGATGAAACAGTAATTGTGGATGTAATTACTAAGATGTTGGAAGAAACAGAAGTAACCTTGTCTTTCAAGGAGGCAATGACACTAACACCCAAGTTGAGAGAGGAATTGAAGAAATTAATTCAGGAAAAAAAATGAAAGTTAATTACTTGGGATTAGTCTTTTCTAGTTAGGTTAACAAGACCTTGTCCGGATGTAAGATGAGATTCGCAACCATGGGTTGTGACTATTTAACGATCTATATTTATCAGGAGAAAATCCGACCCCTAGTGGATTCTGGGGCGGAGATGATATTTATCTCTTAGAAGGCAATGGAAGCCAGTGACTTGGATATTGATACGTCTGCGAGACAAACACTAAGTAATATTGATGGAAAACTCTTCGTCATTAGATTTATTGATAATTTACCTATCAGAGTTGGGATGATGACAACCGATCTATTGGATTTGTGATACCAGACTTGGACCATGACTGTATTATGGGCACTCCGTTCTTACATAGGATGGAGGCCGTGCAGTTCTTTAATCATGAAGGATTGTCTTGGATCAGTTGCAAGACCCGAAAACTGCACAAGAACAGACCTTCATGGTTTGTCCGGCTTATCATCACAAGCAAAAGATATCAGGCAACTCAATTAGGAAGGAAGAGTCTGCTGAGAGGATAAGAAAAATAAAAGGGAAAGATAAACAAGAATTTAAGGAGAAAGTTTCAGTTGATATCAATCAGATTTCAAAGATGGTGAAAACTTTTGGCAAACTTAAAGATGAAGACGGGCAGATTGAGGCATTTAAGAATGTTGTCGAGACTGCCAGGGGTGGAAAAATAGAATTAAAGTTTGCATCAACTCATCATTTTTTAAGAAAATAGTTACTGGGTCAAAAAGAAAATACAAGCCCAAGGGGGTGAAGAAGAATCTAGTGGTTGTCCTAATAAAAAAGGATTATGACGAGACACTGGAAAAAGAAAGGAGGATTATCAACGCATTAAGGGAATCTGCAAAACCTAGGAATAGAGTCACCATCGAAAGATTTAACACGATGACGATAGACTCTGATTAATTTATTATGTCTGAAGAGAATGAATATATCTTCAAGGTGTGTCGAGAGTTCTGTGGTGCATTCTCCTTTAATGATGAAGAAAAACGGCGGTTGGATGTGAATATGATTAAGATGGCAAAAATCTGGACAGTTGATCATATCCCATGGAATGACAGAACAACCAAGTATGCCCCGAAAGAAGAGGGAGAAGTAGTAAAGTACCTTGATAACAAAATTGTCTCTAATGTTGCTGAACCTGCTGATGGACCACATGTTAAATACCAGTTTTCCTTTTGGAAACCAAGGGGTGGACTGAGGTGGATATATAATCTTCATAAGCTCAACTCAGTAACGGTACGTGATGCACGTAGCCTCCCTATTGCTGATCTCCTTTTTGAATCATTTGCTGGTCGATACATTTATGCTTTAATTGATTTATATTCTTGCTATAATCCAATGACTGTCATACACACGCCAAGGGGCCTCATCCAGATGTGTGTGGTGCCTCAAGGCTGGACTAATGGTGTGGTGGTGGTTCAAAGGGATATGATCAAAGTCATGCAGGACATCTCACCTGAGATAACTAGTCCTTATATTGATGATAATCCTGCGAAGGGACCTATGGTAAGAGATGAGGCTTTGGTTGGGGATGGCGTCATGAAGTTTGTCTGGAAGCATGCTGAAGGCGTAAGGCTAGTCCTAGAGAGACTTCAGAAGTATAATCTGTCAGTGGACGAAAATCACTTCTCTTTCAAGCAGAGGTCACCATTCTAGGCTTCAAATGCTTCTCCAATGGTAGGAGCCTTGACCCTAAGAAGATAGACAAAATTTTGAACTGGCCTTTGCCCCTCAAGCGGGTGACATATATCAGGAGCTTTTTGGGTGTCTGTGGGTTCTGCAGGATTTTTATACCTCATTTTGCTACCCTTGCAGAACCTCTGAGGGAAATGGTGCGACAAAGGACTGACTTATCTTGGACTGAGAAAATACAGACTGCTGCAGAAACTCTGCAGGAGAAATTAAAAGATGGTGGTGTAGTGTTGGGAGTGCCTTACTATGATGATAAAGGGGGTAGACCCTTCATCAGTGAGGCAGATGGAGGGTCAATTGCTTCGGTGGTGTACTCAAACAGAAGGATGACAATGGTAGAGAAAGACCTCTAAGGTTTGAGCGTAGGACTCTCAACTCCACAGAAAGAGGCTACACCCTGTTCAAGAAAGAGTTGTTGACCATTATCCACTGTCTCAGGTGCTTCAGACACTATATCCTTGGAAGGAGATTCATTCTGAGAACTGATGCATCTGATGTGATTGGTGCAATTAAGAAACACAAACAAGTGGATCCAACAACGAGCAAATGGATAACCTTCATTTGAAACCTTTGATTTAGTTTTGGAAAAGTTTCCGACTGAAAAAAATAGGGCAGATGGCCTAAGTCGAATTGAATGAAGGAAAGATGAAGAAGAAGAAAATATTGAACGAACTATTGAAGAATCTTCTTATGTTGATAATTTTCTGGATGAGAAAGATGATGAAGATTATGAAGTATCAAACTCTTATAAGTGGAGTTTATATCCTGAAGAAAAAAACATCTTGGTAGAAATTTCTGATGTTTATATCTATGAGTCAATTCTTGGAAAAAAAGAGGAGGAAGAACAGAATGACTGATATGCAAAGATCAACGCAGCAACTGTGGCAGCCCATGAGACAGGGGAAGGTTCAGGCTTAAACYCGAGAGTTTGCGTTCTCTCAACGAAGAAGAAAGACCTCCGCGGATCTTATCCGGAGGAAGGTTCTTGTTCGTCTGCGGAATCTGACTGATCCTCTTCGCTGCCTGTAAGAATGAAGAAGAAGGTGAGAAGAAAGAAGAAGAGATGTCATTCATTTTTTAAGAATACAATGAGATCTACCAAGAGATTGGGAAGGAAATGAAAAAAGAACAGTTAAAGGAATATTATTGTAAGAATTCAAGGAAAAAGTTTAGGCTACASCGAGGTCAYCTATTTGTGGATAGCAAGGGAGGACGAYCTCCRTTAAGAGTGGTCTGTGGGAAAGAAAGACAACTGGAGATAATTGTTGCTCTACATGAGGGGGTTGCTGGTGGCCATAGGGCTGCATAAGCGACATATTYTAAGATAGTTAAGCTTTACCTCTGGTCTGGCATGAGAGAYACTGTAAATCATATATATTATGTCARAAGAGGTCTACTACAAGGATAATTAAGCCCTTTTTCCCTACTATCTTGGTAGAACTAGGCAGCAAAGTTCATTTGGATCTCATCACCATGCCTCTAGGCAAGGGAGGGATAAGGTACATATTGCACATGAGGGATAATTTTTCTAGCTATGTTGAGGCAAACATCCTAAGGAGGAAGACCGCCGAGCAGGTGGCTGAATGGATTGAGGATGTCTATCTCAGATATCCATTCATCGGAGAGTTTGTCTCAGACAGAGGATCTAAATTCAGGAATGAGATTGTAAGAAGAACCACTCTGASACTCAGCGTCAGAATTCAATATGTAACTACTTATCACCCTCAAGCAAATGCGCCGGTCGAGAGAGGTCACATGACTTTAAAAGATTCATTGSCTAAGTGGTGTAAAGGGAACCGTAGTAACTGACCAAAGGTATTGAGAGCTGCAGTTTACGCTGACAATCTTACTGTAAAGAGAACCACTGGTTATGCTTCATTCAMGCGGTGATATAGTCGATATGCTACTTTGACTATTGAAAATATAATCAGGACATGGTCAAGTCAAGAGAGTGACATGGAATATTTTATCTCATAACTTCTTCAGATCAGAATGAAATAGATATCAGAGGTTGACCAGAYAGTAATGGATGTCGCAGAGAGAATGRCAACCARCAGATTGTCAGATCAATAGAGATGGAATAAAACAAGGTACATAAGGAAAGAGAAACTGAAGGTTGGTGACGATGTTCTTCTATTCGAGAGTTCTCTTGAGACACAGTGGACTAAACGATTGGAGTTCAGATGGCTTGGTCCCTATAGAATTACAGGTGAAGCAGAAGACAAAGTCTATGAGAGTCAGAGATGGATGGTTCAAGAGTCCACGACATGGTATCAAGGTCAASACTCCGTAAGTTTATCTTAAGAGACCCTGACCTAGTCCCCACGATGACCGGGAAGAAAGGAAAGAAAAGACAGTCATCCGGTAAGAAGACAGTTTCAAAAAATTGAGAGCAAGCACAGTGAGACAACAAGATACAAAAAAAGGTTAAAGTTTGACAGACATTGATTATTCCGGCAAGATAAGTCCAGTGAGTTAATTTTTAGCATGTCAGATTTTGACACGAGAGACTTGAAAAACATTTTCCCAGATGATTTACGTTTCTCTGTGCATCGAAATTTTGTTTCCCCCAGAGACAATGAGATTAAAGTTGTTGATGTAGAGTCACGGTCGATCCATGAGTACTTTACTTGTGAGCAAGGAACAACTTTACAGTGAAAAGGGTGATGAGAGATCATCCTTCAGATTATTAATGCAGTATCTAGTTCAGAAAGTTCATGGTTGTGACACATCAAGAAATAATCAGTATTGGTCCCTTATAATTAAGAGAGTCTGACAGGCTCAAGAGAGTTCAGCTCTATCTGATCAGAGAATTGTCCGCAGAGAGACTTCTTGCCGGCTAAGTTGCGTGTCCGAGAGAGCTATCAGGAAGGTGGGCATAAAGAGGTTCAACCCTGTTGACCAAGAGAGTTGTCAACTAAGAAGCTTCGTGCTTTTGGCTAAGTTTTCTACCTTCAATTCCAGATGAGGGAAGGGACCTCTCTGCAACCAGCATCTCTATGCTTCCTTGAGGCTGACGRGAGGTCTCTTGGAAGTACTCTCAGATGAGGGAAGGAACCTCTCTGGGATCAGCRCTCTGTATTCCYTAAGGCTGAAGGGAGGTCTSAMGGGARTAYATTGTTGGYTGYTGCTTATTGYTGTTCAGTGTTTCTTGAGACTKAAGGGATRTCCCTTGAGAAATGTTTGTCCTGTTGYTTGGGGCATGGATTGCCTGATTGTGGTTRTGAGATGTYTGYTTGGYTGTCTGTGCCTGGGGTTTTMTCTTCTCTAACCTAARGATGCATTGATTGCCGGGGCTAGCCAGAGCCTTACCGGAGTACGTTGCAATCTGGTGGGGTCAGCWGSTCSCCGAGGYGAGTGTCGAATTCCGTAGTTGACTGAGGCTAAGACTCCGGGGGTCTGGCCAGTGAGGTCAAGAGGGGTCGGCTGGAACCCTACCGCAGTAAGAGGATGCAATCYAGTGAGGTTCGCCAGAGCCTGGAACTGTGGTTAGAMCRGGTCCCACGTTTGAAAATCTGGGCGGGGCAGCCAGCCCCCTAGGCCTAAAACTGGTGGGTGAGTCGGTCCCCGACCTTAGTGGTAAAATCCGGGTACGGGACAGTTTGACCGACGGGAGTTCTACTGTCATAGGGTGACCACACCCTCTATAATCTGGATGTCCTGGCGAGAGTGTCAAAGGGCTGCCATACTTGAGTAGTGGGTATGCTGGTCCTGACCTAGAGKCAAGTCAAAGGGGTCGTCAARACAAATGATCTGACTGGTCCTAGCCTGAGGCAGGCCGAATAGGGTATGTCAGACTGACATTAGGTCTGTCATTCTTGGCCAGTGGTGGACTGAAACCAAGGCAATCAATAACTCTTGGGTGTGAAGAAGCTGTCTTGTTGTGTCAATTGATTTATTATTTTATCATTTTGTTATTTATTATTTTATCATTTTGTTATTTATTATTTTATTTTTTGGGTTTTATTTTGTTTTGCTTATTGTTTGGCTGCCAGTCGCCAGGGAGTTTGTTTACAGAGGACACAGCATGTTGTTTGTGGGACTCGTTTGTTTTGCAGGTATATAAAGATTTGCTTAAAGTTCCCAGACCAGAAAAATGAAATGGGGTCTGGTATCCCCTCGCCTTTTATCTGAGAAGTTGAGGAGATGCCTCACTAAGATGAGGGAAAAATAACAGGTTTTGGTATCTCCTGAGTTGCTTGAGAAACTGGGAAGATATTTCACTTAAGCCAGAAGACAGGAAAAGGGTTTGGTATGCCCTATCCTCAACATGGCGGATAAAACGAGTTTGACGAGTACTGAGACCAGATTGACAATATYCTCGACTTTGCTGTCAAGATGAAGGGTGAGGTAACTTTTCTGCTGTAAAAATTCAGACGGGAAACAGAGATTTCAGAACGACAAGAGGTCAAAGCTAGCAACAAATCARAAAGAAAAATATAATCCTTCTTAAATTTATTTGGTGACCGACAAGCGGGTTGGTTMATAAGGAACCTGCATCCCCAGCCTTAAGKTATTCAAACTCTTAACCCGGAGACAATATAGGATATGAAAAAGACTGAGAAGTTAAGGAGAAAAAWAATTCAAAGATTCAAAGAGAAGGCCTCGTGCTTATACAAGAGATAAATGATGACCATGAACTCAAACCTGAAGTAAGACGAGCAGAAAGAAAATGSAAGAGAGGGTACAGTTTTTTAGTATGAGGAGAGGTAGAGATTGCACATGGGATAGAGGATGGTGAAACAGGTACTAAGGCTCTACTTATTGTGGGAGAGGTAGGGGCTCTAGGAGTGTCTGGAGGGGAAGAAGTGTTGGGCGCGCCGTATCGCRCCTCAAATTTCTTCCGGAAGTACTCCATCTTGTTCGGGGATGAAGTTCTTTCATACCATGCCRCAAACGAGTGGCGGGGATAAGGCCTTGAGGGTGAGCCATAGCCTGTTGGGTCGTCCTCTTCGTCCTCTRAACCATACTCAYGCCATGAGCGAGCCGACGRCTCTTCGCGCGCCTTCMCTCCTCTACCACCTCTTCCTCTACCCTGTCCCCTACGTGCTTTAGGCATGGTGGAAGAAAAATCGAAAGGGTAAGAGATGCGTTGCGATAGGAAAGGAAAGCGGGGCAGCACTATAARAGAAATGGGAAATAYACCGTTAAAGATGAAAGGAGAACGGTTAGGGGTTGCGCAGGAAAAAAAGTTCTACAAAAAGAGGAAGAGCGCTAGCATAGGTCTGCTTTGAGAGACTTCGCTGTGATACGTGGTGAAAATGAATGACAAACACCGATAGTTACCTTCCTTTTATACTAGTGCGCTGCTTATTTTGACCCAGCGGGGACGCTGGGTGGGGGTTTGGTATCATGTCGGAGGGCGCGGTGTCCCGACCTTCTTTTGTGTGCCAAGTTCTTACTCAGTACCAGTCCCTTGTCCCGATGCCCGCGGCTCGTTGGACTGTTGTTGAACCTTCGCGACACTGCTGGTATACCTAAGTTGTGCCCTGGCGTGGACCGGTCTTGTTGGTGCTTGTCCCTGCAAAAGGAAAGGGGGTGCGCCACTGGACTTTCCTTTGGTCCACGCAGGCTCTTTGCAGGGACTGCAGTTGAGATAAGACATGGTCCTCAAGTCCACTGCCTTTGCAGATGACATCGGTGCGGTCATCCCTCCTACCACACAGCAATTAAGGCGCCTCCAAATGGATCTGGAATTGTTTTCACTATACTCAGGAGCCAGGGTGAATTGGCGGAAGTCGCAGGCCATCCTCCCACAGGGCTATATTGCCCCAGAAGGCTGGGATGTGCCCACCTTGGCGGATGGTGAAAACCTGTGTTTTTTGGGGGCCCTGATTCACCCGGTGGGAGGGGGTGCTCAGCAGATGGAAGGATTGGCAGTGGCAGCAATTCTGAGGCTGGGGCGATGGGCGAAGAGGACGCATCTGAGAGTGTTTGGCAAGGCCCTCGTCCTTAAAAATTCAGTGCTGTCCACGATGTGGTATGCTGGGGCCATCCACATGCCGAAGAGGTGGGTTTTCCGGCAGTTGCGGGCAGCGGTGCATAGATACCTGTGGGCGGGAGATGTGGAAGCGGAGTCGGTAATCCCCAGGGTGGCTTGGTCGAAGCTCACCCAGCCCAGAAGTCAAGGGGGGCTGGGGATCTTGGACCCAGAACTGCAGATGACGGCGCTTCAACTGCGCAACCTGCTGTGGTTTTTGTTGGGGACGGCGGGCACAGCGTGGGAGAGCCTTACCACTCAGCATTTGGCCCTGGCGCTTGGCATGACAGAGCAAATGGTCCTAGTGGCGCTGGCCAGCCCAGGCCTCATTAGCCACGTCAAGAGGAACTAGGTTTGGTCCGCTGCGCTGACGTTGTGGAAAAAGCTCCAATTATAGCAGTATAGCAGGAGTTACCGGTCACCGCCGACGATGTCTATAATCAACTCCTCTTTGACAACCCCTGCATATGTGACAACGCGGGTGATCCGTTCCCATGACAGGGGAAGCCTGGAGCTTTTGGGAAGCATTGGGCGGAATGTGGGGTCTTTAAGATCGGGCACCTGTGGGACGAGGAAGAGAGGGACTGGAGGAAAGAGGCTGACATGGCAGTGCGGCTCCCCCACAAGTTCCGGAGGCGGCAAAACTTATCCGCCCTTCAGCGGGCTATTCCCACGCAATGGGTGGATACACTAAGGGTGGACCATAGGGTGGTGGGAGAATGGGTGAGACGCAAGAGAGAGACACACCCCCTGCAGGTATACCAGATCACACAGGTACACGGTGAGGAGGTGGTGACGCGAGCATGGAACGTGGTGACTGGGTATGAGGGTCTGGGAGCCCCAATGAGAGTCGGACCTGGTGCGGAGACACGGTGGAGGACTGACGAAATTGAGAAGGTGGCGGTATGCACAGAGGAGAAAAAAGAGGTGGGGCTGGGAAGTGCCCGACCCTTTCGGGTTTGCAGCACAAGGCGAGAGCTGGCGATTGATCCGCAAGAAAGGAGCTGGCCTAAGCAGAATTATAATAAACAAAAAGTCCGGCTCCCTCAAGTGACTACAAGGATCATGTACCGCTCCCTCCTCCCCCCATTGGATCTGCGTGAAGAACTGGTGGACCGATAGGCCAAACGAGAGTGGCTTCCCGTGATCTACCTGTACCGGTGGCGACAAAGGGAATGGAGAGAGAAGTGTGCAGTGCTGCAATCTTTGTCGAATCAAAAGCAGGCAGGTCTGTTGTGGCTCATCTACCACCTGGCGGTCCCCACAGCGCAATGGCAGGCCAATAAAAGCAATTATCGGGACGAGCGTTGTACTGCGGGATGCGGCCAGGTGGAAACCATCCCTCATCTCTTCGTCGCCTGTCCGGCTCTCCAACAGTTTTGGATGTGGTGGGCCGCAGAAGTAGGAAAGTACTCTCCTTTCTGTATCACGGAGGACGATGTGGCACACATTTTATTGGGCGCCCTGATCAAGGTGGACAGGAAGGACAAGGGGTCGCTCTATGCCTCGGAGGTGATACGGGCGGTTGTTCTCTGGGCCATCTGGACCCTTCGAAACGAACGGTGTCGACAGGGCAGGGAGATCACCCTGCAAGCTTTACGCGCACGGGTCCTGGAGAGCCTGCGCACGGCCATGTCCACTGAGGCTCTGCGGAGTAGGAGAGCCAAAGATCACGGTCTGACGAAGTTCTGGGCCGTCTGGGGTAAGTATCCAGGCTTGGTACAGCAGGATGGGAATCCGGGGCTATGGAAATATGGCCCGGCCCTGTGCAGTCACGGGTCTGCTAAGGACTAGGGTGAGTCGACAGATGCATAGTAGATGGCTTGAACCTGAGTGATTTTGTGTGTTGTTTTTTTCCCTGGGGTATAGTAGGGTAACCGGTGAGGGGAGGGAGGGGGAGGGGAGGAGTAGTTGCTGTAATGAGGAGGATTGGTATTAACACAGCAGTACGCAGTCAACAGGGGTCTTTCTCAGTCCTGGTTTTTGAGTGTTAACAAGTGTAGTGCACAGATACGACGATAGGGAACCAGTGTGATTAAGAAGGATAGGGAACACGAGGTATAGGTGGAGTAAACTGAGTATAGTGAGTGAATGGAACGGTTTGGTTGTGAGGCTAATTGACTGGGCAGGAATGCCCCCCCACAGAGGAGTGGAAGGTCGAGACGGACTATGGGGGGGTCTGGGTACCGTCTGGATGTTTCCCGCCCCTCATGCCCCGCCCCGACGTCCCTCCTGTATTGTGGGAGGCCGTCCCTGTCGCAGCCCCCTGCTGTTGGTGTCTCGGGCCAGGCAGGTTAAGCCTTTCCTTCTTTGCTTTTCTACCACCCTTTCTAATTCACTGTGACTCTTTTTGCTTGCCGGTGATAAGCAACCGGACTGGAGCCCCCCAGAATAGAAGGGGCAGTGTGTGTGTGTGTAAAAAAAAAAAAAAAAAAAACTGCGAATGGCTCATTAAATCAGTTATCATTGATTTGGTGGTCTCCTTACCACTCGGATAACAGTGGTAATTTTAGAGGTAATACGTGCAGCATATCCCGACTTCTGGAAGGGATGTATTTATTGGATAAAAGGCCGATCCGGGCTTGCCCGTTGTTGCGGCGAATCATGGTGACTTATCGAATCGCATGGCCTTTGAGCCGGTGATGTTCCATTCAAATTTCTGCCCTATCAACTTTCGATGGTAGGATAGAGGCCTACCATGGTGGTAACGGGTGACG
>BFEA01000309.1:928874-951269 GCA_003427395.1 Chara braunii | reverse complement strand
CCACCTAATTTCCTTGAATCGGCTGCGGTAAATTAAAATTCAATATGAACATTTCTGGCCGGCTAAATTTCGAGAGAGTGAGAGAGAGTGAGAGAGAGAGAGATACGCCCATACACACATACACATTCACACATTAATCAATGTTCCAAAAACTTACTGAATTCTGCACACAAAGAGATAGAGAGAAAGAAAGAGACGAATAATCAAAGACGAGGTTCATTCACAAACCGTACATAATTAAATTTTTCTCCTACATACTGGTCTACAACCGTTCTGACTTTTGTACACAGGGGGATAGCAAGATAGAAAACCGTATCTGTTTCCCACCTAATTTCCTTGAATCGGCTGCGGTAAGTTAAAATTCAATATGAACATTTCTGGCCGGCCGAATTTCGAGAGAGAGAGAGAGAGAGGAAATACGTTTCAATTGTAACATCCAAAACACCTTTCTTTCTCATAAACATCAATTGTAACATCCAAAACACCTTTCATAGCAGAGATAGTACAGAAGCCAACTTTCGTCCAATGTCCAACATTCATGTGTATGTGCGTGCGTGACAATTCGTGTGAAACAGAGAGAGAGAGAGAGAGAGAGAGAGAGAGAGAGAGAGAGAGAGAGAGAGAGTGCCAAAAACAAATCTAATAACAAATCTCGAAAGCTATTGTCTAAAACAAAAACCACGTGCACTATCTCTTGTGCACACGCGATGTCTCTGTCTCTCTCTCATGCACGTAGCACAACCGTACCTCTCTCTCTCTCTCTCTCTCTCTCTCTCTCTCTCTCTCTCTCTCTCTAAAATGATAGATTTTTCATTATTTTTACGCGGACCTGTAGTACGTGCCCAACCTACATCCTTCACAAATAGGACAAAAGCGGCCCACTTAACTCTCCCTCTCTCTCTCTTGTGCACGCTCGATGTCTCTCTCTCTCTCTCTCTCTCTCTCTCTCTCTCTCTCTCTCTCTCTCTCTCTCTCTCATTCAGAAAACACATGCACTTAGCACAACCGTAGGCCTCTCTCTCTCTAAAATGATAGATTTTTCATTATTTCTATGTGGACCCGTCGTACCTGCCTAACCTACATCCTCCACAAATAGGACAACATCGGCCCACTTAACAACCAGTTGCTCTAACTACGGAGCGTGATAAAACCTTTCTATTGTCGTGTTTTTTTTATAGCCTTTTCAAAATCTATCATATTTTGTTGCCAATTTTCTCTGATTTTGGTTGATTGATTTTCATGCCAATTTACTCCAAGTTGTTGGTTGATTTGCTTCCTCTCTCTCTTCTCTCTCTCTCCTGTACGCCACTTTACATCACTCTGCACTACAGCCGTATACTTTACCCAACTACTCTCTCTCTCTCTCTCTCTCTCTCTCTCTCTCTCTCTCTCTCTCTCAGTACATTTGTCTCTCTCTATCGATACATGTTTCTCTCTCTCCATCTCTCCTCTCTCTCTCCTTCTCACTTTCCTTCGGAGCATCTCTCTCTCTCAGTATTTCTCTCTCTGTTTCTCTCTCTTCTCTCTCTCTCTCTCTTCTCTCTCTCTCTTTCTCTCTCTCTCTCTCCTCTTCTGTCTCTCTCTATCGGTATATGTTTCTCTCTCTCTCCATCTCTCTTCTCTCTCTCTTTCTCATTTTCCTTCGGTGCCTATCTCCCTCTCTCTGTATTTCTCTCTGTGTTTCTCTTTCTTCTTCCTCCCTCTCTCTCTCTTCTCTCTCTCTCTCTTCTCTTTCTCTCTCTTCTCTCTCTTCTCTCTCTCTCTCTTTCTCTCTCTCTCTCCTCTCTCTCTCAGCTCTCCATTCGATCAGCACAGCCTTCGTTACACATATGGGCGAGATTCTTTTTGGGGACGACTTGAAGGATCCCGTTTGTTGCCGATTGGACATATTTGCCCCAACATTTTCCTTCCCCTTGGATTTGCGTCTCTCTGCCAACATTTTTCTTTCCTCTTTGTCGATATTCTCCAACACTTCCGCAAGGATTGCATCGGTCGAATCTACGGTTCCTCCATCTGTAGTCGTTACCCCAATAGTCTGACTTGCACCGCCAGGACCATTACGTACATCGCTCATTGTCGCCATGTCTTTCACTTTGCCACGAAGTCCATCCGCCCAACCACTCACCGCCAAGTAAGGGTGTAGTTAGGACCCACCCAACGACTGACCTGTCTGGTAATATTCGGGTTCTTGGGGAGGGAGCGCGCCGCATAGACGAAGAATTCCGTACTGCCTTTCGTGACCACCTTAATGCCTTGCTCCGCCCACCATAGCATCAYCGGGCAGACATAACACTCCCCGGCTGCCAATATTTCCTGTAGCGACCCCTTCACCGTTGTATTAATATCCATGTCTGCTTCCATTCCCTCGTTGATATCCATGTCCTCATCMATCRCTCCGCCCCTGTCATCCGTCGAGTCCCCGCCTTCATCCCCTATCATGGGCTCATCCARATCCGGGGCAGGCTGGCGGGGTTGTGCGTCCTCCATGCCTTCCGCCAGCCCCTCCTCGGCCACCTTATTCTGCAACTCCTCTTCTTCAATGCGTCTTCGCTGCGGGGACACCCATCGGTCCTCGTCTTTATGCGGCTGCACCTTACGACCAGCCGGGGAGCGGGACCGATCCCACCTCTTCGGCTTTGCGTCCACCCGTGCCTGCAGCTYGCGTCGCTCCTCTTCTCGATCGGACTGGATCGCCCCTGTTGCTTGCTGTAAGGAACTTCCCACCTTCGCGGGGCTCGATATGGGCGGACCCGAGGTCAGCTGCTTCCGCCGACGTCTCGGCATGCCCACCRATCCRCTGTCCGATRKCACAGCAGTGGGCTCACATTTGTGGGAGGGGGGAGGAGGGGGGGGAGGGGAGAGGGCCGACAGGCTAGCTGCGAGGTCCACCACCTCCACGTCGTCCGATTCGCCTTCTTTCGCGCCCCCCGAGACTTGGATATGCACATTTGTTGACTCCGCACCCATTTCTGTGCGACCATAAGGGATAAGGAGCCAGCATTCCTGCTGCTGCCCCAGAGGTGGTTCTCCATTCCTCGATCCATCCCCCGACCCATCCTTTTCCCCCCTTCCCCCCCCACCCACCTCCTCCTTCCCACCACTCTCTCCCGTCCTTCCCCGTTCCTGCCCTCCCCCTTGAAGCGCCTCACTCTCCCTGAACTTTCCTCCTGGCGTGCGTTCCTTGCTGTTCCCCCCCACCGTCTCCTCCTCCCCGACCTTCTTGTCTAATATGCTGGCCCGCACATAGTCAAGCATCACTTGCTTGTCTTCTCCCCGTGTCTGCCCTCCCCCTGGGAGTACCTCACTCTCCCCGACCTTCCCCCCTGGCGTGCTTTCCTTTCTATTCCCCCCCCCTCCCTCTTCATCCATCCTTCCCGAAGATTCCACTACCTCCTCATTCGACCATCCACTGGCCTCATTAATGTCCTCCGGCACTTTCCCTGGACTGATCTCATCCAGCCCCACCTGCCCCTTCTGCTTACATTCCCCCCCAAGCTCACGCAGCACCTCCTTGGTTTGCCCTGTCTCCCCCCCCGAAATCCGAAGTGCCTGCCCATCAAGTCTGCCCTGACTGTCTTCCTCCTTCCCCTCCAATATCTCCACCTTACCTGCTTCCTCCTCCGGGGGGGGGGGCGGTGACTGGGCCTCATCCGCCCGTCCTCCACTCGTCTCCCCCCSCCCCCACTCCCTATCCAGTTCGGGCACGCACGCTTTTCCTTCCCGGCGATACTCCATTTCAGAGTTTACCTTTTCCTTTACTATGCCCGCCCACCGTCCCCGCTCCTCCGGGGGGGTAACCGATGTGTGCTTCGCAGCCCCCTCCTCCACCTTACCTGCTTCCGCCTCATCCGCCCGTCCTCCACTCGTCTCCCCCCGCCCCCACTCCCTATCCAGTTCGGGCACGCACGCTATCCCTTCCCGGCGACACTCCACATCAGAGATTACCTTTTCCTTTACTACGCCCGCCCACCTTCCCCGCTCCTCCGGGGGGGTAACCGATGTGTGCTTCGCAGCCCCCTCCTCTTCACGCCCCATCCCTGGTGGATGCACCCGTCGCTCCTGCGCCACAGGAGGTGTCCCTTTGTCCCCCTGTTGCTGTTCAGTCCCCGCCACCTTACTCCCCATCCCCTGTACTTGGGCGTCAGTCGGGGTCGGCTGCGCGTGGGCCCTACACTCCTGTTCCACAAGGGTTGCCGGCTTGGTCACCCGTTGTTGCTCAGTTCCCTCCACCTTATCCTCCGTCCCCTGTACCTGTGCATCGACCGGGATCAATGGCTCGTTGGAGGCTTCAACCCGTGAGCCTCGCTCTTGGACAAAGACCTCTTTATCGACCAGGTCGTCCCCCCCCACCCCTCCCCATCCATTCCCCACTTCAGCCGGTTGCACGTGGTCGTCAGTCAACCAGCGCATCCGTGGCTGCAGTTCTCGAAGTTGCCGAAGCCGGCTGCATGCTAGGACCACACTGCCGCTTCTCAATCCCCACCTCAACCCCGGCCCCCTTGGTACACTCCTTACGTTTCCGGTGCATATCACCAAAGAGCCACACAGGGGGGTCAATCTCCATGCGGTCATGCACCTCCACTGGGGGGTCCCTGTGCCTACCTCCGCCCGTCCCCCTGGCGGCCGGGTATGTCGACCACGGGGTTTCGAGTCCTGTCGCCTGCGATAGCCCTCTGCTACTTCGGGGCCCCCCACGCGCCAGTGTGTCGCCTGCAACTCCTTCAGCACCACCGCATCGTATCGCTGCTCGATCTCCCTCCAGGCTCGCCTTTCCGCTTCCACATTCAACGCTAAAATGGGGTCCATTCGCCGGCGTATCTCCTTCTCCTGCAGCTCTCTGGCTGATTCCGCCTTGGAAAGGCATCGGCCTTCCCGTCCCAAATGCCCATGCGTAAAACAGACGTCGCAAAATGGAGTTTCGCTCGTAATAAAGCGAAACTCCTGCGTAGTCGTAGGCCCAAAAGCCACARCTACCCTCTCAACCTGGCGCATCTTYAGTGGGCCCCTAACCACATRCCTYCRATATTCSCTTTCTTCTTCACAGAAGAGGGCTATAGAAACAATCTCGCCAAAAAGTTGTTGCACCATCTGTTCTTCGAGAGGGACCAAAAAGGAGGGGGGGCTGAACACTTTGACCCATGGCCGATGTCCTTTCTCCTCCTCCCGCTGAAACTCCATTTCCGCAGGCGTTCGCCATGGGACCAGTTGTACTTCATGACCAACATCTCCCACCAATATAGACTCCACCTTCCGTTCATGTTTAAGCCAGTCCCTCACCTCCGTGGAGGGCGCCATATAGATGATCGTCCACGAGCCCTCTATGTCAATCATCCCCTTCCACGGACCCCTACCCATTAGCCACAGGTCTTCGCGCGCCGTCATCCATGCCTTCTTCATACGTCGTGACCAGTCCGCCACTACTTCTGGGAGCTTGAGCACTACTGCATGAGCCCGCGCGTACGTCATCAGTAAATACCCCAAATCAGGGGTCAGTCGCGCAACTGCCGTCCCCCCTTCGATGGTAAAGGATAGCAGATCTGGGGGTCGGAGCTGGAGCCCTAAAAGGAAAGCCGGACGGATCATCTGCATCAAACCCTCTCGGTGTGCTTCCATCTCGTTCACCCAACACCTATTTGACCAAAAGAAAGTTGCTAAAAAAAGAAAACCAATTCGTAACACCCCCCACCCAAAACTCGCCTCCCGTCCCCTCTTCGTAAGCCGCACCCGCACTCCAAAAACGGAACAATAACCGCGGGACTCCCCGTGACCGGGGTCGGCTAGTCAGCAAGACGACCCACACAAGTAGACTAGTTMCCCCCGTCGCCTTCTGTTCCGCAGGCCAGGTCTCTGAGCGCGAAGAAAGCTCCACGCCCACCCGCCTGCACGACCTCCTTCCTTGCACACTCCCTCCTCACTCTCCTAACTGTGTTCTACCATACTCCCRCCTCCCCCAACCTGGCRTTGCCATGAGAGTCGGGCACCGAAGCCCAGGCGCCCCACACACAAACTCCTCGCCATGACCTGACCTGCATCCACGAGAGTGACATAGCCGACGTGGCACATGTCACGTCAACGGGGGCGGTCAAACCCCAATACAGGCGAGAAAATCGTGAAACCCTAGCTGGCGCGAGGAGGTCCACGCAACGGTTCGAAAATTCAACGACCGAAAAAAATCGCGAGGCGACTAAAACTTCGCAAATTCCGAACGCCGCCGTCCACCCGCCACCAGGTCGCAGATTCGCCCAAGGGCCCAGTTGCTCAGGTCTCTGATCGTGAAAGCAAAATTAGCGCACCTTGCCAAAATTAGCGCAATTCGCCATTCGCAGTTTCACAGTGCAAAGTGTTCACACTTAGACGTGCATGGCTTAGTCTTTGAGACAAGCATATGACTACTGGCAGGATCAACCAGGTAGGGGGTGTGACGAGCAGCCGCAAGGAGCGATGGCCGAGGCGCACGTAGGCACGTCACGCCGGACAGCCTACCAAAAGAACGTCGAACAATCGTGGAACGTGCAATGAGCTGCCGAGACGCCGCGAAGTCCGGCTGTTTGAACTGCAGGTGAACTTCCCTCCGTAGGCCATCTCCAACGGCAAGGTACCACACAATCCAACACAGCCCGCCGCACCCGCCCAAGAGTTTGGCTGCGAACAGCACCCGCCCACACCACACCCAGAGATCGCAAGTTAACCACACGACCCGAACAACGGCGCGCACGAAGGAACCACCGACAGCTTCGGCCCACAGCCGGATGCCACCGCCTGCCCAAAACGTACCGACAGCGAAGTGCACAGCCTCATCTCTCCATCGAGAAACGTGGGTGAAGAGAGAAACGAATGCACCACGCTTCCAACACGCCCGGACGGACGGAAAGCCTCCACCTGTGCACGGGGGCGCAAAAGGAACACAACCCCTCTCCCCCCTGGGCCCACACCCGCCGGTTGCCGCGGGCACCACCAACAGCACTCGACGCAGCGAAACCCAGGAGACAGAGGACAGTAAGCCTTCGAAGCCCACAACCCAAACGCAGCGGAACCACGACGCAACGCGATCCGTCACGGTGTGCAGCATACCGAGACCACAGGATGGGGGACACGACGGTTCGGATGCTGACATCAACAGATGCATTTTCAATACATAGGAACTATGTGATCGTAGTCCGGGCACGCTAGCGCAAGATAGGAGGTGACGTGGACAATGATTGCAACCACCATGGGCGACTACAAGGACAACAAGGGAGAAGTTGAGAACAAGAGAGAAGAAGAAGAAAAAGGAAGGATGAGAGCGATGGTACTTACCACAATGAAAAGAGGCGGAGCCGAATAGACGAAGTGGGGACTGACACAATATCCTCGAACAACAACGCACCCTCATCGTGACTGTACGTGACCTGAAAGATAGGTTGTATACCTTTATTATTATTATTATTATTATTATTATTATTATTATTATCATTATTATTATTATTATTAGGTGCACTGTGGTTCTTAGGGGCACGTGGCATCTGTGTGGGGGAAGAGGTTGTGAAGGAAGGAGAGACATACCTGGTGCTGGAAGTGTGCAACAGTGGTCGCTATATGCTCGTACTTTGGGAATGTCGTTGATATCATCTTTGGGCTTCGCAGTTAGGATCTGCCATTCGTAGTCTGGGTGCAGAGCGCCAGATCGGATATCAACATTGGTTCTTCGTTGATGATGATGACAAGACTATTTCAGCATTGTCAACGATGAACTTTGTGTGTTTGCTATGCTGCTCTTGGTTCGAGGTCATGACTATCTGGTCTCCTGTATATGTTACTGCTTGGTTTCTTTAGTTTGCTATCGCTCAGTTTCCTTACATTATGAATACGCTTATTATTATTATTATTATTATTATTATTATTATTATTATTATTATTATTTTCATCCTAGTAAGATGGCAGTTATCGGGAAGAGGGAGAGTGTGAAAGAAAGAGAAAGGGGGGGGAACTGTGCCAAGCTGTCCATTACGTGACTCTGGCATGTGCTACTTCGTTTCTCCTCTGCCTTTTGCCTTCCTGGGAATGTTCCGAGGATGCACGCCCGACACTATGACTCTCATGTCAATGCTATTCCCGACAAGTCCCCATCCGAAAAGCAACTACCAAACAGATTGAATACATATTGTTTCATTCATACCATGCAAAACCTGCTTAACATCAGTTGCGCTCCTACGGTTGGAGGCGACTTCCAACAACTTCCCTGGAGCCAATCGTCAATGACATCATTCGACCGCACAAAACTGAGACTCGCCCACACGAACATGCACTTGCACGCATATCGTCAAAACTCGACAGATAAGCACGGGTCACCAGTGTGTTGAGGAACGAGGTTGTGAGTGATACGAGAGATTTACCGGGTGCAGCAAGCGTGCGGCATCAACCGCTATCTGTTTGTACTTCGAGAACTGATGTCGTCATCTTCAGCATTGTAGATCAGGACAGATAGGATGTGTTGTCTGTAGTCTGGGCGATGATCGCAAGCAGGAGAGTGAAAGGGGTGTGAATCTTGTGTTGGTGTAGAGAGGGTATGCTCTCCTGGACACTAGTTTCAATACTGCATTGGTGTTATACTGGTACAATGCTGCTTCTGAACGCTGTGATACGCCCTGGCTATCAACGTGATTGTGCAATCTGGATATTGTTATCTTGCTACTTCTCATTTTCCTTGCCTTATTATTATTATTACTATTATTTTTATTTTTATTATTATTATCTTTTATTATTATTGTTGGAAATCAGACTTGCTTCCCTCTTCACTTCACATGCCTGAGGACAAGCTTCACAGCGAACAGGCGACAAGCGCCCACTCAATACTCGGGGATACGGCAACTGAGAACGCAGTTCGAATACAAACTTGCTTCAAATGACTGTGGACGTTGTCATCAGCCACGACCATAACCTACAAGCCGCTTCTTCCCCGGGCATCTGTAAACTACCTCGCACAAGTTATTGTAGCGGCTACGACCTTAATCTCTTAGGACTGTAGCAGATACGATTCTGACCTGTCATAACCCCTACAGTTGTGACGACCCTGATGTAGACTTAATCTATACTCAACGCAGAAAGGTACATACAAACACGATTGACCAATCAGACCAGCTGAACATAGACGGACCGAATGGTAGACAGGTACAGACGGGCAGACATGAAGGAAGAAGGAGAGAGGTGAGCGCTCGTCAGAAGCAGCCTCAAGGATGCTTAGTAAGCGTGAATCATCAGTTCACGCGACTCCTTGTACGTACCACCCGCCTCATCTACCGATTGAATGATCTGATGAAGGGTCCCGACTGCGCTGATCTCTACAGATAGCTGATAGGGGTGTTGAGACAGACAGACAAAGACATATAGACGCAAATAGCCATGAATGCCGAGACACACAGTCTAACACACAGTTCGAAAACTCAGTTAGAAACACGAGTAAGCACACAGCGGGCAAACACCTGTCACCTCGTTTTTCTTACTTCGAACTAACAAAGTCTGAATTCGAATATCGAGCCCGGGCGCTTACAGTCCCAAGTAGTACTTGCTGACTTGACAAGGGGCAACCAGGACTGGAAAAGTTGACTCAGCAAGATAGGGACCTCACCACTTGCTCACTTACTTCTGATCGACTGTGAGCAATTGGCGAAGGGCAACTTCTGGATTTCCATAAATCTATGAACTTGGCGCTTCAGGCGCTGCAGCAGCTACAACCTTGACCAGATGGGACAGGCCACGACTTGAGTTCGGACGACTGCACTGGCCTGCGACTGACAAACAAACCTGCTAACTAAGACAGGCATACAAAAGAAGAGACAAAATCGGACATGTAGGACACAACACAGACATGCAGACACAGACAGATGCGAACCTACAGACACAGATACGCAGACATAGGTAACCGCACATGATGGACAAAGACAAATACAGACAGTTACGCAGACAAGATGCAAAACTGTCAGGCAGATGACCCGACAGAAAACAATCGGACAGACAAACGCAGAGAGAAGGGTAACACGCAGCCTTAGCAGGGTTGCCTACCTGTAGCAGGATGGGGCGCATGGTGGTCCTTGGGTACTGAAGGTATCTGTGAGTTTGCAGATGGGAGTTGTAAGAGAGACAAGAGACATACCTGGTGTCTGATGCATGCGGCGATTGCTCATACTTTTGAAGTCACTGTGGCAGCAAAGTATAAGCTAGATGGGATCCGCCACCTGTGGTTTGCATGTCGAACACCAGGTAGGATGTCTGTATTGGGTTCGTAAGGACGATGATGATGATGATGAGAAGGCACTTACCTTATAGTGGCAATGGTATGCGTAGGGCGACATCTTCAAGTACCTCAGGCTGCCGCTGACGTCAGTAATTGCATTGTCTTTTTGTAGTCTGTAGTAGCTGTGTAGGAGTAGGCTGGGCGCTAAGCGCCACATATGAGTGTGAGGGAACCGGACTCTTATATTGAGAGTGGAGAGTATGCTCTCCATGACATTGGGCCTCGGTACTACGAACCTCAATTAGTGTATTATCGGTGCGATGCTTCTCTTTGGATACGGTGTGACCAGTTGGCTTTCGAAGTAACGATGTAGTCGGGAATTGCCATCTCGCTGATTGCTTATTTTTCGTTGCATTGTTATTTTAATATTATTATTATTATTATTATTATTATTATTATTATTATTATTATTATTATTGGATGAATTGTGGGTTGGGTACATGTGGCATTTGTACGGTGAGGAACGGGGTTGTGAGGGATACGAGAAGCATACCTGGTGCCTGACGTGTGCAACCTTGACCGAGATCTGCTCATATCTGAGAAGTTGTTGTCGACATCATCGGCGTTGTAGTCGAGGCTAGATAGGATCTGTCATTCGTAGTCTGGGCGCAGAGCGCCAAGTAGGATATCAAATTTGGTTCTTCGTTGATGATGGTGGGACTATTTCAGCATTGTCAGATCGGAGCTTTCGCTGTGCTTTATTTTGAGAAACTAGTGATGCAATTCTGCTGTTGGTCCGGGATCACAACTATCTGGTCTTGTATTTCTGATCCGGTTGATTGTTGGAAGTTCGTTATTGTTCATCTTCTTTGTTTATTGTTATTATTATTATTATTATTATTATTATTATTATTATTACTATTAATTATTGCAATCAGACTGGCTTTCTTTCACATTTTCATGCATGTGAACAGTAGCGCAGCTCTGAGTACCCACGCTGATAATGATGAGAGCCAGCTCTCTCAAACATTCGGATTTGGTGCTCCGGCTCTTCTTTGGTGAATACATCTGTGCCATTTTGCTTTCCAGACCTTGTCAGAGTTCCTGAACACTTAATATGACCTGGCGGTTTGGAATCTATTCATTATTATTGCTGTCATTGTTATTTTATTATTATTACCATTATTGCGACAATTAGTGATCCCAGCAAGCCTCGTGCCCACCCTAAGTGAAGGCGGGCCGGCCAAGGGACAAGAAGCCCTGCGAACAACAGCTCACGAATGCTGCACCAGACAGTTTCTGCACGCCAGTTGGTTGGGGCACACTTAAGTGACCGATCTCAGCAACTGCGCGAGGACCTGTGCAAGTAAGCATGAGACTGACATTGCACGCTGCACTTAGAGGCTAGAGATGCCTATGAGAACCAGTCCTCAGACTGAATTCGGACGCAGGCCTGATAAAGAGGGCACAACTGTAAGCCTGAGCCCCCTTTTCTGTTCCGACCTGGGCGCAGATTTGAAGGCCCAGGCCCACGACCAAGTAGGACCCTACGCAGCAGCCAGCAGGATATAAGCAAGGTTGGAGAAGCATTCTGGACTCTTGGCTCATGTGGGCAACGCGGCTACGCTGTTGTGTATTGGCACTAGCGTAGGGCGCTGTGGCACAGTGAGGTGTTGGGACGCAGTAGCGCACACAGCCGTAGCCAGGTTGTCTAGCGTTGTGTTGAGGATGAGTGATGAGGTGGTCTTTGGGAATGTGAGAAAGAAGGTGATGTGGGTAGAGACAAGGAAGAGAGAAGTAAGTGACATACCTGGAGGTGGGAAGCCTGTATCCGGTATTGACTTGCTGATGGCCAAGTCTTCGAGTTGCTTCATGATGTAGTATAATCTAGTGATAGATGTAGGTAGGAGCGTCAGGCTCTGGTCACGTTAGATATCGACATTGGCTGGGCTGTTGATGTGGCCGATTGGGCAATATACATTGGCTCGCTACTCTGGTGTAAGATACTCTTTGAATGATTCTTGGCGTGCAGCGCTATCTACTCTCAATTTTTTTATCTGCGGCATGTTTTTCAATTGTACGCTTTGTCAATCTTCATATTCCTCGCACGGCTACTCGGACATCTGTGTGATTTCACAACTTGGTTTCCATATATCGTCACGCTTGTATGCCTCGCAATTATTATTATTATGGTTATTATTGTTATTATTACTTATTATTATCACTATTATTATTATTTTATTATTATTATTATTATTATTATTATTATTATTATTATTATTATTATTATTATTATTGTTATTATTATTATTTTGTGTCGGTATTATGATTGTCATCATTAGACATCATACAAGGTCGGAGGTGATGAGAGAGTATGGGGCATTGGAGAGGAGGGAGATGCTATCACTTGTGATGGAGCCCACCTCCTCCATCCTCCCCATGCTTATCTTTGTGTGGTCCTCTCAGATACACGCCCCTCGACTTATTGATTAGGGCTTGATCCCCGTTGAGTTAACCCTGACCTCAGCCAACCCTAAGAGTCAGCAATCGATTGCATGAGTTGTATATGACCAGTGACAGGGGGATTGCGGGAGCTCTGCCAGAGTTTAGGTGGAACTCTGGAGGCAGGGAACAGCGAGGTATGTGTACTTCAACATAAACCCTAAACCCTAAACCCTAAATTTGTAACCTTAGGCTGCTACCTATGACTATGTTAGTAACAAGGGTACTGCGATCTTGCTTTATAGGTATTCTTTGAGGATGTGGGTACAAAGGGGATCGATTACTCATATTCTTCTCTCTATACGCCGCCTAATGATAATGGGTTTCATTTGGTTCAGCCTGTTGTGATTGAATGCAATGGTGATGATTTATGTCAATTATTTCTTGTCATATGCCTGATCCTAACATAAGTTCTCAAACTAACAACGATTCAGGGCCCGAATGCCATCAAAAGCGATAACTTGAGTCATAGGTAAGACTTGTGTGGAGGTAAGAATAGCAGGGAAAACCTGCCTTAACTCCAAATGAGCCTAACGCTTGGTCAGTGGTAAGTGTAAGGACCCTTGGACACCCGCCTTATTGAGGGCTAGCTAGTAATAAGAGTAGCAGGGAAATCATGCCTTATCAGTGACTAGTCTGATATAAGAGTTGTGAGGTTTCAAGGACACCTGCCTTATCATTAACCAACTTAACATTCTTTTCAGTGGTAAGAGTAAGCAAGGACCCTTGGACACCTGCCTTATTGAGGGCTAGCCACTGATAAGAGTAAGAGGGAATCCTGTCTTATCAGTGACTAGTCTGATTTAAGAGTTGTGAGGTTTCAAGGACACATACCTTATCACTGATTAAACCTAACATTCTTTTCAATGGTAAGAGTAAGCAAGGACCCTTGGACACCCGCCTTATTGAGGGCTAGCCAGTGATAAGAGTAGCAGGGGAATCCTGTCTTATCAATGACTAGTCCGATATAAGAGTTGTGAGGTTTCAAGGACACCTGCCTTATCAATAAACATCCTAGGGCTTAGTCAGTGATAAGAGTAGTAAGGATCCTTGAGCACCCGCCTTACTGAGGGTTACTCAATGATAAGAGTAGCAGGGGAATCATGTCTTATCAGTGACTAATCCAATATAAAAAGTAGCGAGGTTTCAAGGACACATGCCTTATCAGTGACTAGCCATAGGATAAGCCTACCGCTAAATGTGCTTTGACACACAAGGGCCAAGACCCACAAAGATTGTCTTTTGTCAAGCAAGCACCAGTAACAAGTGGATATATCCTGAATAGTCTGCCATACCAGCGCTAACTTTCTCCACAATCTGCATTGTTCAGTTCTAACTAACTATCTTTGATTCTACCGAGAGGGGATAAGTGAGATATTGCCTCAGAGAAAGACTATCCATTTATCTGTTTCCTTTCCATAAGATTTTTTCCACAAGTTGGATTGATGATGTGTTCAGGTGTTGGGGGAAGGAAGGAAACTCAGATAGGATAATCCCAAAAGGGATAGGAATAAGACAGTGAAGAGGATATGGCGAATTATTGCGACAGTAAAAGGGAAGTGAACTCTTATTCACTACTTAAAGCGAAATGGCAACATCCCAAACAATTAGTTAAGGATAGGAGTAAGACAAAAGACACAGAGTCTAGAAGGAACTTTCTAGATCTCAGTTAGGAAAAAAGATGTTAAGTTTCTCTTCGGCTGTGTTGTGTCTACAAGTTTCGACGGAGAACTTACGGGGGAATCCGTAAGAACAGCAATTCTGTTATCATTTGATAACAGGTCGATAGAACTCCGACTCAACTTCCACCATGGCTTGACACCCACACCTAAGACAAGACCTAAGAAGGAAACAGATAAATCTTCCCCCTGTATCTATGCATAAATTATCCAAATTGCACTCAGAAGTCTTCGAAAATGTGTGGGGTTGGGGTAAAAAGGAGTCAGGGTTAGGAAGGAATGTTGTTTTCAAGGG
Source organism: Chara braunii (assembly GCA_003427395.1). NCBI lineage: Eukaryota > Viridiplantae > Streptophyta > Charophyceae > Charales > Characeae > Chara > Chara braunii. The sequence continues at coordinate 936,583 of BFEA01000309.1, read as the reverse complement.
TTTGGGGCGTGAGTGGCATGCTATGAATGGGTTAATGGTTGACGCTTGTAGCGCATTCTGTGTTTGCATCTGTATGTGTGTATGTGTTTTTCTTGTATTTGCACAGGTGTTGGACATCTGTGCTGTCTTCTGAGTTTGGGATTGTCTGAGATATTCGGGCAAAGGCACACGACAATTGTGAAAGTGAGGTCCACCGCTCAGTCAGCTCCCCTGATTTACATACATACATTTATATATATACATATACTTGTGAATGAGATCGTAGTTGGTCAAGATCGGAAAGTCATTTGTCTAGGCTTCTGTTTGAGAGAATAAGAGACTACAAAGAGAATCGACCCTAGCATTATCACATGATGAGCAAAGCAAAACGTTGAGTCATTGTCATAGTTAGTTAAGCGTGGAAGACTGTCCGAAAAGTCGACCTGATTAGATAGTCGGTCATGGGAATTAACACATCGGGGCACGACGTACGGGTCAGTCTTAAGCCGTTCTACCGCGAGTATGCCTATGCTACGGCGATCGAGAAAACGCCCTCGGCTGGCCTACCTCTGCGATTGCATGTAAAAGTCTTCGCATGTGGGTCAGTAGCTCAGCAGGGATACGCCCACCTAAGGGATGGTGACAGCTCCCGCAGGTGGAGGTAATGTTGTACCTCGCGAGATCCCTAACCTGTCGTAGGGAGTCACGAGAGGTATAGCACGAGCGCACGGTCGGAGTGGTGTTTACGTTAAAGTGACAAAGGAAACTCCTGCGTGACACGACCGTGAGATCCGACACCAAACTTACTTTGCGTCTAGGGTGTGGGACCGCCGCGCGCGACAGCGGGTTAATCCGTTGTCGGGGATCTCGCTTTCCAGCCGAGGTCCTCAGTGAACGAACTCGGGTATGGTAAGACGATGATCATGGGAAAAGGACAACCTTTAACCAAACTAATATAGTTGTGATATAGGGGTTGGAATTGTGTCGAGTAGATGTGATGCGCCTGGAAAGGTGTGCAGTTATATCGATAGTACCTACGAGGGTCATGTTGTTAGGGACTTCGACTACCTACTGACATCCTTAGAAGAACGAACTAAGGTATAGGATAATTAGAAGTCTATGTTAGCTAGTGAATGTGATACTTTTCAAGTTGTAAGTCAAATTAGTGAACAACTTAAGGGAGGTATATGTGTATGTCAGATTCTGCCTTAAGTTTATATACACGAGGCATTCGTGCATGTAACCTCGTGTGTCGAGTTAAGTAGTAAGGAAATTATCGTGAGCATTGACACTCTTAAAATTCTTGACTGTTAAAGAGAGATAGGTGTGTGACTAGCTATTCTATTTACATTTATCTAGTGTAGACCAACTTGATCAACCTTGTTTTTTTATATACGACTTTTCTTTCGTGTATCTTCTAGTCACATCTATGTTGTAGGGTTTATCAGACTTTCGCTCCTTATTCAATTGAACTATCTATTCAAGTATGTTGCATATCACCTTAGAAGGTAGAAAACTCTCTACATCCTTAGTTAGTGTCAATAGCAGGGGCAACGAGATAACTTGTATAACGTGAAGTTCACAGGTTCTAGCGTATAATCTCATTAGGTCTCAATTCTTCATACAGGATCGTCAATAGTTTTAGTATCTGGGTTGTATTTCAATCTTGCCCTTTTGAAAGGTGATGTGCACTATTAGTTCCCTTTTTGAAGTTGAATAATGTGTGTGAATATCGAATAGGCATTTTTGACCCTGAAAGAAAATATAGGTGTTAGGCTACGTACTTGAGGACTATGTGCGTTGCAGGGTCAATTGTCATATAGCTCGAGTACCAGACTGTAAATAAACTAACCCTATTAGTCATTACTTCCATGGTATAACTAGATCGTCTAACTCTTGGAATTATATGATAGAGGTCCTAATAATAAACTCGGTCTCTCGACGGTTGCCTTACTTTTTTTGGTTATATCGTGTAACATTTGTGTAATAGATGCATTAAAGTGGTAGTGAACGATTGTGTATTAGGATCTATCAAAGTACAAAAGGGGTCTTGGCATTTAGCATATGTTTTCAACGAGCAAAGTTTGAGGTATATGTGACATTGTAATCTTAGAAACCCGATTATAGTCTTATTGAGGGATTGATAGATAATAAAGTGAGTGATATTGTGCTTAGTTGTCTTGATAGCTAGGGGGTCAACTATTTAGTAGAGATCTGATAAAAATATTATGCTAATCTGGTATGGAGTCTGATTGATGAGGTTGCTTATTAAAGTATAATTTCACCCATAAATTGATGAGGCTGCTTATTGAGGTATAAATTAATTATTGTATCGCCCTCTTAGTGAATGACTAATCCTTAGGGACAAATAGTATAGTAAACATAATATCAGGTCATCTACGTGAAAAGTAGGTGTCTGTTTGAAATTGTATAGGATAGAGAATGATAATGAATTAGTTTTAGGAGTTAGTGCATAAAGAGTCTGATTATATTTATCTAATTGGAAAGCTACATTTAAATAACTATCTCTTTTAAAATTAAACTCCATATAATCAGAATATGGGAGTGTCCACTTGAGGACATCCCGACTCCTCGAATTTCGGTATTATATAAAGAGTGATAAAGTTACTTATCTCCATTATGGTAAATATGTATGACTTGGTATGAATGATTGTGTGTTGGGAATGAATAATGTATGTTTTGAGTGACGTATCATTGAATGTCTTATTCTTGGTTGAGTAAAGTTGAAACTCGTTATGTATATATATATATTGATTGCTTGGTGATAGTTTGTGTCTGGCTTGAATTGCTCTCCTCAATAAAGGTAAAAAGGTTGTATGAAATCCACGTTCGGCATGGGACCGAAGGTGAATGGAGTGATCAATCTTTGAAGGGAAGAAAGTCTATCAAAGGAGTTCAGCATACAAAACCTGTCATTTGAGGAATTGCAACGTTGATTGATACATTTGCCTGATAGACTTGAAGAGGGTGTAGTTAAGTCATGTAGGCGGTAGTGAAACTCACGCCGGAACAATGCTCCTGGTCCACAGTGAGGTGTTATCATTTTTCCTTATATAGGAGAGATGACTACACTATCGTCGAAAGGGAGGAAGGTGTTCAAGGCCTTGTTGGAACTCTGACGTCTGACGAGGAGTGGGACGACAACTACTTAGTTTGAACGTGCTTGGAGTGGTAGCCCGGGTGAGGTTCATGCTAGGTGGGTCCATCACAATCTGAAAAGGTATGGTCGTACCAACCAGCCTTTAGACGGGTGTGAATGGGTTCGTCTGACTCTGCTCGATGAGGTTAACTAGGTACAATCACTGGAATCGGAGAGAGATGTTGTGAGACTTAGTCCTAGAAGCGAGACTTGGGATCTGAGATGTTATCCTTTGATTGGATTACACCACCCCTCGATACGATATACCCTGTTAAGCCTGAAGGAGTAGTATATTTTTTGTCATCATTATTGATGTCATTGTAACTTCATTGTGATTTGTTCTTGTGCACTCTCAATTGTAACAATTGTTCTCATTACTAATAAGGTTACCGGTTGACGTTTGTTTGAATTGGTACGACTGAATACTTTGGTATCGTATCGTATGAATTATTATTTACTTTTCTTACAGTCTCGAACATTTCTTCTACTTTAATGAGTTATATTCCTTCTTTATGAAAGGAGAATGTCATTTACACTTGTATTGTAAAGTTCCATGAGAACAGGGGGAAAACCCTGCGTACAGTCACGAGTTGCTTATGACATGTTTCTTCGTTGATGATATCGATCTGGATGAATGAATGTGGTTCAGTTTTGATAACTGTCGTCCATAAGGTTTAATCCTTTTTGGGGCAGCTTAGCTTAATATTCAGGTATGAGTATTATGCGAACATTCGTCCAAAGTATGATTGGAGACAAAACCTCAAGAGTCTGTATGACGGCGACCTAGACTGAGTTCTTAAATCTAGGAATTATTTTTAGGCAGGCACGATAAGTGTCCAGCTTGCAAAGACATCAAAGGTATGTCTTGAAAAGTCGCCCGCTCATTCCTCTATGGGGTTAATCTGAAATAAGTTTGTGAGATCAAACGAAGAACTCACTCATAGGGATGTCTTGAGAGATATTTTTGCATCAATGATAACGTTAATATAACAAACACGGTAGGCCACAGCTCCGGCCTGATCAGCAGGACTGTGGTTGGTCAAGATGGAGACTGCTTGTCCTCATGTAATAGGCTTCCGGCAGGATAGCTGGCAACTTTGGACATTAATATCGAAAGTTGAACATCCAAGGTCTCGGTTAGGACCCTCGTTTGAGGGGTTGAGTTCGCATGTGGACAAAAGACCCTGAAGACAACCAACGATGACCTGGTCAAAAGTCTAAGGGTGAGGGGAAGGAGGAAACATTGTCATACTTGACTATTTCATGTACTGTAGTACGAATCAAGTATCCCCACTTCATGTCATTGGATTTATTTTATAATGTGGGAGACCCGGGTTAAAATTCCGGCAGTTATAATGAAAAGTGAGGTGACGATGTCAATCCTGAACCACACTTCCAGGGTATCGGATTTGGCTATCCACTTATCAAAGATGCGCTTTATTTTGGGAAAGGGACTTACCTTCTCTTCCGAGGAAAAAGAGAGGTATGTGTATTGTTTTGTATTGTATCATCTGTCCAGTGATGTTATCGATCATGTCATATTTTATCAGTTGATTTGATTACGGGAAACGATCAAAAGAGGAAATGTATGAACGATAGTGATAAATGTCCCTAGCGACGGGGACGTCGCTTAATAGGGTCTGGGAATACTTTCGGACCAAATACCGTTACAAGGGTATTTGGCCATGCTTTTGCATTCGACACAGGTGACGGCTTCGGCTACCATGACGGAGTTGGTATGAACTTAGAAGTGTTCGCGTTTCGTGCGACACTTTGGAAACCATTTCCTCGACCATTGAGGCCGAGGCAAATCGGTGAGAAAAAAATTTCGAGAGTATGTGCGCTCGTTGTTATGACGCGCGCTGTGATGGTTAGGATTAGTAGTAATACCCTCCGACCGAAAAGGTCGAGGGGTTGATTGGGTTAATACTGTGTCGGGTAGATCTACGACACGCACTGAGACTTGGTCAAGTACCTGTCTACCTGCTGGTACTGGGCGTCTAAAAATGTCAATGTTTATCTTCCTCTGGTCAGCCTAGAGTACTCAGTACATCTACGTCAACTAGGTGTTGTACCGACCGACCTGCTACTTAAGTGTTTTCTCTAAGTACCGCGAGCTTTTTTGTCCCGCCACCTGAGTGTTTCCCCCACTGCAACCCTCAGAGTTATGGCCTCAAGTAAGTACCGGCCCTTCGGGCCTCCGATCAGCTAAGTACCCTCTTGGTCGCACACACACTCAAGCCGACAAGCACTCAGACAGGCACGCAGACCAGCATGCGAGCACAGACGCGTAGACTTAGAATTGGGCTCGAGCCATTAGGCTGTACTTATACCGGGACTACTCCTATCTTACTTGAAGCAGGAGCTAACCCGGTAGGTTTCAGGATGGATTGACAAGTAACAGACTCGAGGATGGAGTCCACCTGCCTGCGGGTTAGCTTCTTTTTGACAAGGAGCCCCGTATCATTTCGCCCCTGTTCTTGGCAGGCGGGGCTTGAACCCACGACCTCACTATTACAGTTAGTTGTAGTTGCCCCGTTGAAACGGGGCCCGACACTTGGCAAGTTGGGGTAGTTAGTAGTTAGATTCATTTTCTTTTGTTTATTTTTGTTTTTCTATATATATATATATATATATATATATATATATATATATATATATATACAGGGTTACCAGCCCGTACGTACGGAGGTCCCTGGGCAGACCTCCGTACGTATGGGCGTTCGGGGTCCCGTACGGGGTCCGAACCAGACGGCATTCGGCCCCCGCCAAAAATTATTTCGGGGCCTAAAACTTTTTTTTTTTTCCTTGAATTTTTTTGGTGAGTTCTCTATGGCGTGAGCTACACGTCTATGAAATTTCAAGTCCTTTGGCTTAGCCAAATAAGAATTAAAAATCGCCAAAGATGGCGGTGTCAAAACGCTTCTTTGCCCACGTATTTAGCTATTCCAAAAAAAAATGAAAAATCGCCAAAGATGGCGGTGTCGAAAACGTACACGCAAACTCACTAAATTTTATTCTGTTTTTATGTTTTGTTATTTTTATTATGAGTATTTGTTTTTCGTAATTTATTTTTATTTCAAATTTGGCAAGGAATTTAGATGTAATGCTTAGGCAAATCTTGTTTAGTTTATTTTTCTTCATAACATATATTTGTTTCAGATTTGTTTGACTTTTTTTTTTTTTTTTTTTTTTTTTTTTTTTTGGTCCGCTTTCGGCCTGAACGGCCGAACGCATCCCGAAGGGGTCCCATACGTTCGGGCGTTCGGCCCGTCCCGAACGCCGGTTTCCCTGTATATATACGATATATATATATATATATTTATCGATCCTACTAGATATTTTTTTGTTTCTATTTTGGTTGATTTTGTTTCCATCCCGTAGCAGTTTCACTCGATGAATCTGGTTCTCAAATTGAGGCAGATTCACTCGAACGGAAAGTATGACTTGCCACAGGCAAAATGGAAGGCACCGCTCTCGTCTGCGGTGATCGCCAGGCGGGGAGCATAACACAAAGGAAGTTGCAATGAGCGAAAGCGAGCCGCGGGAAGGAGATGACCGCGCGGAAAGGGAGAGATCGCAGCGCGAACGGAAGGAAATGGGAGCGAGGAGGAAAGGCGACGGCGACGAGTGGTGGTGACGATAGCAGTAGTAGTGTTAGTAGTAGAAGAAGACCATGTGGAAGAAGAATGAAGAAGAAGAAGAAGTAGAGGGAGGAGAAGGAGAAGGAGGAGAAACATACTTACCTGGCCTGCACCCGCTGCTACCACGTGTGAGGGTGGTTTCGACAAGCTGCACAACACGACAGATCGCGTCGTCTTGTGAGAGGGAGCACGATGAGGACAACAACTCCGACTCCGACGACGGCTCCGACGACGACGGTGACGACGACGGAGGAGCGAGAGAAAGAACGGGTAAGTCTCCTTCCTCGCGACCGATCCCTGATGCTTCCCTCGATAGGATGAGCAAAATAAATAAATAAATAAATAAATAAATAAATAAATAAATAAATAAATAAAAAATCGAATGAATCTATCCCTACAACATGAGAAAATACATTACCACATTTGTGTGTGTGTGTGCTCGTACGTATGTGCGAATGCGTGACGATCACGCTATGACCCCGGGGGCTTCCATCGGAAAGGATGGGCTAAGTCGATCGAATCTTTTACTACGACGTCAGAATATTCACTAATACGCATGTGTGTATGCGTGTGAGTGAGAGAGAGAGAGAGAGAGAGAGAGAGAGAGATTGCGGGTGATTGGCTTTAGTGGCCAACAGGCTGTAGCCGTGGATGAGAATCGACCGCGGTGCAGTGAACATGGAGCATCATGATGGCGTGGAAGTGTTGCGGCATGGATAAGTGAAGGCATCGTAGTTACAATCCAATAGGAGGTGGCGTAGGAGGAGACCGACGATAAGTGGGAAGAGGGGGAGGCGGAGGCTGAGGCGGAGTGTCCAAGTTCCCAAGGGCGTGGAGTGAGGCTAACCGAGGGGGTGCGTGCACGAGAGAGAAAGAGAGAGAGAGAGAGAGAGAGAGAGAGAGAGAGAGAGAGAGAGAGAGAGAGA
>BFEA01000309.1:795980-864608 GCA_003427395.1 Chara braunii | reverse complement strand
AAAAAAAAAAAAAAAAAAAGATAAAACCACGGGAGAGTCAGGGTTTGAGTTTATAACAGGGTTTAGGGAAAAAGGGCCGGTAATGGTGAATGTACATGACCTACGTATCGGGTCCGGTGGGGTCTCGTGGGGGGGTGTTGTATTTGGGGGATTGCCCGAAGTGCAATAACAAACTGTTTTCGTGAGTGCGCCGAAGTTACCCCCAAAAAAAACAGTGGTCGCGCCTTTGTTTTCACTGCGTTTCTTGTGCACCACGCCAGCTATTGATACGGGGCCCTCGATCCACCGGCCTAGCGCAGTTGGTGAGGCAGGCAAGTGGATTTCAGGAGGTCTCGGGTTCAATCCCCATTGGCCTCACGTACCATCCTCGCCGAAAACTGGCGCCCGCCACGTTGAGATATGTCGTTGGTCCCCCCAACTGGCACTGACAAGAGACTGCTGATGTTCAAAGGGGAAGGCGACCGGAGAGGAGGCACAGTGACATGGGGACTGGGCGGTTCAGTTTTGATTGCAGTGCCTGACCCGTGCCTTGTGTCGCCCGCCTGCTGCTAGGTTCCCCGTAATAGTGTAATGACAAAAAAAAAGTGTTGTCAGGCCGCCCTGTCCAGATTCATGAGGCAATTGCATTGGTTGTACGTCAAGCGAAATACCCATTTTTTAATAACATATATATCTATACGGGGCCCCAGCGGCGCACAAACCCCACGCAAATTCAAATCGCGGTGGTCTGGCCGGTGGGCAAGATTATGCCCAAAGTCTGTTCAAGTTCACCATGTTCAACGCCACTCCCCACTTGTCGACGACCACGACAAAACGATCAAGTACATCCTAGGTAGTCGAAATTGGGACACCGACACAAAAAAACTGGGATACAAAAATAATTCCCTTAGTGGGGGCCAAATAACACCACAATAAAACGCATTGTCGGAGTACCGGCCCGCAGTACGAAACCATGTTGGAAACGTGTTAGTTCATGTTGGAGGCCTGTACGAAACCATGTTGGAGTCGTTGACTAAAACTTGGAAACCTGTCGGAGAGCATGTTCGACCCGTTGAAAATAAGTTGATCATGTTGATAACTAGTTGAACAGAACAGAAGACCCTCGTTCAACAATTGGTCACAGCCCTTGCGGCGTGCATAAGTACGACAGCGGTACGAAAATAAGTTGGAAGTCGGCGACAATTTTTATGTTGTGCCTAGCGATGGCATGTTGGTTGTAGGCAGAAAAGGGGGCCTAGGCTGTTCTTCCTAGGCCGAGGCACCGCGCGGTACCACTTCATATTGAAATCCGCGCCTAGCTGTTACAGGTTTGGGCTTAGCCCTATAGGTTACGGTAGTGGACTGTTACTACGGAGGTTTGGGGATAGAGGCCAGCATGCGGCGACGAGGGAGGAGCGTTGGAGAAAACCGAGGGGTCGAGGGCTCGACGGGGCTATCCCCCTCAGTTTTGGTGACATGCGCAGCGACGGGCTCGACCTAAGGGACTAGCGAGGTGCCAGTAGTTCCAGTTTCCCGTTACAATAAACGGGTTTTATGGGTTTTTATATTCTTGTCTTTTTATTTTTTTATTTTTATTTTCTACTATTATATTTTCTTTTTCTAGTCCCGTTTTTCCTTTGGGATATGGCCCGAGAGCCTGCCGCAGTGGGTACACCCACGAGTTGTCGGGACGCAGGCCGAGTGGCCTTGGTACCTCCGTAGGGGCACGGCCCCGGTCAAAGTGCTCGGGACATCCGATGAGATCGGAATGACACGGAGAAGATCAGCATGGTCTATACGCGCGGATGACACGCATAAATCGGGGGAGAAGGGCCGGCACCGGTTGCTGTTTGATAGTGCCGACTCGACGACTGCGCGGTCCGGACGGATTAGCGCAGAGCTGCGTTGACGGAAGCTCCGTTGACGGCAACGCGACGGGGTGGAGTGAACTGGGATGGGAAAGTGAGCCGGGTACGTGCGGGTGAGGTGGAGTAGTGGCGGGCGGAGGAACGATGGGCGAAGCGACCGAGACCGAAAGGAGATAGGGCCGGGCCACCACGGCTACCGGGCGCAGAGCTAGCAACAGCGGAGGTGGGGAAGGAAAGGGCGGAACTGAAAAAGGGTGGGGTGAACCTGGAGCGAATTTGCGCACGGTACACTCGGGGGTTGGTATGGCGGAGCGTTGAGGAGGAAAGGCGGACGCGGACGGAAAAAGAAGCGGGGTAGGCAGCAGCGGAGGATGGGAGATGGGGAGTACCTGGGCACCTTACCGCACGAGGTGCGTTTACGAGGTAAGGGAGATGAAGACGGCGCGGTGGTGAGCCGGGGCGCAGCCAGGAAATGGGAACACAGGAGATACTCCACTGTTTTGGGCAAATGGGGAAGTGTTTTCGAGGTTTTGGGGATGGGGGAGCCAGAATATGAGCTTAGCTTGGGAGGAAAATTAGTAGAATAGGGGTTAGTATGAAGATTTTGTTGTCCGGAGCTATGGCCGATAGAGAAGAAGTGAGGGAAGGAGTCATCAAGTTCGCCCGTTTCTTGACGAGAACAGGTGAGGGAAGGCTTGCTTTAGGAATTCTTGGTAGCTGCGGGAGTGACTGTGAGGTTAGTTTTGGAGATAGAGTTGTAGAATAGAAGATATAAGAGAAGAGGGGTACGCGGGAAGACACCGAAAGAGGGGCGGGTTCGAAAGGTTATGTATCTTTCCGTGTTCCAGCCAAAGATACATTCCCACCCTGCATTAGGAAGCGACTCACAGGTGGTGGGTGACGACTCCCTTCGATTTTTCATAGTACAATGGGCGATAATAGCCGACTCCTAGTACCGACTGATTCCACCTACCTTGTTGTCATGCCGGCTCGTAAGTTCAGGATTGTCGAGCTCGATCGGCTCCACGACATTCCTGTCTCAGCGCCATCGGCCTGATGATCGACCTTGCCCTGTGCAGCCGCCCGTGTAGACCACGAAAACAGTTCTGCTGATGTCGTGGTTGCCCCGTTTTGGCCGAGGGATCAGTCGTCGACTGCATTGAGGGGGGGCGAAGGTGTAGTATGGGCTGCAAGAAAGGCCACCACCGACGCTGTATGAACCTCACTGCACTAAGTTGTCTGGTTGCGATATCTTGTATTGCTCTTTTGCTGTGCATACCGCGGGATGCTCCATCCGTAATGTTATTTAGAACAACTGTTGTGCTGGTTATTGAACATCAGGAGTAGTGGAGCTGCACCATGTTGCTGAGTGTGTTGATCCAGCTGTTGCACGTTACGGTTGACTATGCACGGCCGTTGTTTCTGTTGGTCGTGCGTGAATGATGGTTGCGTACTGTTGCTGCCCGATGTGTTTGCAACATACTATTGTGATTGCTGGGCGGCACTGTGCTGCTGAGCACACTGTGCCTACTGCAGAAGCGGCTGACGTGTGCGCAGCCCTGCCATATCATCTCACTACGCATTCTGAGTTTCTTTGGATATTCAGTGGTGGCTAGACTGCAAGGCGGAGGCGGCTACTGCAGCTTGGAGAAGGAGACGGCAAACGAGGCTATTGCTGCGGTTGGGGGTTCGCCGGGAGGGCTGGGTTCGGCAGTTGGACTTTGAGAGTTGACTAAGCTGTTACACTTGGCCATCATTGCGGGGCCCTCAGGTGACTTAAGATATCAAGGCCCTCTCGCGCGAGTCTGAGTGCAACCCTCTTGTATCTGAGAGTCTCAAAATTATCTCTTTCTGCCCTCTTACTCTAAGTCTAGTCCTTTGGTTCTGAGAGGAAGGCGGCAGGCGGGATTGCAACCCGTAAGTCCACATCAAGGCTCTGTGGGGAGTCCGCCCACCGATTGCGGGAGCTCTGCCGGAACTCAGGAGGAGTTGTGGAGGCAAGGAACTGAAAGGTAACCATTGCTTTCCCTTATAAACCCAGTATGACCCCTACCTATACACTTCCCTATGTATTGGCTGACTGTATTGAATGCAACCCTAATTTGATTTTAGTTTGACCCTCAGGACACAAGTCAGACTAAGTAAAGGAATGCGTGTGCAATGGCAGTTTCAGTTTCTTAATTGTTTGAAAGCAGATTGTGACAAGGGATTGCATCAGGCGGAAGGTTGGGAGGACGGTGGTTTTGCTTGAGATTGGAAGGGCCTTACAGAGTCAGGCATGGTTCCATAAGATTGGATGGCCTGACTGCTGTGTTTATTCTGGTTTTCTGAAAAGGCCAAGCTTTGTTTCTAAGATGAATGACTTGGCCGTTGTGTTTGCTTAATTTCGCAAGACTTTGTTTCGAAGATGAATGGTCTGGCTATTTATTTTTTGGGGGCTGGTTGTGCAAACTTGGGGGCCAGACCTTGTTTCTAAGATGAATGGTCTGCTCGTCGTTTATTTCTGGGTGGTTTCTGAACAGCCTCTGGGGTTAACTTAGAGTGCTCTGCTTTTTTGTGCTGAGAAAAAAAGGTTGAGCTTTGTTTCTAAGATGAATGGCTGAACTCTTTTGTTTGTTTTATTGTGAGGGAGAAATTCTCGCTGAGGACAAAGCATGTTCCATAAGATTGGATGGCTTTGGACTCATGCCGCACACAGATGGATCAGAGAGAAATGAACCAGGCAGAGGACCAGACATGTTTCATAAGATTGGATGGTCTGGCCCAATACGTCGCACATGCTGGAACCCAAAGGGTTATGATTTGGCTATATTTTATTACTATCTTATTTAAGAACAGGCCAGTCAGGCAAGGGTTCCATAAGATTGGATGGTCTGACTATAGCTTACCATAAATTTGAAGAGAGTATAACTAAGAGTATAATTGAAGGTAACTTTGGGCAGGCCGAGCTTTGTTTCTAAGATGAATGGCTCAGTCCTATGCTCAGCTTTTAAACACTAAGTTCATAGAGATATATATAACTTGGATATTAAACAGTTCAAGGCGATTAGGCATTGTTTCTAAGATGAATGGCTTAGTCATATGCCCAAACGAAGAGAAAAGTAGTTGTGCAACCTGTTCGTGTATACTTGATGACTGAGTCAGGCATGTTCCATAAGATTGGATGGTCTGACTTTACGCCTTATGTAAGCAGGGTATAAAGGGGTAAATCATTGAAAGACTATGAACTATTGTCTGTTAAATTGACCTTGGGATGGCGAGAGTACCTACCTTTGTGGTTTGGCCTGCATGTGACTGAGTGATGCTACTGTTTGGTCTGAATTTCAGTTTGACAGGTAGTATCCTTAGGTGCTCGCCATGTGCTAGAGCGATAGGAGTTAGTCTCAATTCCTGCATTTGTTGGGTTAAGTTTATTTTACTTGGATCCATTCTCGCATTTTCTAGATTTTTTGTTATACTTGGCTTTGTATAAATTTTAGTAAGCTACTTTCTCTACGGGAAGCGCTGCCGAAATTTCTGCAAATCCAATGAGTTAGTCAACTTTTAACTTTTCAAAGTTCAACTTGTCTAAAGTTCATATATGACTTAGTAAAAATCTGGAAAGTCTCCTTTTCTAAAAGGAGTGACAATTTTTTTTCTAGTTCGAGGAGTTGGACAAAAATTGAACTTTGGAAAGTCAAAGACTATCTTTGGTTTCATATTCGGGCTGATATAAATTATGAAAAAACACTTTTCCTACGGGAAGTGTTGCCGAAATATTTTCTTAGTTTAAAGGAGCTAGGTTATATTTTGACAGGTGGCGATTCTGGCGATCCACCCTGTATACGAAAGACTCTGCCAAGATCTACCTTTGCTTTGGGCACTGCTCAAGGGTAGATTTGAGCTAGTAAGGCAGATTTTGGAGTGAGATCGTGATTATCTTCCAAGGACTTATAAATTTAGCTTGAAGATTGGTCTGTCATGTATTACAGGTCCTCTTGATCAGATGATTCCGGATCTAGACTAGAGTCAGCTCGATCCTACGAGGATCATCTGCTGTTATCACTCATAACAGGTCAGTTGTCGATTCGTCGGTTTATGACTCAATTCCAACCCACTCCCCACACTCAACCTAAAAGGCTTTAGCCCTGGTGATCTTTGTTGTTTTGTTAAGGTTTCACCCAGACTTTTATTAAGTGGCCATTTGACAAAGGTGCTGAGTTTTTAATTATGGTTGGTTGGACAGGAGATCGGGGTTTACATGGTTAAAGCGAGGGGTATGAGTGTTGAGAATGGTTGGGGTTGACTCCGTGAAGTGCGTGGACTGTCGTTCGATTCTTTGATGTGATTGCAGGTATGTTTTGTGGCTCAGAAGTGGGGTTTGATTGCCCTGCGATCACATATATACATATGGTTGTAAGAAGGTTCATTGAGACTATGAGAAGTGATTGTCATATACTTACTCCCTTATATATGTATACGTGGGTGCATATATGATGAGTGTTCGCGTGACCCAAGAGGCCTCGTACTAAAAGTTTATCCAGAGGTTAAGACTAACGGGCATAAGGAAGACCCTCCCTTTTATTTGGTTGCTTCTTTGAAGGTTCTTAGTCGGACGTAGGTCCTGGGTCGGGATTCAAGGTCCTTGTCCATGACACCCCAAGCCCTAGACTCTGCAGGGAAGGGACCTCCCCTCGCGCAGAGTCTATTTGCTCTGCCCGTCGAGACACCCAACCCCGAGGGCAGAAATGTCTTGAGGGCTGAACGGCATGTCCTTCAGCCGTTCAATATCGTCAGGGGTAACCCCTCACGATATATTCCTTCAGCCATTCAATATTGTGAGGCCGGGGCCGCGATTACCACGTATGACTAGCATTGTTGGTTGGTATAGGACTGACCTGCTGTCGCGCGGCTTTATATCAAACCCCTGCGCGCGACGTTTCGTCGTCCTAGTGTCTGAAAATTATGGGACTGAGGGGCTCGCATGTATGCACGAATGTTCGAGATTATTATAGGCCGCTGGTACCAACCAAAAAGGGTACCCAAGGTTATGAGTTTTTTTTGATAGGGGGACCCTTGGCTTGTTTTTGCTTTTTAGAACTATCGTGGTTGGACGTTATAGTCCGTGGCAGCCGTCAAAGTCAAACCCCTTGACTTCTGTCCAGGCCTGGAGTAGGGCTCATCCCCAAGGCAGTAAGAAACGACGGCCACCACAGGGAAGGACCTGTGTACCACCCACTCTGCACAGAGTGCAGAAGAGGGTGTGTGGTCTTCAACCTCGCATGGCGGTTGTCCAGCGTCAAGAGATTAACCCTCAAAGCGCGTGTCAGCTGACACTTGAGTGTCGAATGCGACCCTCGAGGTTAACGAGGACCGCATGAGTATGGGTACTACACAGTACGTCATCATTGCGACTGCCTGTGTACGCTTGCATTGCGAGTCGATATGATTAGCCCTGCATCCGCGCGGTTTTATACTAAATCTCGCGCGCGACGCCTATTCGATTTCCGCATCGGAAAGTTATGGGATAGCTACCGAGGGACTAGGAGTGTTGTCGCGTTGTTTGTGTGTGTTGTATTTTCTGTGTTCGTAAAGTGGTGTGCGCGTGGTGTGTGGGATACGTCCTAGTCGACCGACGACGAGTCGCGCTTGGGACCTCAGCCCCCCAAGATGTCGGTTCGCGTGCGGGTCCGATAGAGGCGTATTACCGCGCGTACCCCCTATGCTACAACGAACGAGAAACGCCCTCGGCTGGTCCACCTCTGCGATTGCAACTGATCAGCTTTCGTACTGTGGGCTGGTAACTCGGCGGGGATACGTCCACCGAAGGGAGGTGATAGCTCCTGTAAGGTGGAGGTAAGTCGTGCCTCGTGTAGGCCTTATCCTGTCGAAGGGGCTCGCGAGAGGTATGGCTGGCGCACTCGGTCGGAGTGGCTTGCGGAAGCTCCATGTATATTGTGACGAAGGATTTAAACCAACTCCTGCGTGACGCGGTCGGGAGGGTCCCGCGCTGCCTCGTGCGGTGCCGGACCGATGCGCTCGACAGGTGGTGCCGTTGCCGGGGATAATGGAAGCCTACCATTGTCCCTGGTGGAACGACATCCGGGTATGCGAAAGAGAGAAAACCAGGCATGCTTTGGATAAGCGGTAAATGAGTGGTGTGGTGCCTTGTCTGGCCATTTGTATGTAAGACTTGATTACTAATGGATCTGATTGGTAATTGAAGCGAACATGCGACTTGAGAGACGGTATAAGGAGCCTCGTGCTAGGTAAGAGTTAGGGATAGTGGTGGTATCTGTCCGATTAAGGGAAAGTCAAAATAATGTAGGGGGTCTGTTAGAAGTATGTCAGGTCGAGGCGCTGAGTGAAGCGTTCCGTTTCTTCTCTTAACAGGAAAGTTGAGCGGGAGGCAGTCAGCTAAGATGTCAGGAGGTGGGGGCGCCGTCCCGAGAAAGACCCTGACGCTCGACGATCTTATCGAGGCCATGGACAAGTGTGAGAGGGCGCCGAGGAATGTCCCGAAGGTTGATACATTTCACTTCAAAGGGGAGCGGGTATCCGATTGGCTGGACCTGGTTGACCACGCGCTGGTGGGACTGGCAGACGAGGTAAGATTTCAGCGGATTATGAGATACGTCCTCCATAGCTACCATCAGGAAGTGAGCAAGGTTGTGGACGCCGCCAATGGCAGCTGGTCAAGGTTCAGGGAAGGGATGTTAAGGAAGTACAGGCTAGGGGACGGTCTGCTGACTATGGCTGACTTGGAAGCCATGAACAAGGATGATTTTTCCACGATCGGGGCGTTCGTGCACGAGCTCAAGAAGAAGGCAAGGAAGGTGCACGGGATTTCTGAAGAGGCGCAATGTGCCATCTTCTTGGGGTTGCTTACTGGCACGGAGGCCTCGGAGCTGACGAGTCACGGAGGGGGAAGTGAGAAGCTCACCTGGGCCACTATTGATAAAGGAGTGGAAGAGGGGAGTTTGGACCAGGTGGAACAGCACCAGATGCGGCTACAGAGGCGAAAGAGAAAGGAAAGGGACGCCACCGCATCTGGGACCCCGGGGGTAAAGAGGATCGTTACGGATGTACTAGCGGCCTTGGGCTATGATAATGAGGAGGAGGTGTAGAAAAGGGGGGTGACCGTGGCCCAAGGTCAGATATCAGGGGCAGTGGATGAGGAGGTCGGACGCGAGGACTACGGTGGGGAGGAAACGGGCCCTCAGGCCCTAACTAAAGCCCAGTGAAAGCAGCGTAATTCGTTGTTGGGAGGTCAAGGATCAGGAAAGGGGCAGGCCCCTCAAGCAATTGTTGCGCCGCCACCTGCCACCACAACGGCGTCTGTGTCAGCAGGGCCATCGCAAATGGGGCCGCCACCAGCTTGTGGGCACTGGGTGCCGTATTGTCAGGTAGCACCCTGACCCAGTTGCAGCCACTGCACCTCGTGTGGAGGGAGCCAAGCCCACGCTAGACAGATGATCTCATATTCGGGCTCACCGGCAGGGGCGGGCCCACCAAGTTATCCTGCGGCTCAGGGTCAGTTTGCGGCCCAACCGCCACCCTCGCAACAGGCGTCGCAGGCTAGCGTGGCCGGAGGAGGGAACCACGGGCAAGGCGGACAGGGCAACGGAGGCCGAGGCCAAGGGGGTCGGGGAGGCGGTGGCCGAGGCCGAGGAAGAAATGGCGGGGGTCGCGGAGGTGGATGGAATGGCCAAGGAGGCCAGGACCAAGGTGGCCATGGCGGCCAGGAACGGGGCCAAGGGTATGGAAGGCCCCACTTTGATTGGTGGAATGCCACCTGCTGGCATTGTGGCTACCAAGGCCACACTATACGATTTTGTCAAGGGCGACGGGATGATGAGCTCTCCTGGTTGATCTCCACCAACATGGATGGAGATATATATGATAAATAAGGGAAGTATATTGACCCGAAGACACCCGGCGGAGTTAGGCAGGAGGCCCAGAGGCGGGCGGCGGCAGGGCCAGCAACCCCAGCCATATTCAGGATGTGGCACGAGAGAGAGGATCCGGCCGTAAGGGTCGAGGAGATTGTGGGAGAAAGTGAGGAGGTAACTCAGCGGCTGAAGGCAGGGACTATAAAGGAGGAGCCGATAGTCATTGAGTCAGATGATGAGGGCTAGGAAGACGAGAGGGAGTCGGCCATAATCATCTTGGGGAAGATGGAGGATCTGCTGCGGAAAATGGGGAGGTACCAGCAAAAGTTGCAGGTTTTGTGTGACGAGACCCGGGAGCGGGAGGCCAACCTCCCCGGAGTCTTCCTATATGACTCCGGGCCTGAACCTTCATCAGGGCAACAGGGATACCCAAGAGTGGCGGTCGTGGGGGCAGACCCTAGGTCAGGTATGACCTATAGACCCCCCACCTCACATGGAAGAGTGCCACAGTCGGCGCGGACCAGGAGCCAGAACAAGGCGGGGGGGCCAGTCAAGAGCCCAGCCAGGCACCCCCTCGAAAGGAGCCTGAGTCGGGGCGCAGGAAGGAGGTGGTGGAGGTTTCGGAGGAGGATGAGGAGGATGACGACGAAGAGGATGAGAGGCTCCGACAAGAGGAGGATCGGCGGACGGAGCTAAGGGCCAAGGAGAGAGGGGCTCAAGAGGAAGCCGAGCCAAGCCTGCCTGACAGCGTACCTAAGAAGAAGAAGTACGCAGTCCGACTGGAAGAGGGTTTTGATGTGAAGCGAATGGTAGATAGGCTGCTGGAAGGTCATAATGACCTGATGAACTTAAAGGACATTTTAGCTTCAGCGCCCCGGCTCCGCGACGGACTGAAGGGTTCGGCTCTCGCGAAGGCTAGTGCCCAACGTCCACCTGAGTACGATCCTGCCAAGAGAGGTAGAATGGACTGAGGCAGGGACGAGGATGGACTGGAAGTGTGTGGCGTGTGGCCAGGTGGATTTGGTGGTAAAGAACCAGAAGTGTACCGGGATGGTGGATACGGGCGCAAAAATGAACATCATCAGGGAAAGGGAAGCGATGATGTTGGGGATGGAGATTGACCGTTCGGACCATGGTATGCTGCGTGGCGCCAACTGCAAAGCGGCTTTTTGTGGTACGACATCGAATGTGATTATAGAGATTGGGAAAGTACGGGCGAGGACCTGCGTCTTCGTCATGCCAGATGTCGACCACTCCATCCTCCTGGGAGGTCGTCCCTGTACCGCACGGAGACACTGATTTTTAATAAGCACGATGGAACGATGATCCTGCTCCTGTGCGATCCGGCCTGTGGGAACTATGAGGTCATTACTTGCCGGAACACGGGGCCAGGGAGTGGGAGGAACAAACTCAACCTTGGCTCGTTTACCTTTGAAGAGTCTGAGAACGAGCAGAGGAGGCTCTGGGAGGTGCCAGAGGAGGAAGGAGGGACCGAGGTGTTGACGCTAAGCCTTACTGATGTCAATAAGGCTATGGAAGTGGTGGCAGCGTATGACATGGCAGACCCTGAAGCCATTAAGGCGTTGAGGGAGCAGGTTCTTGAGATCCCTCAGGTGGGAGAGGTGGAGCTGGTTTATCGGCTTCCAAGCGGAAGAGGAGGTCCGGCAATGGCACAGGCACGAACAGTAAGCCGGCCTTTTTTAGGGAACGGCTTCATAAGGGCTCCCAAAGGCGGTAAAAAACGGTAGATTAAAAGTGTTACGAGCGGGAACGAGGGCTGATACGGCTCATGCGGGAGCAGGCAGCCAGTAGTCCGTGTCGTATCAGCGATGAGAACGAAGGGAAGTTGATAATTGGAGAGCCTGACTTCCTTTCGCCCCAAGAGAGAGCCCTGATGGTGGGATTGATGAAGAAAAGGCACCGCGCATATGCATTCAGTGACGATCAGCGCGAAAGGCTGGATGTGGACAAGTTCCCAATGATCAGGATCCACACGGTCCCACACGAGTCGTGGAATCTTAGGGGTGCGCGGTATCCCAACCCGGACGAGGAGAAGATGGTGGTGGACTACCTGGATAGCAAGATGCGCACGAATGTTGCCGATTATTCCAGCGGGTCATACGCATCCCCCTGGTTTTGCTTCATTAAGCCGAATGGGACGCTACGGTGGGTGCAGGATTTACAGCGGCTGAATGCTGTGACAGTGCGGGATGCGGGAGGATTGCCAAACGTGGACGCACTGTCAGAGTCATGCGCGGGGAGACCTATAATTTCGCTTATAGACCTCTACTCTGGGTATGACCAATTCCCTGTATACCCACCAGACAAACCTGTGATGGCGATGCACACGCCCAGAGGGCTAATTCATATGAATGTAGCCCCTCAAGGCTGGACGAATGCAGTGGCAATGGTGCAAAGACACATGATTAGAGCCATACAGACGGTCAGTTCACACATCATCGATGACTTGGCGGTTAAATGCCCGAAAGAAAGGGAGGAAGACGAAGTGATGCCCGGCATAAGACGTTTTGTTTGGAAGCATGTCCAAGACCTTGATCAGGTTCTGAGCTTGTTGGAAGAATATAACCTTATGGCAAGTGGCCCGAAGTCTAAGCATTGTATGAAGGAGGCGACCATTTTGGGTTTTGTCTGTAATGAGAATGGTCAGAGGCCTGATGTGAAGAAGGCAGACAAGATCGTGGAATGACCAGTACCCTTCCGGTCAATAACGGACGTAAGGAGCTTCCTCGGCACTTGCGGATTTTGGAGGAGCTTCGTGAGGAACTTCGCCGTCAAGACTGAGCACCTAAGGAAGCTGGTACGTCAAAACCAATAATGGGTTTGGGGTGGAGACCAGGAAGAGGCTGTGAAGCGAATGAAGGAGGAGTTTAAAGAAGGAGGTCTGGTGTTGGGGGCGCCAAACTACAAGGTCACTGAGGAGAAGTCATTCATCATCGAGACGGACGCGGGACCTACTGCCTTGGGAGGAATTCTGATCCAGGCGGATGCCGAGGGGAAGGAGAGGGCGCTGAGAGTTAAGAGTTCGACTCTTAATACGACTGAGATGAACTACTCTCAGTTTAAAAAGGAGACATCTCTTTTTTTTATTTTATTTTTATATATTGTCATCTCTTTTTTTTATCAATAAAAATGAAAGGCTACTTAATTGCTTAATTATAAAGCTTTTCATTGATTAACCATGCGCTAATTAAAAATATCTCTTGAAGTAAAGTAATTTAAGGTTAGGGTAACGACTTCGGGCATGGTCAGCTCCCATAGTGTGACGGGCGGTGTGTACAAGGCCCGGGAACGGATCACTTATCTAGATTCATCCTAGGATATAAAAGAGTGGAATATTAATATAATTCTAAAAATGACTGTACTCCACTGCCTGAGGATCTTTCGGAACTATGTCTTTGGCAGAAGGTTCGTGTTAAGGGTGGACCCCACTGCGCTCGCCTGTTCCCTGAAGAACTTTACTTCATCTGACCGAACCGTCGCGAGGTGGTTGACGTACATTTGGATGTTTAATTTTGAGCTGGAGAGGATTCCGTAGGACAAGAACAGGGCAGATGGGTTGAGCCGCATCAACTGGGATGGATCGGATCAGGAGTCGATAAGAGACACTTCGCCAATTGATGGGTTCTTCGATCAGGAAGAGGATGTCCGCCTCCATATAAATGAACGGTCCTTGTGGGTGCCTAGTTGTGTCGGTCACCACATATGGCTAGCGCCTAAGGGGTACGAGCAAAAGGAGGAGTTGGTCCTCAAGCCCTTCCAGGAGGAGGATCCGTGGGGGAGTAAAGATGTTCACTGGATGATGAAATTGGCGTTGGCAGGCACTCACAGCTTGGCGGAGGAAGTGAGGACGATAGAGGAAGGCCCAACTCAGGTAGAGGAGCATGAGCAGCTGATGGGAGGAATGTATCTACTTACCAACACGCTTCTGCAAGGAGACTTTGATCGAAAGAACTCATTCAGTCGTATGGAAAGTGAGGACTTCATTCCTGAAAGCCGGGATAATGAGTTCGAGGAAGGAGAAATCAAGGAAGCCTTTCGGGCAGAAGAGTACGATGGAATCTACCTGGAGTTGGGGCTACTCCTGTCCTGTGAGATGAGGGATAGAGACGCGAGTGTCAAGGCGCAGAAGATAAGGCACCTCTATGTGGTAAGGGATGACCATTTGTTTATAAAGCGACAAGTCGGGAACCCCAAAATGATTGTATGTGGGAGAAACTGGCAGATCGATATTATAGCAGCCCTACACGATGGTATAGCAGGGGGGCACAGAGGGATAGGTCCACGTGCACAAAGATAAGCCAATTGTACCATTGGGATAAGATGCTGACTATGGTCATCAAATACTGCCAGTCTTGTGTACCCTGTCAGGGGAGGTCGGTGCAAAGACCAGGGGAGCCTCTACACCCGAGGTTGGAGAGAGAAGTGGGTGCGGTTGTACAACTGGACCTGTTGTTCATGCCAGCTGGGGAGAATGGGTGTAATTACATCTTCGATGCACGGGATAATCTTACTGGTTTGTGGACGGGCGGGCTATCCACACAAAGACTGGCCCAGTTTTGGCAAATTGCATCGAGGAGTATTACTTGCGCTACCTCTTTGTCAAAGAGTTCGTGATGGATCGAGGATCGAAGTTCACCTGTAATGAGGTGCGAACCTTGCTTGCGGGCTACGGCGTAGTGGCAAACTATACTACTGACGCACACCCTCAGGCGAACGCACCTGTGGAAAGAGGGCACAGTACCATCACGAATCTCTTGCCCAAGTGGACAGAAGGCAAACCTAATCAGTGGCCGAAGTTCCTGCGGGCAACTTTCTTCGTGGAGAATGTTGCGATAAAGAGAACTACCAAGTACGCGCCAGCCACGTTATGGTATGGGAAGTATGCCACCTTTCCCATAGAAAGCTTCATGAAAACCTGGAGGCGCCAGAACTTGGAAGTAAATCTGTCCATCGAGGAGCTGCTCGATATCCGGGCTCGACAAGTGGGAGTTGCTGAAGAGAGATTATGAGAGGTCGCCAGTCAGGTAGAAAGAAACCGCATGCAGGATAAGATGCGATGGGACCAGATGGCGCGAGTGAGGAAGGAGCCGTTGGCAGTGAGGGATGTCGTATTGCTATATGACTCCTCCTTGGAAAAACAATAGTCGAGGGAACTCGACAAAAGGTGGATGGGGCCCTATAGGATCTTGCGGTGCGGCGAATTCGGAGTCTACCAGATCGAGGAGCTGGACGGGACAGGATGGTAGGATTGGGTGTCAGGGACTAGATTGAAGAAGTTCGTGGCCAGGAAATAGCTAAAGAATCCCACACCCCTCCGAGTAAGCCCTTGTTTGAAGGTGTCGCATGTCCTGGTTAGGCTAGGCAGAAAATGGAAAGGGGTAAGGGTACATGTGTCGCCGAAGACTTGATGGACTGATGACTGACCTTATTGTGTGCCTGTCTGTTTTCTCTTGCCTGATGTGCAGGTCTGACTTTTCGAAGACAGCCATGCAGAGGGGCGGGAGGGGCGGATGGCCACGACAGAGGCCCCTGGGAGCGTCTGGAGGGGGTGGTCAGCGCAGGCCAGTTGGGAGAGAGTCCACGCCTGTCTTCGACGATGATAACGTAGAGCTCTTTCTGGGCGCCTACCAAGCTCATGCGGCACGAGAGGGATGGTCTACCCAGGACAGGGTACGAAATCTGCGAGGAGTTAGGCGTTTCGAGGAGCCTATCGCGCATATTCGAGCGGAGGCTCTGACCTGGCAGGATGTGGAGGCGAGGATGCAGAGGCTAAGGGCTTCGCCGCTGGTACGGGATGGTTTGCCTATTCGACTGGAGGAAGGCAATGCGGAGGAGTTCATCCCGGCCTACAAGCAGTATATGCGCGATCAGGGGACTGGGCAAGAGGAGTGGATGCAAACGTTACCCCTTTGGACGCGAAGGGCGGAAAGGCCATTGGCGAGGCAGATTCGGGACAGGGCGCGTGATTGGGAGGACTGTCACGCTCAGTTGAGGCAGGCGTTCCGACAGCCAGAACCGGAGAGACCCGAGTCCAGGGTTGAGAGGAGGCAGAGAAGCAAGAGGCCACGGGACTCGGAGGCGAGAGAGGCCGCTGCGACTAGAGGAGGCCGAAAGGCCTTGGCATGGCGAGAGGAGGGGCCAGCAGAGCCAGTTCAAGTGGCGGCGCCGGTTCAGGCAGCGGAGCCGGTTCAGACAGCACAGCCAGTTCAGGCAGCGGGGCCAGCTCAGGTAGCGGAGCCACCCCCTACCCATGGGCTTGAGCAAGTGGAGTTTCGTCGACATTGCTAGAGGAGAGGGAGGTTGTACCGTTGAGAACGCCGCTCAACAGTCTGGAGGCCCATCTCGATGCGTCCCAATGGGGGACTTCGCAGATGGGAGTAGATCCGGTTGAACCGGTACGGTACGAGCCGGCAGAAGAGCCACCAGGCCCTGAGCCGGAAGCTGAGCCGCACGAGTCAGGGGAACTGCGGACCGAGGAGGTTATTACCGTTGGGGACGATACCCCTCCTCCCACCCCAATCCCGGAGCAAGTACGGCAGTACTGGCCTGAGGGGATTCCTGAGCCAGACAGCAAGGAGATTCCAGTACCGCCATCGGAAATTATTACGCCGCCTCTGAAGCAGGTTGAGCCAGAGGAGCGAGAGGAGAGCGAGAGGGCGAGGACACATACGATTTTGGCACCACCGCTAGCCGAGCATGCGGCTAAGCACTTGGACACTAAGGCGCCGACATCCAAGGAGCCACCGTCAGAGTTGTTGTCTGTAGAGGGGAGAATGAGTGCGGGAGTTCCACTACGAGAGGCCCACGAGACGCAAACGGAGAGGCAATCAGGGGAGACGGCTGAGGAGAAGTTCGCGAGAGTGCAAGTGCGCCTCGAAGAGATATATGAAAGGAAAGTTAGGATGGAGGCCGCAGCGGAAGTGTCGACGCCACCAATCGACCCCGGGACAAGTGAGTAGAGGATTGGTGAGGCATGGGCCAGTTATGAGGGTAAGAGGGATGCTGCCTGTTTGAGGTCACGAGAGGCAGGGCAGGAGGACGAGAGGGTGGACGAGGCACGAGAGACTGGGGACTTGGGATTTCAGCCGCCAGGATGGCAATCGAGGATACGCCAGGCGGCGACCACGTCTTTCCAGCGGTATACCATGCTTAGCGATGAGTTGGCGGCCTCGAGGATGGAGGTGGAGCAGTTGTCTGTTCAGCTAGCAGAAGAGAGGGCGGAGAACCAGGCTTGGAGGTCTCGTATGGAAGCCAAGGAAGCTGAATGGGAAAGGAGGCTTCAAGACGTGGCAGCGACTGTGGAAAGACTTTCGACCACCAAGGTGGTCGACTGGACAGAGTAGAGTCGATATAGTATCCAGGGAGAGGAGGTGCGGGGACTCCTTGGCCAGGGAGGGATGGCAGAGCCACCTCAGCAAGAGGGGATGAAGAAGGTATTCCTGGATCCAGTGGAAGCGGAAGCAAGGCGGAAGGCCCAGGAGAAGAGTTTCAGCTTCAGAGTTCCCACGGAGTTGGCCTCGCAGCAAGTGACCCCTATGACAATTGAGACCCCCGCAGAGGAGCCAGCGCAGAGGCCCCAATCGCCACCAGCAGGAGGAGGTTCTGCGGAAAAGTCCCCTACGATCCTATTAGAAGTGTGGGGGGGCACCCTTACGGGGGCAGTGGTGGCCGCTGAGACTAAGACGATGGAATAAGAGGCATCTCGTTTGGACGAGCTAGTGGCGGCCATGGAACTGGATATACCATCAAGAGGGCCTCAGGGACGCGAGACCCCGGAGCGTGTGCCAGAAATGGGGGAGTTGAAGACACAATTGGGCTCTTGGGCCACAGAGGCTGACTCAGGAGGACATACCTCGGAGCAGTAGCAGGAGGTTATGAGCGGGTCAGCAACATCCGTGGCTCCTCAGCCTTCAGAGCCGCATGAGGACAAGAGAGTGACTATGATGGAGGGGGCCCACGAGGGCAGGCCACGGAGATTGGATACCCCCGAGTACGGGTCTGAGGGAGGAGGAATGCGAGCAGGGCCGAGTACCCAGCTGTTGGGGGTGAGGCCAGAGGAGTCATGGAGTATGCCCCAAAGTCACGAGGTGAGCAGAGAGGTCAGTGAGGTACCATCGTCGCCAGGGTCCCTGAAGAAGAAGAAGAGGTACCAAAGGAGGTCGGATGATCAGTGCTTCTTCTGCAAGCATGGCATACACAGAGCCCTTGAGTGTCCAAAGTTCCTCAAGGACAAGGCAGCTAGGAAAGTGACAGAGAGCGGTGGGAAGATGTATGATAGGCGGGGTCGAGTGGTAGAGCGAGCTCCAGATGGAGGTAGGGCTCAGCTATATAGACAGAACTAGTAGGAGATGAGTGAGTAGGGACCGGTCTGTCTATATGCCACTAGGACCAGAGTTCCTTTGCACGTAGAGGATGGATTAGAGGTGTATATACTATGAGTTAGTTAATTGGATCCTAGAGGTGTGCATGCTTGGGGTCAGTTGAGTGAGTCTTGTCCATTTGTACATATATAGATGAAAGTGTTTGATGGGTTTTAAGTTTTTTTGGTGTGTGATACAGTTTAGGAGACAAGGTACAGTTGTGTCATATGTGCGACTATCTGGTTACGCCTTAGATTTCTACCTACATTTTTTAGTAGGTTCCGAGAGGTAGTAACACTCGGGACGTGAGTTTACTCGGCAGAGCGAGACAATAGACTGAGTATTTTGTGTTGTTTTCAAGGCAGACATCCTATTCCCGAGTATATTCTACGAGTTGCACGTTGAGGGCATGAGTTCTGCTCGAATGAGCAAGGTGATGAGTTGAGTGCTGTATTGGATCCTAGAGGGAGATATTTTGCTCCCGAGTGTATTTTAACTTCAGACTTTGTGAGATCTATTCTTGTGACGATCACAATCACTCTCACACGTGGGGCTTGATCCCTATGTATGATGGCTTTGTGTGCGAGATGTGTGGGATACATCTCATATGTCTTGTATTGTGTGAATGTGAATATCGTTTATTCTTCGATATACTTGTGCGATCTGCCTATAGGCAGATGAGAGGGCCGAGTATAAGGGGAGGCAGTGCGATTGTTTTGTAACAGGGAGTGTGAGAATACTAAGGGATTTTGCAAGTCTTTGAGACTCGGATACTTACCATGCCGGGTGTTTTTACAGTTGAGTTGTGGAGGGGCCCCATAAGCAGGTCCCTCAGTCTGAGTTGTTTCGTGGCTGAGTTGTGGAGAGGACTCATAAGTAGGCCTCTCCGGTTGAGATGTTCTGTGGTTGAACCCCCCCCCCAGATTAAGGGAGGTGGTAGTGTTGTTTGTCGGAAGACTCATCTTCAAAAGAAAGGTGTTTTAAAAAAGGGTCGCGTGGTAGCCCATCCTAGAAAGAGAGGGATGGTTGGGAAACCTATTGAGAGAGACCTTCTTCGTGTGAAAGGTGGTTAATAGATTTAAGGGCATCGTAAGCAAAGTTGAGTTGATAAAGTCTGACGAAAAGAACCAACATTACGGATTGGATCATTGGTGGAACTGAGAAGGTCGTAAGTCAGTGCATTAAGGTGTCGTGGGATGTGTGGTCTGCTGCCTCTGATCAAGTCAGTGGGTCATGGCCTTGTGTGAGTCTAACGGTGAATTTGTTTGTGATTGTGAGAAGGGGCCGTGCTTTCTATGTTGTCCCATAGGGAGCTCGTAAACACCTTTAAAAGTGAGACAGACCCCTGCGTAGTCCCGAAGCGCGCCTGTGGTCTGTTTTGCGATGCACCGTCTAGACACTTGTGTTAGTCCTAAGGCACATTGAGGAATACCAAGCTAAGCGGTAAAGGTTAGCACCTCTAGGGCGCAACCCCTATTGGACGGCTGCAAGCCAGCACAACCTGACTACGGACCCTCGTCTACCAGCGGGATAAGAGTTTAACGGGTTATGCACGCCCCAGGGAATTACTCCGATGGGATGACGAGGGATATGAGTCGAGTCTTTTGCTCGTCCTGATTGAATGTTTATCAGGAGGAAAGCCTATCGTTGCGTAACCAACGAAGGATACTGTCGCTAAAATAACAATGCAATAGGCCGTAGATCTGGCTTGATCAACCAGACTATGGTGGGCCAAGGTGGGAACCAAGCATTTATGTAATAGACTGCAGAAAGAGCCGAGATGAGGTCTAAGTGTATATATGTATATGTGTTTGATCGTGAGGATTTTCGGGAGGAAGGCGTGACTGTCTTCCAACGTCTCATTTAAGGCCCGTGTCCCTGGGTATGACCCTGCTTACGAGAAAGAGTCTAACAGGGACACCCAACGAGAAGTCGGCGCTTGTCTAGGACGAAGGGAGGCGACGGTTTGAGGAAGCCTTGGGAAATTATGCCGTAGTATTGATGCGTAATACCCCGGCGTCCCAATGTCAGGCGGGACAATGGAAACCCAGGTTGAAACCCTGGCGGCATATAGTTATGTTGGCACAAATTGTTGGAGGCCTCAACCTTGAGTCTGTCGGCTAATCGGATTGGTTCCATTTTCGTCAGCGTTTGGAGTGTGGATAAATTTATAGCTTTCTGATTTGGCGGAGCGATGGGGGCGTCGCTTAATATGGTCCGGTAGGTTGTCGGCGCGAATACCCTTACAAGGGTATCCACCCTGGTTTTTGCAGATGACAGGGAAAATGGGTTTGGTCAAAATAAGCCGTGCGAGGCACGACCGCGTCCGGGACCCGCCTTGGCTAAGTTAGGAGGTATGTGGGCACGCAGTCTTAAGGCGTGCGTGTGATTTTTCTGATTGAGTGGGCGGCCGGTCTAGTCGACCGATCCGGACCGTGTTGCGAATTTGATTAAGGAATAACAGTTCGTTTTTGGTTGGCATGCGCGACCGACGGTAAGACTGGCGCACAGGATGGCGTGCGGGGCAGCCACGACGCGGTCTAGGTAAGCCGGTGCGGGTGCCTAGCGATGGCATGCTGGTTGTAGGCAGAAAAGGGGGCCTAGGCTATTCTTCCCAGGCCTAGGCACCACGCGGTACCACTTCATATTGAAATCCGCGCCTAGCTGTTACAGGCTTGGGCTTAGCCCTATAGGTTACGGTAGTGGACTGTTACTACGGAGGTTTGGGGATCGAGGCCAGCATGCGACGACGAGGGAGCAGCAGAGCGTTGGAGAAAACCGAGGGGTCGAGGGCCCGACGGGCTATCCCCCTCAGTTTTGGTAACATGCCCAGCGACGGGCTCGACCTAAGGGACTGGCGAGGTGCCAGTAGCTCCCGTTTTCCATTTTAGGCCTTACAATAAACGGGTTTTATCGGTTTTTATATTCTTGTCTTTTTATTTTTTATTTTTTATTTTTTTACTGTTATATTTTTGTTTTTCTGGTCCCGTTTTTCCTTTGGGATATGGCCCGAGAGCCTGCCGCAGTGGGTACGCCCACGAGTTGTCGGGACGCAGGCCGAGTGGCCTTGGTACTTCCGTAGGGGCACGGCCCCGGTCAAAGTGCTCGGGACATCCGATGAGATCGGAATGACACGGAGAAGATCATCATGGCCCCTACGCGCGGATGACACGCATAAATCGGGGGAGAAGGGCCGGCACCGGTTGCTGTTTGATAGTGCCGACTCGACGACTGCGCGGTCCAGACGGATTAGCGCAGAGCTGCGCTGACGAGAGCTCCGTTGACGGCAACGCGACGGGGTGGAGTGAACTGGGATGGGAAAGTGAGTCGGGTACGTGCGGGTGAGGTGGAGTAGTGGCGGGCGGAGGAACGATGGGCGAAGCGACCGAGACGGATAGGAGATAGGGTCGGGCCACCACGGCTACCGGGCGCAGAGCTAGCAACAGCGGAGGTGGGGAAGGAAAGAGGGGAACGGGAAAAGGGTGGGGTGAACCTGGCGCGAATTTGCGCCGGGTACATTCGGGGGTTGGCATGGCGGAGCGTTGAGGAGGAAAGGCAGGCGTGGACGGAAAGAGAAGCGAGGTAGGCAGCGGCGGAGGATGGGAGATAGGGAGTACCTGGGCACCTTACCACACCAGGTGCATTTACGAGGCAAGGGAGATGAGACGGCGCGGCGGTGAGCCGGGGCGCAGCCAGGAAATGGGAACACAAGAGATACTCCACTGTTTTGAGCAAAGAGAGAAGTGTTTTCGAGGTTTTGGGGATGGGGGAGCCAGAATATGGGCTTAGCTTGGGAGGAAAATTAGTAGAATAGGGGTTAGTATGAAGATTTTGTTGCGCTGAGCTATGGCCAGTGGAGAAGAAGTGAGGGAAGGAGGCATCAAGTTCGCCCGTTTCTTGACGAGAACTAGTGAGGGAAGGCTTGTTTTAAGAGTTGGTAGCTGCGGGAGTGACTGTAAGGTTAGTTTTGGGGATAGAGTTGTAGAATAGAAGATATAAGAGAAAAGGGGTACGCGGGAAGACACCGAAAGAGGGGCGGGTTCGAAAGGCTACGTATCTTTCTGTGTTCCAACGAAAGATACATTCCCACCCTGCATCAGGAAGCGACTCACAGGTGGTGGGTGACGGCTCCCTTCGAACTTTCGAAGTACAACAGGTGATAATAGCCGACTCCTAGTACCGACTGATTCCATCTACCTTGTTGTCATGCCGGCTCGTAAGTTCAGGATTGTCGAGCTCGATCGGCTCCACGACATTCCTGTCTGAGCGCCATCGGCCTGATGATCGACCTTGCCCTGTGCAGCCGCCCGTGTAGACCACAAAGACACTTCTGCTGATGTCGTGGTTGCCCCGTTTTTACCGTGGGATCGGTCGTCGACTACATCGAGGGGGGGCGAAGGTGTATTATGGGCTGCAAGAGAGGCCACCACCGACGCTGTATGAACCTCACTGCACTAAGTTGTCTAGTTGCGATATCCTATATTGCTCTTTTGCTGTGCATACCGCGGGATGCTCCATCTGTACTGTTATTTGGAACAACTGTTGCGCTGGTTACTGAACGTCAGGAGTAGTGGAGCTGCACCATGTTGCTGAGTGTGTTGATCCAGCTGTTGCACGTTACGGTTGACTATGCACGGCCGTTGTTTTTGTTGGTCATGCGTGAATGATTGCTGCGTACTGTTGCTGCCCGATGTGTTTGCAACATACTACTGTGATTGTTGGGCGGCACTGTGCTGCTGAGCACATTGTGCCTACTGCAGAAACGGCTGATGTGTGCGCAGCCCTGCCATACCATCTCACTACGGGTTCTGAGTTTCTTTGGATATTCAGTGGTGGCTACACTGCAAGGTGGAGGAGGCTACTGCAGCTTGGAGAAGGAGGCGGCAAAGGAGGCTGTTGCTGCAGTTGGGGGTTCGTCGGGAGGGCTGGGTTCGGCAGTTGGACTTTGAGAGTTGACTAAGCTGTTACACTTGGCCATCATTGCGGGGCCCTCAGGTGACTTAAGATATCAANAGTTGGACTTTGAGAGTTGACTAAGCTGTTACACTTGGCCATCATTGCGGGGCCCTCAGGTGACTTAAGATATCAAGGCCCTCTCGCGCGAGTCTAAGTGCAACCCTCTTGTATCTGAGAGTCTCAAAATTATCTCCTTCTGCCCTCTTACTCTAAGTCTAGTCCTTTGGTTCTGAGAGGAAGGCGGCAGGCGGGATTGCAACTCGTAAGTCCACATCAAGGCTCTGTGGGGAGTCCACCCACCGATTGTGGGAGCTCTGCCGGAACTCAGGAGGAGTTCTGGAGGCAAGGAACTGAAAGGTAACCATTGCTTTCCCTTATAAACCCAGTATGACCCCTACCTATACACTTCCCTATGTATTGGCTGATTGTATGGCATGCAACCCTAATTTGATTTTAGTTTGACCCTCAGGACACAAGTCAGACTAAGTAAAGGAATTCGTGTGCAATGGCAGTTTCAGTTTCTTGATTGTTTGAAAGCAGATTGTGACAAGGGATTGCATCAGGCGGAAGGTTGGGAGGAAGGTGGTTTTGCTTGAGATTGGAAGGGCCTTATAGAGTCAGGCATGGTTCCATAAGATTGGATGGCCTGACTGCTGTGTTTATTCTGGTTTTCTGAAAAGGCCAAGCTTTGTTTTTAAGATGAATGGCTTGGTCGTTGTGTTTGCTTAATTTCGCCAGACTTTTTTTCGAAGATGAATGGTCTGGCTATTTATTTTTTGGGGGTTGGTTGTGCAAACTTGGGGGCCAGACTTTGTTTCTAAGATGAATGGTCTGGTCATCGTTTATTTCTGGGTGGTTTCTGAACGGCCTCTAGAGTTAACTCAGAGTGCTTTGTTTTTTTGTGCTGAGAAAAAAGGGTTGAGCTTTGTTTCTAAGACGAATGGCTAAACTCTTTTGTTTGTTTTATTGTAAGGGAGAAATTCTCGCTGAGGACAAAGCATGTTGCATAAGATTGGATGGCTTTGGACTCATGCCGCACACAGATGAATCAGAGAGAAATGAACCAGGCAGAGGACCAGACATGTTCCATTGGATGGTCTGGCCCAATACGTCGCACATGTTGGAACCCAAAGGGTTATGATTTGGCTATATTTTATTACTATCTTATTTAAGAACAGGCTAGTCAGGCAAGGGTTCCATAAGATTGGATGGTCTGACTATAGCTTACCATAAATTTGAAGAGAGTATAACTAAGAGTATAATTCAAGGTAAATTTGGGCAGTCCGAACTTTGTTTCTAAGATGAATGGCCCAGTCCTATGCTCAGCTTTTAAACACTAAGTTCATAGAGATATATATAACTTTGATATTAAACAGTTCAGGGCGATTAGACATTTTTTCTAAGATGAATGGCTTAGTCATGTGCCCAAACGAAGAGAAAAGTAATTGTGCAACCTGTTCGTGTATACATGATGGTTGAGTCAGGCATGTTCCATAAGATTGGATGGCCTGACTTTACGCCTTATGTAAGCAGGGTATAAAGGGGTAAATCATTGAAAGACTATGAACTATTGTCTGTTAAATTGACATTGGGATGGCGAGAGTACTTACCTTTGTGGTTTGGCTTGCATGTGACTGAGTGATGCTACTGCTTGGTCTGAATTTGAGTTTGACAGGTAGTATCCTTAGGTGCTCGCCATGTGCTAGAGCGATAGGAGTTAGTCTCAATTCCTGCATTTTCTGGGTTAAGTTTAGTTTACTTAGATCTATTCTCGCATTTTCTAGATTTTTTGTTATACTTGGCTTTGTATAAATTTTGGTAAGCTATTTTCTCTACGGGAAGCGCTGCCGAAATTTTTACAAATCCAAGGAGTTAGTCAACTTTTGACTTTTCAAAGTTCAACTTGTCTAAAGTTCATATATGACCTAGTAAAAATCTGGAAAGTCTAATTTTTTAAAGGGAGTGTTGCCCAAATTTTTCCTAATTCGAGGAGTTAAACAAAAATTGAACTTTGGAAAGTCAAAGACTATCTTTGGTTTCATATTCGGACTGATATAAATTCTGAAAAGTTTTTTTTCCTACGGGAATTGTTGCCGAAATTTTTTCTTAGTTTAAAGGAGCTAGGTTATATTTTGATACGTGGCGATTTTCGCGATCCATCCTGTATACGAAAGACTCTGCCAAGATCTACCTTTGCTTTGGGCATTGCTCAAGGGTAGATTTGAGCTTAGCTAGTTAGGTAGATTTTGAAGTGAGATCGTGATTATCTTCCAAGGACTTATAGATTTAGCTTGGGGATTGGTCTGTCATATGTTACAGGTCCGCTTGATTAGTTGATTCCGGATCTGGACTAGATTCAACTCGATCCTACGAGGATCATCTTCTGTTATCACTGATAAAAGATCGGTTGCCGATTTGTCGGTTTACGACTCAATTCTCACTCACTCCCCATACTCAACCTAAAAGGTTTTAGCCTTGGTGATCTTTGTTGTTTTGTTAAGGTTTCACCCGAACTTTTATTAAGTGGTCATTTGAGAAAGGTGTTGAGTATTTAATTATGGTTGGTTGGACAGGAGATTGGGGTTTACATGGCTAAAGCGAGGGGTATAAGTGCAGAGAATAGTTGGGGTTGACTCCGTGTATGTGTGGACTGTCGTTCGATTCTTTGATGTGATTGCAGGTATGTTCAGTGGTTCAGAGTTGGGGTTTGATTGCCCTGCGATCACATATATACATATGGTTGTAAGAAGACTCACTGAGACTGTGAGAAGTGATTGTCACATACTTACTCCCTTATATATGTATACGTGGGTGCATCTAAGATTAGTGTTCGCGTGGCCCAAGGGGCCTCGTACTAAAAGCTTATCCAAAGGTTAAGACTAAGGGGCATAAGGAAGACCCTCCTTTTTACTTGGTTGCTTCTTTGAAGGTTCTTAGTCGGACGTAGGTCCTGGGTCGGGATTCAAGGTCCTTGTCCAGGAGACCCCAAGCCCTAGACTCTACAGGGAAGGGACCTCCCCTCGCGCAGAGTCTATTTACTCTGCCCGTCGAGACACCCAACCCCGAGGGCAGAAATGTTGCGAGGGATGAACGGCATGTCCTTCAGCTGTTCAATATCATGAGGGTGAGGGGTAACCCCTCACGATATATTCCTTCAGCCATTCAATATCGCGAGGTCTAGACTGCGATTACCACGTATGACTAGCATTGTTAGTTGGTATAGGACTAGCCTGCTGCCGCGCGACTTTATATCGAACTCCTGCGCGCGACGTTACGCCATCCCAGTGTTTGAAAGTTATAGGACTGATAGGCTCGCATGTGTGCACGAATGTTCGAGATTATTATAGGCCGCTGGTACCAACCGAAAAGGGTACCCAAGGTTATGAGGTTTTTTTTACAGGGGGACCCTTGGCTTGTTTTTGCTTTTTGGAGTTATCGTGGTTGGGCGTTATAGTCCGTGGCAGCCGTCAAAGTCAAACCCCTTGACTTTTGTCCAGGCCTGGAGTAGGGCTCATCCCCAAGGCAGTAAGAAACGACTGCAACCACAGGGAAGGACTTGTGTACCACCCACTCTGCACAGAGTGCAGAAGAGGGTGTGTGGTCTTCAACCGCGCATGGCGGTTGTCCGGCGCCGAGAGATTAACCCTCAAAGCGCGTGTCAGCCGACACTTGAGTGTCGAATGCGACCCTCGAGGTTAACGAGGACCGCATGAGTATGGGTACTACATAGTACGCCATCATTGCGACTGCCTGCGTACGCTTGCATTGCGAGTCGATATGGGTTAGCCCTGCGTCCGCGCGGTTTTATACTAAGTCTCGTGTGCGACGCCTATTCGATTTGCGCATCGGAAAGTTATGGGATAGCTACCGAGGGACTAGGAGCGTTGTCACGTTGTTTGTGTGTGTTTTGTTTTTTGTGTTCGTAAAGTGATGTGCGCGTGGCGTGTGGGATACGTCCTAGTCGACCGAAGACGAGTCGCGCTTGGGTTCTCAGCCCCCCAAGATGTCAGTTCGCGTGCGGGTCCGATAGAGGCGTATTACCGCGCGTACCCCCTATGCTACAGCGAACGAGAAACGCCCTCGGCTGGTCCACCTCTGCAATTGCAACTGATCAGCTTTCTTACTGTGGGATGGTAGCTCTGCGGGGATATGCCCACCGAAGGGAGGTGACAGCTCCCGTAAGGTGGAGGTAAGTTGTGCCTCGCGTAGGCCCTATCCTGTCGTAGGGGCTCGCGGAACGTATGGCTGGCGCACTCGGCCGGAGCGGCTTGCGGAAGCTCCATGTATATTGTGACGAAGGATTTAAACCAACTCCTGCGTGACGCGGCCGGGAGCGTCCCGCGCTGCCTCGTGCAGTGCCGGACCGATGCGCTCGACAACGATGTGTACTGATCACTAACAACTCTGTTGAGCACCACTCACTTATAACATGAGCACCAATTATTATCCTCCTTGCCTTTTCAACTGAACCCACCGAAGAAAAGGTGTTACTCAGTTTCCCATTAGCCCCATGAAAGTAGTAAGTGTACTCTATCCTTGTATGGTTTCTCGCCAATGTCAGCGCGTTTTCCATCATGAGAATCCTCTGACGACGAAAGTTGCCTATTATTCTCTCTTCCCAATCTTCAGACCCACCTCGGTGTAGTGAACAAGTTACTCTTATTGTGTCATCGTTCCACATCTCTCTACCGAGTCACATTGTATTGAAGAATGGTTCGACTGTACTCATGCACTGGTATGATTGTCAGAACAGATCCAAGGTTGGTCTGTTTCTTACTTGTTTCTGCTGAACATATGCTCCCCTACGAAGACCTCTTAGTCTCTCACGATTTCCTTCCTTAATTGGTGATCCCTCCTTTGACAAGAGACAGGCCTAAGTGAAAGACTGTTGTGGGCATCTGACTACACATGCTCGTCCCGGGTAACTTTACTTTGGARTTSTGAACAAACAACTCGTRYTGAGTTTGCTRAACWCGAAGTAAATGACCTGATATCAGAACTAAGAGTATGCAAGCGAACATGGACAGAGTACAACTGGTTCAACCGGATCTTGTGAAGGACTAATTACATACTACGCTTTGCGTTGAGCATCATMAGAGGGCATTCTGACYTGTAGGTGTGATCTTCGGTATTACCAAGCCAGGTTCGTCGCCGCTAATGGGTTGACTAATTAAGCATTGAAGACTACTACTATTAGGAAATAATGTAAACTTTGATTATCAGTTTTTTTTCCGCAAGATACAGGACAGAAAGGTTACAGCGGCCAAACTAGTCATGTCCAAGGGAGTCGAAGTCGATGGCGGCATACAACACTGAGTACTGCATTATGACCACTCAGTGCAGAGTTAGAGGCACAACGCGTATACTTGYTGTATAATACTTAGAGGCATTCAAAGTAGAACATGCAATTATCCTCGACGAATCAGTTTCAGGTTTCTGCTTGAAACARCTTCTTATCCCTCCTCCGTGGCTTCGAGAGCCAAGGAGATTCAGAGACTGAGCCTAATCTCACTTGCTAGTAACTCTTCTTCAAAAGAATACAAGAAGATGAGTCATGGTAAATGAACATTTCACCAATGTCTATTTAACTTGCCCATCCGGTGCCCCTGAGCACTGTTAACAGATAGCTCCATTCAAACAGTACTCATCGCATCCAGCAGTGTGCGAGTCTGTCAGTTTGTCCTTAATCAGAGGCTCCCGACCTTTCCGCCCAGTGAAATTTTCTCCGAGAAGGTGATCCCCGAGAAAGGTGATCTCCGAGAAAGGTGGAGCCTAACAAGGGGGCGCTTCTACAAAAGACACTTCCATCTGCAATTTTTAACCCCTCTTAATCTC
This sequence comes from Chara braunii, assembly GCA_003427395.1. Taxonomy (NCBI): domain Eukaryota; kingdom Viridiplantae; phylum Streptophyta; class Charophyceae; order Charales; family Characeae; genus Chara; species Chara braunii. The sequence goes on along the minus strand of BFEA01000309.1, from coordinate 835,718 downwards.
CATCAATTAAGTGTTTTACAAGGAGGTACGTAATCTTTCTCAGGATGCGTTGAGTCTTGCCCATCAGACGGTCGTTCACATCACTTCCACCAAAACTATCCAAGTCACCCTTCTTTCCTCGCCAACCTTCTATTTAGGTTTTACTCATTAACCAATTGATTGGGGCTCTCTCAACGAGTACAGGGGAATCTGTGTCTTTTGGGGAACTCTCAAACTTCTGGTCGGCGAGAACACTTCTCGCCCCTTCTTTGTGAGCACGTTTTTTAAATGAGAGACACAATTTCATTAACAACAACCAACAAAAACCTTTCCATGAGAAGAAGGGATTTTGAGAAGAGGTGAGTAAGACCATCAATTATGATCCAGTCATGCTTCTGCATACTCACACAAACTCATAGTTCAATCATCGCTTCCGAGCAGGCATGGAAAATGACAACTACACGAGGAGGTAAACACTAACATATAGAGCAATCAAGCCTCAAAACCTCTCCTCAATTGGCCTCAAAGTCAACTGACGGGTAAATGCTAATTACAATATAGGAAGTTATTTTTAGTCGTCATACTCAGCGAGCAGTGTCTCAATACTTAAGCAGTTCACCTTCCCTTTCTCTCCTATGTCCCCAACCACTATACCCTTATCACGGCAACATTAGCAGAACCAATGTTTAAGGTCAGTTCACACCTGTCCTCATGCGTGTCTACAAAAGAGCGTCGCGTTACTTATACTAACCTCGGCTATTTGGGGTTTATCAAACTCTAAATGCTTACCAGCTCCCCATCCTTCTGACAGTCAGTTTGTTCCTCTCTACCAGTGCCTTTGGTCAGAATCCATGGCGTTCCGAAAGTAGGACCCACTTTTTTTTTATATCACACTCGAAACAACCTACAGGAGCACAGTCGCAATACTGCTCACTACTAATCACGACCTCATACACAGTGTTATCGCGTTTACCCCGCGTTGTTTTCATGTGACGACACGTCAACCAGCGTGACTTAAACTAAAGAAAGTAAAAGAAAGGCGATTAACTTTTGTCATACTTCACTTATTCGAGCTAGTCTCAAGTGAGTCAGTTGCCCGGCGTTATAATACCGCACCGATCGGTGAGCTCGTACTCCATCCCTCACACGATCACCTCAGATAAGGGACTAGGCTCATTCCTTCTTGAACGGTTGCGCGTCTTACTAGAGCTTTAAAAAAAAACAGAAATCAACGAGAATTCACTTTCATCACTGACATCAATTCCCCACTCATATCACCAGGGTAAAGCGAGAAGCACCAGTATAGCCGAGGCTTGGTCAAGTCGTTCTGTCAGGATTCCTCAACTAGATCAGCTGCGAAGCAAGACACTCTTGTCCATCCTGATTCTTTATATGCGCCACGCGTCCCTCTTGTTAGCAATCACCAAGCAGGCTCAGGCCGATTGTGATGCGAGCGGAGAGATAACCATGAGGAGCACTCAGTCCGACAGAGCAATATCAGGGCGTCAATCGGTTACTTATATTCAGCGCTTCAAAAAACGGACCCAAGCACGTACCAGAAACCCTCATTACCCACCCGTTCTCATTTCACTGCCTTCCGGACATGAGCACATCACTGCAGTAACCCTTACTAAGAAACACGAGGCTTATTCGAAAACGGCTAGCGTCATCAACCTCCACTGTGCACCAGTGTTCACCTTCTTCTTCCCTCCCTAGCTCAGCTCTTGCCTCGCTCAGATGCAGTAGTTAACAACTCTGTGCATTAATTCGCTAATTCTTGCAATAGTCGGCAACTTTGTGCATTGACTCGCAAATCTTGCATAGCCCGATCGAGGTATCAGAATGACTTTGCGTCTCTCGTACCCACTCGGGCCAGTGATCTCCGAGCTTCTCTTCACTTCACGCATGCGTCAAACAAAGTATCACAGCCCGAAGACATGGGAGATGTCAACCACAACTCCCTTCTTCCTGCGTCATTCAAGTAAATGTCCAACCGAGTACACGTACTGTTCTCTCTTTTTCTCGAGTAGGTCCGTGCTTGCCCACCACGTTCTACGAGTCTCTTGCTTTCTATGGTCCAGTCTCTGTCGACCTTGGTCTCCCTCCCACTCTCTCAGGCCACCACGTGTCGTTCTTTTCTCAGTTCCGCGGGGCCGAACTGGCCTCTCGACCACCCTCTACCGACCCTGCCAGTGGGTGGTTCCTCCGTATCTGGTCCAGTCCATGCCAGGACTGTGTCGTGGCCTCTCGATCGCTTGACTCACTCTCCGTCTTTGTATCGCGGTCCAGGTGCTGCTGCTCCCGCTTCACCGTGTCCGTGGAGGTTGCCTCGTCCAGGTAAGTGACAGTCACCTTGATTTCGTCAGTGACTCCGTCCCTTAAGCACCTCCTTTCTGCGCGGTCCCTGGCCTCAGTAATCGCCCTCTGCAAGCCTGGGTCCCCTCTCATCTCCTTTTCTCGCCCGCCTTCTACGTTTATCTTTAGCTTTGCCTCCTGTCTGTTGTAGCTGTAGTCCAATATAGTCGTCACCGTTGGCCCATCTCCGGACATCCACTCCCACCTGCAGAGAGACTGAATGCATCTCGGTCTATAGCCGTATAGTCCGCTACTCCGCACCATAGCGAGCCCTCTCGAACCGACAACAGATACGCAGCTACCCACACTCAAAATAGTAAGGCCTTAACACTTTACACACACACGCACAGACGGGACTGCCCTACACTCACGCTGCAACACAGTCCTCCCACTAGTCTCCCCACAACCGGCACGGCGAGACTGCTCATACCCCGCTTGTCGGAGGCTCGTCTCCCTCTCTTTTTAGAAGATCGTCGCTCATTGCGAGCCTGGCGCTCTAAACGAGGATATCAAATGACTCTCAGCATTCTGCGTTTTGATAATTTGTATTTCATAAACTAATAAAATAGGATAAAACAAACAAGAAAAAGAAAATAAATAGGCGGTACTTCATACAATACGCCAACGGTCGTAGGGTCAGCCATTGCGTGAAAAGACCGCCACGCTTAGCACGGTGGTCCCATAACGGGATACCGACCAACGCTTCTATCATCTTCAAAGAAGAGTCGTCGGCCTATTCCTATCGGGCACCCACGTCCGTTGGTAAGGAGGGGGCTTATGACCCTCCACGGGGGTTGATAAGCCTCCTACCGATGTGGTCGCAGGTCACCCCTCTTTTAGAGCCCCACCGCGCGGCGCTCAGTCTAGCAGATCAAACACAAAATGAAAAGAGAGAGGTCGGGCCAGTTTGGGCCACCAGTCCACACTCAAGGTTCATAATCAAACCGTTAACTCCCCGCGAAACGACAAAGGGAGGAAATCAGAGAAAGATTCGACAGTAATAGTAATAATAATAATAATAATAATAATAATAATAATAATAATAACAAAAAAAAGAAAGAAAAGATGGCGCTTCAGAATTCTCTTGCGCAGCAGTCTCACCTGGATAACGATCCGAATCCGTATGCAAATCTAAAGCCCGACGTACCACCCTTTTCCTCTTTCTTTTTCTTTTTACACTTCCCCTTTTACTGGCGTCACTGTATCTATCCCCAAACACAGTTACTGGAGTCCTGCACTTGGTCAAGACGTATGCACGGGTTATCGCTACCACATTCCTGGGTCTGGCCCGGATCACAACCACCAGGACCAACAGTCCCTTCAATTCCAAGCAGGCCAGGCTATCCGACAGCGACCGCGACTCATAAATTAAACCGCCGGCCACCCCCGAATTAAAGCAGGAGCTCAGACCCTCGCATAGACTTGACGGTTTCTTTTTCATACTTTTTTTCCCCTTTGTTTCTCTCTTCTTGGCCCTTTTCTTTCCGACAGCAGCATCTGTCTCGTGCACCTAACCCATAACCTGGTTAGAGAGCATTGAGAGAAGGTTAACAACAGTCGTATTTTTCATTACCACTTCATGACACCCTTCAACACTTCAGGATGCAACCTACCTAAACAGGTGGTTTTCAGGGTCTTCAGACCTTTCACCACTTCACGATCATTTAGGTCTGAAAATCATGAATGGTCCTGAAGTGGTGAAAGCTCCGAAGACCCTGAAAACCACATGTTTAGGCAGGCTGCATCCTCAAGTGGTGAAGGGTGGTTTTCATGGTCTTCGGACCTTTCACCACTTCAGGAACATTCAGAGATCTCTGACTGCCAAAAACTCTCACTTGACCACTTAAGGAACATTCAGAGATCTCTGACTGCCAAAAACTCTCACTTGACCACTTCAGGACACCCTTCACCACTTCAGGATGCAGCCTGCCTAAACAGGTGGTTTTCAAGGTCTTCGGATCTTTCACCACTTCAGGACCATTCATGATTTTCAGACTGCCCAAAACTCTGATTTCAGAATTTTCATTCCTGAATTTTCAGCTACCCGATAACCGTTTGTGAAAGCATTCGGCTCGCAGTAGAAAAGACTGCGTCGGTCCCTCTACCTTCGCATCCCTGGGCGAATCCGGCGGCTATCATGGCTACAGGCCCGTAGTGCTCTGCTATACAGCAGGGCGTCGAGCCTGCGTGGACCAATGGAAAGTCCAGTGGCGCACACTTTTGCTAGTGAATGCACCAACTGGGTCTGTTCATAGTCAGGTACCATTCAGGTGTACCAGGAGCATCGCATGGACTCAAGAACAACCCGACGAGCCGCGGGTATTCTGAGTGAAAAACATGCACTGAGTAGGAGTCTGGCACACAGAGGAGGGTCGGGACACCGCGCCCTCTGACATAATACTAAACCCCCACCCAGCATCCCCGCTGGGTCGAAATGCGTCGACAGCCGGTATAAGATAATCTGTACCGGCGGCACATTCATTTTTTTCCATTGTGCATTCGTAGTGAAGTTTTACAACAGTTTTGCGTTAATTGCTGGTCTTCCATGCTTTCACCACACTCATATTCTTCTTTTCACAGCATGCAGTAGCCCTTCACTGCTCGCTTAGCCATTCTCTTCTTTTTTCCGCTAGCAGTTTTCATTTTTCGTTTCCTGATTTATCCCCGTCACCTCACATCTTCTCGCTCCCTAGTAGTGAACCTTCCCATTTTTACAACATCTTCTCAGTCACAATCTTTAACGTCTCGTCTCTTGCCTCTCATCTTTTCTTAGTTACCGTCTCAACTTTCACTATGCCTTAGGCACGTGTAGGGGACAGGGTAGAGGACGAGGAGGAAGGGCAGGGAAGGCCCGTGAAGAGTCGCCGCATCGTGCAAGGCGCGAATATAGTTCGGAGGAGGAGGAGGAAGATACACGAGGTTATGGCTCATACATTAGACCCTACTTACGCCATCTCCCTCCAAGTTGGTATGGGAGGACTCCATCCCCAGAGAAGATGGAGTACTTTCGAAAACAAATTGAGGCGCATTATGGCGCACCCAATACCTCCTCTCTTCCGTACACTCCTAGGGCCCCTACCTCTCCCACAGCGAGCAGAGCCCTAGTGACCATCCCCTTCGTTCCTTGCACTGCTCCCCCTACTTCTCATCCCAACAGCCGCATTTTTTTCAGCATCTTCTTTCTTCTTTCTCTACTTCAAATCGAGCTCATGACGCTCTTCTATATCTTGTATAAGCGTGACTTCTTTTCATCTCTCTGAATCTGATTCTATTATCAAAATTTCCAGTTCATACTCCACTTCATAGCATCCCTAGCTTGAGAATCCGAATACCTTAAGGCTGGGGATGCAGGTTCCTCGTGAATCAGGCCGCTTGTCGGGCACCAAATAAATTTAAGAAGGATCATGTTTCCACTTTCTCGTTTGTTGCTGGTTCTAACCTCTGGTTATTCTGAGATCCGTTCTCAATCTGAATTTTACGTCAGAGAAAGGTTACCTTAACCTTCACCTTGGCTGAAAAATCGAACGCATTGTCAGTCTGATACCAATGTCTGGGACACTTGTCCAGTCTGACATGTTGGGAGTAGGGCATACCAAACCCTTTTTTCTGTTTTCTGGCCTGTGTGAGATATCTTCTCAACTTCTCAAGTGACTCAGGGGATATCAAACCTTGTATTCTTTCTCTGGTCTGAGGGAGGCGTCTCCTCAACTTCTCAGATAGGGAAAAGGGATACCAAACCCTTTTTCCTTTTTTCTGGTCTGGGAACTTCAAGTGAATCTGCATAAAATCTACAATACAATAAGTTCCATAGACAACAGACTATGTCCTAGCAAGCAGGTTCCCCGACAATTATCAGCCAAGCAACAGGTAAAAAAAATAAAACCCAGAATAAAATTAATTAATAAAATAATAGAAATAATAAAACAATAAACACAGCAAGAGAATTCTTCACACCCAAGAGTTATTGATTGCCTTGGTTTTGGCCCACCACTGGCCACGAATGACAGACGTCCCGTCAGTCTGACATACCTCATTTGGCCCGCCTCACGCCAGGACTAGTCAGACCATTTGTCTTGACAACCCCTTTGACCTGCCTCCAGGTAAGGACCAACATACCCACTACTCGAGTATGGCAGCCCTTTGGCACTCTCGCCAGGACACCCAGACTATAGCGGGTCTGGTCACCCTGTGACAGTAGACCTTCCGTCAGTCAAACTGTCCCGAACCCGGATTTGACCACTGCGGTCGGGGACCGGCTCACCCACCAGTTTTTGGCCTAGGGCGCTGGCTGCCCCGCCCAGAATTTTGAACGTGGGACCCGATCTAACCACAGTTCCAGGCTTTGGCGAACCTCACTGGATTGCATCCTCTGACTGCGGTAGGGTTTCAGTTGACCCCTTTCGACCTCACAGGCCAGACCCCCGGAGTCTTAGCCTCAGTCGACTACGGAATTCGACACTCACTTCGGGGACCTGCTGATCCCACCAGATTGCAACCTACTGCGGTAAGGCTCTGGCTGACCACGGCAATCAACGCATCTTTAGGTTAGAGAAGAAGATCCCAAGCTCAGAAAATCAGGCAAGCATACTATAACCCGTTCCAGGCTCTGGCGAACCTCACTGGATTGCATCCTCTGACTGCGGTAGGGTTTCAGTTGACCCCTTGCGACCTCACAGGCCAGACCCCCGGAGTCTTAGCCTCAGTCGACTACGGAATTCGACACTCACTTCGGGGACCTGCTGACCCCACCAGATTGCAACCTACTGCGGTAAGGCTCTGGCTGACCCTGGCAATCAACGCATCTTTAGGTTAGAGAAGAAGATCCCAGGCACAGACAATCAGGCAAGCATACTATAACCCACAAGCAGACTGTCAATGCCCCTTAACAGGACAAACATTTCTCAAGAGACGTCCCTCCAGTCTCAAGAGGCACTGAACAGCAACATGATAACCAACACCAAGTCCCTGCAGGAGACCTCCCTTCATTCTCAAGAGGAATGCTTAGTGTTGGCCCCAGAGAGGTCCCTTCCCTCAACTGGGAATTTTTTTTCCAAGAGACGTCCCGTCAGTCTCAAGGAAGTACTGAAATGTTGATCTCAGAGAGGTCCCTTCCCTCATCTGAGTGAAGACAGGCAACTTAGTTAAAAAACACGAAGTCCCTCTACTGACAACTCTCAGTCAAGTAAAGTTGGACTTCTTTATGTCTGTCCTCATCTGAATTTCTTGGATGGACAACTTAGTCAGAGATACGAAGTTCTTCTGTTGTCAACTCTCGATCAGACAGAACTGAACTTCTTTATGTCCATCATGCTTTTCTCTTTATCATAAAAATAATACCGATTACATTTTTCGATGTGCCACAGCCATGAGTTCCTCAGATCTTCGACACTGCGTCAATAGTCACGAAAACTGTATCTCATAGTCATTTTTTTTCACTCTCAGGGGCTGACTGTAGCCCTGCATCAAAGATATAATCTCATTAACTTTATTGCTTGCTGAAACAGAAAATTAACTGACATGCTGAAAAATTGAAATGTTAAATTGACCATGCAAGAACGATCACAGTCTGTTGAAAATTCAGTCTTGCTGTTCTCATTGTCTTACTGTACTTTCGTCTCAGTTCTCTGGAACTGTTCTCTTACTTGGATGACTGATCTTTCTTCCCTCTCTTTGAGATCACCGTAGGGATCAGATCAGGGTCTCTGAAAATGACATTGATACCATGTCATGAACCTTGGATCCATCCATCTCTGAAATCTCATAAACTTTGTCTTCTGTTTTTTCTGTGATTCTGTACGGACCAAGTCATTTGGGCTTTAATCGTTTAGTCCATTGAGTCTCAAGAGAACTGTCGAATAGGAGGACAACATCACCAACTTTCAATTTCTCTTTTCTTATATATCTCTTCTTGTTCCATCTCGCTTGATCTGATAATCTGTTGGATGTCATTCTCTCTGCAGCATTCATCGCTGCTTGACCAACTTCTGATATTTGCCTCATTCTGATCTGGAGGAGCTCTGAATTAAAATAGTCTCTGTCACTTTCTTGACTTGACCATGTCTTGATAATGTTCTCAATAGGCAAAGTAGCATATCGGTCATACCGCAGAGTAAATGGAGCATAGCCAGTAGTCCTCTTGACTGTTATATTGTCAGCATAAACCGCAGCTCTTAATACTTTTGGCCAATTACTGAGATTTTCTTCACACCACTAATGAATCTTTCAAGGTTTTGTGACCTATCTCGACTGGCGCATTCGTTTGAGGATGGTCAGTTGTCACATATCGAATTCTGACACCCAATCTGAGAGTGGTTCTTCTTACAATCTCATTTATGAACTTTGATCCTCTGTCTTAGACAAACTCTCCGATAAAAGGATATCTGAGATAGATTTCCTCTATCCAGTCAGGCACTTGCTCGACTGTCTTCCTTTTCAGAGTTTTTGCCTCAACATATCCAGAGAAATTATCTCTCATATTCAGTATATATCTCATTCCGCCCTTGCCTAATGGCATGGTGATGAGTTCTAAATGAACTTGACTCCCTGGTTCTACCAGAATAGTGGAAAATAAAGGCTCAATCATTCTTGTGGTCGACCTCTTCAGACATAACACACATGATTTGCAAAAATCTGAAAATCATGTCTCTCATGTCAGGCCAGAAGTAAAGTTTAATAGTCTTAGAGTAGGTTGTTTCAGCAACCCTGTGGCCACATGCAACCCTTTCATGTAGAGCAACAATTATCTCTAACTGTCGCTCCTTACCGCAGACCACTCTTATTGGAGGTAGTCATCCCTTACCATCCACAAAGAGATGTCCTCTTTTTAATTTGAACTTCTTCCTTGAATCTTTACAATAATATTTCTTTAGTTGTTTTTTTTTCATCTTCTTGCCAATCTCTTGATAACTTTCGTCGTATTCTTCAAAAATGAAAAATATATCTTCCTCCTTCTTTTCACCTTCTTCTTCTTCCTTTGAACCAGAGTTTTTCCCCATTTCATGAGCAGCCACTGTTGTTGCGGTAACTTTAGCATATCAATCATTTGGCTCATCCTCTTCTTCTTTCCCAAGAATTGACTTATAAACATAGGCATTAGGGATCTCTCATCAGCTGTCTCTCTCTTCAGGCCACAAACTTCACTTGTAGGAGCGTGGTACTTCATAATTTTCATCATCCTTTTCATTCAGAAAATTATCAACATAGGTGGATTCTTCAATCGTTCCGTTTACATCTTCTTCTTCTTCTTTTTTCTACCCAATCCGGCTTAGGCCATCTGCTCTGTTCTTCTCGGTAGGAATATTTTCCAACTTAAAATCAAAAGTCCAGATGAAGGCAATCCACCTGCTGACTGTTGGATCTACTTGTTGGTGCTTCTTAATGGCACCAATCACAGCAGATGCATCAGTCCTCAAGATGAATCTCCTCCCTAGTACATAGTGTCTGAGGCACTTGAGACTATGGATGATTGTCAGCAACTCTTTTTTGAATTGGGTACAACCTCTCTTTGTAGAATTAAGAGTCCTGCTCTCAAATCTCAGAGGTCTCTCTTTCCCATTTTCATCGTTCTGAATGAGCACACCGGCCAAAGCAATTGGTCCTCCATCAGCCTCAATGATGAAAGGCCTCCCTTCCTCATTATCATAAAAAGGCACTCCCAGCACTACACCCTCATCTTTTAGTTTCTCCTGTAGAGTTTCTGCAGCGGCTTATCTTTTATCATTCCATGCTAAATTAGCCCATTGTCTTACCATCTTCCTCAGAGGCTCCACAAGGGTAGCAAAATGAGGAATAAAAATCCTCCAGAATCCACAGACACCCAAGAAGCTTCTAACGTATGTCACTCTCTTGAGTGGTAGAGGCCAGTTTAAGATCTTATCTATCTTTTTAAAGTCAGGACTCCTACCCTTGGAGAAACATCTGAAACCTAAGATGATTACTTCTGGCTGAAAGAGAAGGGACTTTGGTCCACTGGCAGTCAGGTTATATTTCTGAAGTTTCTCTAGGACCATCTTTACAACTTCAGCGTGTTCCCAGACAAACTTCCTGACTCCACCTGCGACCAAAGTCTCATCCCTTACCAGAGGTCCTTTTAAAGGATTATCATCAATATAAAGGCTGCTTATTTCAGGAGAAATATCTTGCATGACTTGGATCATATCCCTTTGAACCACTCTCACACCATTAGTCCAACCCTGAGGTACCACGCACATCTGAATGAGCCCTCTTGGCGTGTGCATGGCATTCATTGGTCGGCTAGTGGGATCAATGGGAAACTGATCATAGCCAGAATATACATCAACTAGAGAATAAATGCATCGACCAGCAAAGGATTCAGAGAGGGGATCAGCATTATGAAGACTACCTGCATCACGTACCGTCACAAAGTTGAGCTTCTAAAGATTCTGTATCCATCTCAATCCACCCCCTGGTTTCCAAAAGCAAAACTAGTGGTTAGCAGACAGTCCATCAGCAGGTTTAGCAACGTTAGAAACAATCTTCTTGTCAAGATATTTTACAACCTCTGCTTCTTCTTTCAGGGCATACTTGGTCGGCCTATCATTCCATGGAACATGATCAACTGTTCAAATTTTGACCATCTTGTTCGTATCCACATCCAACCGTCCTCTCTCTTCATCATTAAAGGAAAATGCACCTGAGAATTACTGACACATTTTGAAGATATATTATTTCTCTTTAGACAAGATAAACTGATCCGAGTCTATCTTCATTGTATCAAATCTCTCTTTGGCGACTCTATTTTTCAATTTTGCAGACTCTCTCAATGCTTCAATAATTTTTTTATTTTTTTTTAATGTTTCATCATAATCCTTTTCTATTAGGACTGCCACCGGGTTTTTCTTCACCCCCTTGGGCTTGTATTTTCTCTTTGACCCAGTGGCTATTTTCCTAAAAAAGGATGAGTGAATACAAATTTTAATTCCATCCTCCCTCCCTTAGCAGTCTCTACAGCTTTCTAGAATGTCTCAATTTGTTCATCTTCATCTTTGAGATTACCAAGGGTCTTTTATCATTTTTTTAACTTGATTAATACCCACTGAAATTTCTTCTTTCACCTCTTGTTTGCCTTCTTCTCTTAGTCTCCTAATCTTTTCAGTAGACTCTTCCTTTCTGATTGAATTGGCAGACAATCGATGCTTGAAATCATTTTTAGTGCATGCCATAAAGGTATGTTCCTGAACAGTCTCAGGATCTTGTAGGCCGATCCAGGAGGACCCTTCATGACCGAAAAATTGGACTGCCTTCATTCTATGGAAGAATGGAGTGGCCAAGATACAATCATGATCCAGTTCTGACACTACAAAATCCAATAATTCCACTGACATGGTCCCAACTCTGATAGGCAGATTGTCAATAAATCCGGCCATAAAAAGTTGTCCTGCAATATTACTCAGTATATTTTGTGCGGGTCTATCAATAGATAAGTCACAAACCATCATTGTTCTTCAAGAAAGGAGTATCATCTCTGCCCCAGAGTCCACTAAGGCTCGAATCTTCACTTGATTAATATAAATGGTCAAGTGTCCACATCCCATGGTTGCGAATCTCATCTTACAACCTGGCAGAGATCTGTTCACCTGACTGGGAAAAATTGATCCCAAATAATTAACTTCTAATTTCTTCTTCTCAATCGGCTTCTTCAATTCTTCTCTCAGTTTGGGTGTTAGGGTCATTGCTTCCTTGAAGGACAATGTCACTTTTATCTCTTCCAACATTTTAGTAATTACGTCAGTAATCACTGTCCCGTCTTCCAAATCACTCTTGGGAATAAATTTTCACTTCCTTCCATGTTCATTCTTCCTGTGTGGAAGTGTTGGTTCTGGGTCATCAAGGATATTAATCAGGGATTCTTCAGCCTATCTTCTTTTCCTTTCCTCTATCATTTGAGGTGTCAAACGTGCTTGAAGGTTCTCACTTCACCAAGCACAACACTAGGTTACATAACGAGTTCTAGAGATAGATCACCATCAAATGATATCATGTTGGCCAGAAAGCGAGTCGTTTCATTAGAAGGAGATTCTACTAATTCAGAAGGGTTCTGAGAAGTAAGATTCTCTTCTAATGGAGACTCACTTATAGAAGTTTCGTCAGACGCATCTTTTGTCAATGTTAAGGATTGTAGAGACATCTCGATCGCGGTATGAGGGTCACTTGTTTCTTGCACAGGTTCATTAGGCAGTTCATCAATAAGGAAATGAACATTCACATGGGTCTTTCTCTTCTTCTTCTTCATCTTTTCATCATGTTTAAGAGAAAGAAGTCTCATACCTCGTGGATGTCTAGGGTCGAACTTGTTTCATGAACTATCACAGACATGACTCATTGCATCCTTTTTTGTCACCCCACTCCTCACATCCTCCTCAAGAGGCCTGCAATAGGTGGTAGTGTGACCCCATTCACCACAATAGTAGCAGACAAAACTCTTCTTAGGACGGTCATCATACTTCCTTCTTTCTCTGTTTCCTCTGTCACCATTTCCTCCATTCTTTATGGATCTAGAGGAGTCTCCCTTCTTACCATAACCCTCATCATCATCATCTTCCTCTTCACTTTCAGCTTTCTTCTTCTCTCTATCATCCACAACATGGTTTGCAGGCATTGCAGGCATATAGTTAGTCATCACTCTTTAAATAATATTTTCAGCACTCAGATTGTTCCCTCTGTTCATATCATTCCCAGTCTCTCAGTCCTTGGCCAATGTACTGATTTGATCTAGTGATCATTTATTATGAGACAATGTAGGTAGAGTTCTAACAATTGCAACCATTTCATCCCATCTGAGAGGATGGTGCTGAGCTTGATTGAGAACTGTCTGCCTTTAAGTGTCAGTAAAATTTGTCAAAAATATATGACATTTTTTAGCCTCGTCCAGATATGGGATCCTTCTTGCTTTTCGGATGAAGGTCTGAAGAAAAACATAGAAAGTGTTATACTTAACTCTTCTGACATTGAGTAAATCCTTGGTTGTAGTCGAAACTGAGTCTTTCTCGAATTCCTTTTTCATTCTCTCTTTGACCTCTTCCCATGTACTGACCCCTTCCATCAATTCCTAAACAGCCAACCTCGAGTCAGTGTCACAGTAAGATAGACGGTGCTTAAGTCGTTGCTTGTCTGTTCATCCATAACTGAGTCCAAATAATTCGTATTCATCCAGAAATCGTTTACTTGAGATCCTCTGAAACATGAAATTCTCTCATCTGGCCTTTTTGCTCTTGCAATATCTGACCCTCCTTTGATTTTGTCGACTCTCTCGACCAGTTATCTTATAACCCCAACCAAGGCCTCTTCATTGGTCCCTGCAGATGAGCTAGGTCTCGACCGACCAGCAATCTTAACCATAAGTTCTTCTTGACGCTTACCTCTTATTCCCTTACCACTCTTAGTCTCCTCTCTTCACTTCAGTCTCCCACCCTTCTCGCTAGGGATACAGGCTCGTTCCTCTCTTCTCTTGTTTGCTCTATCCCTTGAGAATTTTGTATATAAAGAGTACAAGCAATAATAGATTGGGTAGTGATCAAGGGCAATGCAATTTTTCTCAGTCTTCCATTGTAATCTTCAATCAACTCTCTTTCATCATCCCTACTCAGTCTTTTATTATACCATTTTATAGTACCCCGAATCATAAAATATCGAGTCAAGTCTATAATCTCATAATCAAATTGCATTGCTTACAACCCGTTGTTGATCCTGCTGGCGAGAGAGACTCGTTCCCTAGAAGTGTGGTATGAGATTCTCTCAGCAGTTCCCACTTTCACCACCTTTAATATAGCTTATCTCAATCTGATCAGTGACAATTCTCAGGGCAGAATCTCTCATTCGATCAAAGAAAGGCTGCAAGAACTCAAGCTCATCCAGGGTAGAAAGATTTATGTCAGCGATCCGAAGAGTCCGTTCTATCTTGATTATTCTCCCTTCCAATACAACCCCAAATGTTAACTGTTCAACCAAACTGGGCATCGCTAACCATCATAGGAAATATTTGAAAGATAGATCTCATGTCGGACATAATCAGGGATTTCGAACTTGTGCTCAAAGGAACTTAGAAGCAGGGATTTTATCATCACAGTGGAGTCTTTCTCCCTTGCTCTACCAATCTCAGCAATAGCCTCCGGCAAAGGCATCCAATCTCTCCTGTCTTCAAATCCCTCAGCAATTGAGAACTCGGGGAGCCTCTCAAATTCCCTTACTCCCACTCTCCATGTTACTTTTCTTTTTAGCTTCTCTAACCATTATTTTGTCCGCTCAAGACTGACATACGTCTCTTTCAAATACTCCAAGTAGTTAATTTCCTCCTCTAGACAGGTAGAGGAGTAAACCCTCACATCCAAACTATCAGAGTTCAAGAATTTAACTACAGGGATAAGAAATATTATATGTCATTTCTCGCAAATCTCATACCTCAAGATTAGACAGAGATTATCATACCCTGTCACCTCATAAAGTTTGCCCCTCACAGTAGTTATTCTGGTTACTGAGAGTATTATTTTTGGGCTCTCTTCACTTTCCATGCAAGATCTATCATGGCTAACCAATTGTGTCTTGAGGATGTAAGTCCCTCAATCGGTGGTGATGGTATCCCAACAAAGGGTCTGACATAGGTACTGAAGGAAAAATTATCTACCTCTCTCTCTAACTTTATTTTCTCATCATGTACAAGGTTCGACGCTCGTTGCCAACACGTACCTTTTCTACACTCTTCAAATCTTTGTTTCGGTACATAGATCCCAATATCATACTCATCAAGATCAATAAAATAGCAGGTAAGAACATACAAATTGTTCTGCTCTCACCCTGGTTTCTTTATGGCCTCATACCTCACGATCTCATAGGGGATTATGACTCTACTCGTTATAGAATTAAGGGAATTTAACAGTTTATCTGATTCAACCTTACTCAACTCTTTCTGGCCTGTTATCAGTCTAAGCCAAGGTTTCTCTCTTGAGGGTACATAGCATCGACTCATTTGACTCTTTGGTCTCGTTTCACTTTCAGAGCAAACTCAACCACCGCAGACCAATTTTCTCTTGACAAATTTATATCGGGCAAGGGAGGAGCTGGAAGTCCCTCAAAGACAGTAAATGGAGTAGATCCGGTGAAGTTCTTATTTTCCCTCTCAAATCTCTCTTTCTCTTTCAGTACTGCTTCCTCAACAAATCTCCAACATCTCCCATATACTACTTCAGTACTTCTTTCCTTTGGGACATAGATTATCACATCATACACATCCATATCTACAAAATAGAATGTCAGTACATATAATCGTTCCTGCTCTCATCCGCTCTCGACCATCTCATATCTGACAGCCTCATATGAGAACACCTCTCTCTTGCTTAGAGTATTCAGTGACTCTAAGAGACTCTCGACCTTCTCTTGACTTGGGCTTGAACCTCTACCAAATTTCAACCTTCTCTGCCCAATTTCCTCTCCTGAAACCTCTTCTCATGACCAGCAATTATTTTCTCCCATGTCAGTACCATGCTGATAATTGGCAACCAATTAGTCTCATGACAATAGTTGTCAGGTATAGGAGGGATCGGAACAATCTCATATGTCACTGGCATCACATGCCATTCCACTCTCTTCTTTTGCTTGATTAGGTCTGCTTTCTCGTCATAAAGAGATTGAATCACAATTCTCCATAGCCAGTTAATGGTCTCACCTTCGTCACTGTCTCCCTTCTTGACATAAGGACGGATATCATAGATATCTTCCTCCGAGAAGCGAGTCAGCACTACGCTGATGGCCGAATTGCCAGAACGGTAGACCCAACAATGCTCATACAGATAGGGGAATATTCCTTTGATAGTTACTTTCGAGAGTTCTCTCAATGCATCAGAAGTTCGCATTCTTGATGAAGTCTCTGAGCTCGTGATCCTTTCTTTCCCTTCTCAGTGGTTCAAGGACATCAAAGGCCCATGAGGCATACCTGAAATCCAGCTTGATTCTCTCATGTCAGTAATATCAGTCTCCTTCTCCTGTCCATTGTGGTACCTCACACAAGAAAAGATAGGACTCAGTTACCAATTAAGCTCTTCGAGAGAATAATAACTCAAGAAGGATCGCAAAATCAATCTGGAAAATTATGAAATTGTCAACAGTTCTCAAAGCCTAATCAAAGCTCGAAATTGTTTGCTGACCCAGGTTCGTTCCGGACCCGATAATTTTTCATGTCCCCGGCAATGGCGCCATTTTTGTCGCACTTTTTCCAGTCGGGCCACTTCAGGCGACTGGAAAGCCAACAGGCTGTCACCCAGGATTTTGTATGATGTTGCAATAAATAAAAATAAATTAAATAAAGCAAATCACTTCCTGTTGCGTGCATCCGGCTTCGAGCGAGACCCTTCAATTGCGGTCTTCGTCGGTCCCCGGTCTTAGGAATCTTTTATTTTGATTCGGAACAGTGGAGAATCATGCAAGTAATAATCATGAAATGTTGATATGTCATGCATGCATCAATTTTGTCGGCCTGCTAATTTTGAGAACCGTGACAGAGTCATCAAAGAATACAGCCATCAAGCAAAACAACAATGCAAGAGGCAAGACTGACTGACTCGAGCAATGACAAAGTTAAATGAGGGAAGAATGAGAACTCATAATAGTCTCAGAAAGTACATGTGGGAGGGCGCATGGCCAGCACCAATCAAGAGTCCTCACTCATCCCTTTGAACCTCACACTCATAATCTCTCATTTAGTTGTCTGTCGTTTGGGCTTTTTGCCATGTCTCCGTACTCTCTGAGGGTGTGGTCTCTRTATGTAAASCCRCCTGAAGCCTGCAAGCTCGGAGCATTTTCATCCAAGTCCCATGATGTGGAAATCAACCATGGCATAAAACTCCTCCCATAGTGTAGGAAGATATGGCTGAGAAGAGATCCCTCATCTGAGATGTGGAAACTCGGATGGCTCAGTCACCGCCTCATAATCGATCGTTGCAGGAAAAACGTACCTCTTTGCCAGATCTACCAGATTGCCCCAGCTAGAGCCATATGTAAGGTGATAAGGGACCGGAGGTTTGGGGTAGTCTGTAAAGAGTTTGGGGCCAAAGTTGTAGACCAACTTCGAGTCTCTTTGGAGTCTCTCAGCTTTCCATTGCACGAACTTAGTTGCTGTCACCCAAACAGCGTCAAAGTGCGGGTGTGTCTCATTCCCTTTCTTCAGATATACCTGCAGGTCCCTGATTGTACCTCATGCAAATTCTGTAAGAACAACGAAGATTGACAGATCTTCACGCTTCAAGCCGTCAATCTTGACATAACTGTATGGAAAACTTTACTTTGAGGCTACCTAATTGAGACTGTCGAGGATAGACTGCTCGACTGAAGTGGGGTTGATTTCTGCGATGGGCTCAATCAGATAGATACTTTCTAACAGAAGGGAAGAAACCGGATTTTAACTGATGAATGTCTGTTGCAGATTGAATTGACTGATGTTTGTTGAACGGGCGACAATTGTTACTAGACGGACAAACTCTTAGTTGCCACTTGAACTTTGCCTGAGGATTGCCTGAAAGTCGTATGAGTGTTATCTGAAAATTGCCCGAAAGTTCACTGATATTTTAAACCATCCAATAGCAGATTCACTTGTACTGCAAGATGGAACAGCAAGGGTACTGATAACAGCGCAGAGCTCTGGCCACTGGTAACAACGCTATGTACTGATCACGGACAACTGTGCTGAGCACCACTCACTGATAACATGACTGAGCACCAACTATTATCCTCCTTGCCTCCTCAACTAAACCCACCGAAAAGAAGGTGCTACTCAGTTTCTCATTAGCCCTGTGAAAGTAGTAAGTGTACTCAATCCTTGTATAGTTTCTCTGTCAGCGCGTTTTCCATCATGAGCATCCTCTGACGACAAAAGCTGCCTATTATTCTCTCTTCCCAATCTTCAGACCCACCTCGGTGCAGTGAACAAGTTACTCTTACTGTGTCCTCGTTCCCCATCTCTCTACAGAGTCACATTGTATTCAAGAATGGTTGGACTGTACTCATGCACTGGTATGATTGTCAGAACAGATCCAAGGTTGGTCTGTTTCTTACTTGTTTCTGCTAAACATATGCTCCCCTACTAAGACCTCTTAGTCTCTCACGATTTCCTTTCTTAATTGGTGATCCCTCCTTTGACAAGAGACAGGCCTAAGTGAAAGACTGTTGTGGGCATCTGACTACACATGCTCGTCCCGGGTAACTTTACTTTGGARTTSTGAACAAACAACTCGTRYTGAGTTTGCTRAACWCGAAGTAAATGACCTGATATCAGAACTAAGAGTATGCAAGCGAACATGGACAGAGTACAACTGGTTCAACCGGATCTTGTGAAGGACTAATTACATACTACGCTTTGCGTTGAGCATCATMAGAGGGCATTCTGACYTGTAGGTGTGATCTTCGGTATTACCAAGCCAGGTTCGTCGCCGCTAATGGGTTGACTAATTAAGCATTGAAGACTACTACTATTAGGAAATAATGTAAACTTTGATTATCAGTTTTTTTTCCGCAAGATACAGGACAGAAAGGTTACAGCGGCCAAACTAGTCATGTCCAAGGGAGTCGAAGTCGATGGCGGCATACAACACTGAGTACTGCATTATGACCACTCAGTGCAGAGTTAGAGGCACAACGCGTATACTTGYTGTATAATACTTAGAGGCATTCAAAGTAGAACATGCAATTATCCTCGACGAATCAGTTTCAGGTTTCTGCTTGAAACARCTTCTTATCCCTCCTCCGTGGCTTCGAGAGCCAAGGAGATTCAGAGACTGAGCCTAATCTCACTTGCTAGTAACTCTTCTTCAAAAGAATACAAGAAGATGAGTCATGGTAAATGAACATTTCACCAATGTCTATTTAACTTGCCCATCCGGTGCCCCTGAGCACTGTTAACAGATAGCTCCATTCAAACAGTACTCATCGCATCCAGCAGTGTGCGAGTCTGTCAGTTTGTCCTTAATCAGAGGCTCCCGACCTTTCCGCCCAGTGAAATTTTCTCCGAGAAGGTGATCCCCGAGAAAGGTGATCTCCGAGAAAGGTGGAGCCTAACAAGGGCGCACTTCTACAAAAGATACTTCCATCCGCAATTCTTAAACCCTCTTAATCTCCATCAATTAAGTGTCTTACAAGGAGGTACGTAATCTTTCTCAGGATGTGTTAAGTCTTGCCCATCAGACGGTCGTCCACATCACTTCCACCAAGACTATCCAAGTCACCCTTTCTTTCCTCGCCAGCCTTCTATTTAGCTTACACTCGTTGACCAATTGATTGGGGCTCTCTCAACGAGTACAGGGGACTCTGTGTCTTTGGGGGAACTGTCAAACTTCTGGTCGGTGAGAACACTTCTCACCCCTTCTTTGTGAGCACGTTTTTAAAATGAGGGACACAATTTCATTAGCAACAACCAACGAAAACCTTTCCATGAGAAGAAGGGATTTTGAGAAGAGGTGAGTAAGACCATCAATTATGATCCAGTCATGCTTCTGCATACTCACACAAACTCATAGTTCAACCATCGCTTCCAAGCAGGCACGGAAAGTCACAACTACACGAGGAGGTAAACACTAACATATGTAGCAATCAAGCCCGAAAACCTCTCCTCAATTGGCCTCAAAGTCAACTGACAAAGAAATGCTAATTACAATATAGGAAGTTATTTTTAGTCGTCACACTCAGCGAGCAGTTTGTCAATACTTTAGCAATTCACCTTCCCTTCTCTCCTATGTCCCCAACCACTATACCCTTATCATGGCAACATTAGCATAACCAATGTTTAAGGCCGGTTCACGCCTGTCCTCATGCGTGTCTACAAAAGAGCGTCACGTCACTGATACTAACCTCGGCTATTTGGGTTTTATCAAACTCTAAATGCTTACCACTTCCCTATCTTTCTGACAGTCAGTTTGTTCCTCTCTACCAGTGCCTTTGGTCAGAATCCATGACGTTCCGAAAGTAGGACCCACTTTTTTTTTACTCGAAATAGCCTACAGGAGCACAGTCACAATACTACTCATTACTAATCACGACCTCATACACAGTATTATCGCGTTTACCCCGCGTTGTTTCCATGTGACGACACGTCAGCCAGCGTGACTTAAACTAAAGAAAGTAGAAGAAAGGCGATTAACTCTTGTCATACTTAACTTATTTGAGCTTCCCCACTCATATCACTTAGGTAAAGCGAGAAGCACCAATATAGAGGAGGCTTGATCAAGTCGTTCCGTCACGATTCCTCAACTAGATCAGTTGCGAAGCAAGACACTCTTGTTCATCCACGCATCCCTCTTGTCAGCAATCACCGAGCAAGCTCAGGGCGACTGTGATGCGAGCGGAGAGATAACTATGAGGAGCACTCAGTCCGACAGTGCAATATCAGGGCGTTAATCGGTTACTTATATTCAGCGCTTCAAGAAACGGACCCAAGCACGTACCAGCAGCCCTCATTACCCGCCCGTTCTCGTTTCACTGCCCTCCGGACATGAGCACATCACCGCAGTGACCCTTACTAAGAAACACGAGGCTTATTCGAAAACGGCTAGCGTCATCAACCTCCACTTTGCACCAGTGTTGACCTTCTTTTTCCCTCCCTAGCTCAGCCCTTGCCTCTCTCAGATGCAGTAGTTAACAACTTTGTCCATTAACTCGCTAATTCTTGCAATAGTCGGCAACTCTGCGCATTGACTCGCAGATCTTGCACACCCCATCCAGGTATCAGTACGGCTTTGCGTCTCTCGTACCCGCTCGGGTCAGTGATCTCCGAGCTTCTCTTCACTTCACGCATGCGACAAGCAAAGTATCACAGCCCGAAGACATGGGAGACGTCAACCACAACTCCCTTCTTTCTGCGTCATTCAAGTAAATGTCCGACCGAGTACACGTACTGTTCTCTCTTTTTCTCGGGTAGGTTTGTGCTTGCCCACCGCGTTCTACGAGTCTCTTGCTCTCTATGGTCCAGTCTCTGTCGACCTTGGTCTCCCTCCCACTCTCTCAGGTCACCACGTGTCGTTCTTTTCTCAGTTCCGCGGGGCCGAACTGGCCTCTCGACCACCCTCTACCGACCCTGCCAGTGGGTGGTTCCTCCGTATCTGGTCCAGTCCATGCCAGGACTGTGTTGTGGCCTCTCGGTCGCTTGACTCACTCTCCGCCTCTGTATCGCGGTCCAGGTGTTGCGGCTCCCACTTCACCGTGTCCGTGGAGGTTCCCTCGTCCATGTAAGTGACAGTCACCTTGATTTCGTCAGTGACTCCGTCCCTTAAGCACCTCCTTTCTGCGAGGTCCCTTGCCTCAGTAATCGCCTTCTGCAGGCCTGGGTCCGCTCTCATCTCCTCTTCTCGCCTGCCTTCTACGTTTATCTTTAGCTTTGCCTCCTGTCTGTTGTAGTTGTGGTCCAATATAGCCGTCGCCGTTGACCCATCTCCCGACATCCGCTCCCACCTGCAGAGAGACTGAATGCATCTCGGTCTATAGCCGTATAGTCCGCTACTCCGCACCATAGCGAGCCCTCTCGAACCGACAACAGATACGCAGCTACCCACACTCAAAATAGTAAGGCCTTAACACTTTACACACACACGCACAGACGGGACTGCCCTACACTCACGCTGCAACACAGTCCTCCCACTAGTCTCCCCACAACCGGCACGGCGAGACTGCTCATACCCCGCTTGTCGGAGGCTCGTCTCCCTCTCTTTTTAGAAGATCGTCGCTCATCGTGAGCCTGGCGCTCTAAACGAGGATATCAAATGACTCTCAGCATTCTGCGTTTTGATAATTTGTATTTCATAAACTAATAAAATAGGATAAAACAAACAAGAAAAATAAAATAAATAGGCGGTACTTCATACAATACGCCAACGGTCGTAGGGTCAGCCATTGCGTGAAAAGACCGCCACGCTTAGCGCGGTGGTCCCATAACGGGATACCGACCAACGCTTATATCATATTCAAAGAAGAGCCGTCGGCCTATTCCTATCGGGCACCCACGTCCGATGGTAATTAGGGGGCTTATGACCCTCCACGAGGAGTGATAAGCCTCCTACCGATGCGGCCGTGGGTCGCCTCTCTTTTGGAGCCCCACCGTGCGGCGCTCAGTCTAGCAGATCAAACACGAAATGAAAAGAGAGAGGTCGGGCCAGTTTGGGCCACCAGTCCACACTCAAGGTTCATAATCAAACCATAAAATCCCCGCGAAACGACAAAGGGAGGATATCAGAGAAAGATTCGACAGTAATAGTAATAATAATAATAATAATAATAATAATAATAATAATAATAACAGAAAAAAGAAAGAAAAGATGGCGCTTCAGAATTCTCTTGCGTGGCAGTCTCGCCTGGATAACGATCCAAATCCGTATGCAAATCTAAAGCCCGATGTACCACCCTTTTCCTCTTTCTTTTTCTTTTTACACTTCTTTTTTTACTGGCGTCACTGTATCTATCCCCGAACACAGCTACTAGAGTCCAGCACTTGGTTGAAACATCCGCACGGGTTATCGCTACCACATTCTTGTGTCTGGCCCGGATCACAACCACCAGGACTAGAGAGTCCCTTCAACTCCAAGCAGGCCAGGCTATCCGACAAGGACCGCGGCTCATAAATTAAATCGTCGACCACCCCCGAATTAAAGCAGGAGCTCAGGCCCTCGCATAGACTTGACGGTTAGCTTTTATTTTTCTTTTCCATACTTTTCTTTCCCTTTGCTTCTCTCTTCTTGGCCCTTTTCTTTCCGACGGCGGCATTTGTCCCGGGCACCTAACCCATAACCTGGTTAGAGAGCATTCGGCGCGCAGTAGAAAAGACTGCGCCTGTCCCTCTATCTTCGCGTCCCTGGGCGAACCCGGCGACTACCACGACTACAGGTCGGTAGTGCTCTGTTGTACAGCAGGGCGCCGAGCCGAGCCTGCGTGGACCAATGGAAAGTCCAGTGGCGCACACTTTTGCTAGTGAATGCACCAACTAGGTCTGTCCAGTGTCAGGTACCATTCAGGCGTACCAGGAGCATCGCATAGACTCAAGAACAAGCCAATGAGCCACAGGTATTTTGAGTGAAGAACAGGCACTGAGTAGGAGTCTGGCATACAGAAGAGGGTCGGGACACCACGCCCCCCCACAGCGGGCACAATAGACCGCGCGGACACACAACAGTATATAAAACAAGGGGTTGTAAATACGAGACGATTACTTTTCACAATCACAGTGGGATTCCCTTAAACCATATATATATGTGATTGCAGGCAAGTCAAATCCAGAATCTGAACCACAAACATACATGCAATCACATCAAAGATTCAACCAAGAAGTCAACGCACTACGCGGGGTCAACTTCAACCATTCTCTGGGCTCATACCCCTTGCTTTAGCCATGCAAGCCTTAGCCTTTGTCCAACCTTCCATAATAAAATACTCAGTACCTCTGTTAAATGGTCATTCAATAAAAGTCTGAGTGAAAAACCCCAAGAAACCATTAAACCACAGGGATAAGACCTTTAGGTTGAGTAACGAGAATGGATTGGAGTTGAATCGTAAACCGACAAATCGACAACCGAACTATTATCAGTGATAATAGAAGATGATCCTCGTGGGATCAAGTTGAATCTAGTCTCAATCTTGAATCGAAATATCTAAGGAAGGCCTGTAACGCACAACAGGTCAATGTCCAAGGCTAACTATAAGTGTATGAGGAATAAATACTCGTACCACTTTCTCACTAAAGATCATTTTCTTACCTAAGTCCAGGTCCACTCCTAAGTCAATGTCCAACAAAAGGTAGACCTATGGCAGAATCTCCCTTATGCAAGGTGGATTACGAGAATCGCCACCTGTCAAACTATAATTGAACTCCTTTAAACTAAGAAAATTTTGGCAACACTTAGTTAGTCCAAATATGAACGCAGAAATAATTTTCAACTCTAGAAAGCCAAATTTTGTCTAACTCCCTAAACTAATAAAAATTTGGGCCGCATCTCGTTTAAAAAGATAGACTTCTCAAATTTATACTAAGTCAGATAAGAACTTAATATAAGATTTGCGTTCTTCTAAGACAAAATTTAACTAACCCCTTAGATTTCTAAAATTTTTGGCAACATTCCCTTTTGAAAAATAATTATTCTAAAATTTGTACAAAGTTAAGTTCAAAATCTAAAATAATTTTGACTTCTCAAGGTCAAATTTTGTCTAACTTCCTGAATTAGCAAAACTTTGGGCAGCACTCCCTTTAGAAAATGAGACTTTCCAGATTTTTACTAAACCGTGTATAAAATTTAGACAAGTTGAACTTTGAAAGTCAAAATTTGACTAACTCCTTGGTTTTGTAGAAATTTCGGCAGCGCTTCCCGGAGAGAAACTCGCTTACCAAGATTTATACAAGACCAAGTATAACAAATGATCCCAGAAAATGTAGAAATTGACCTGAGTAAAAGAAAGTTATCTAAAAAACTGTAGGAATTGAACTAATTCTTATTGCTCTAACACGTAGCGAGCAGCTAAAGCAACTACCTGTCAAACTGAAACTCAGACTAAGTAGTAATCTCACTCAGCCACATGCAAGATCAAGTTGATGGCGAAGTCAGATTTCAACTAGGATGGATAGCATAGGTGGTATCTACCGTATGAGTTGCACGGTTGAACAACGATGAAGGAGATGGTAGGAGTAGAGAATAAAGATCTCGTGCGATTCTTCATAGAATCAAGTTGAATAAGTTGCTAAACGACTGTTCTTGATTAATGCGAGTCTAATGGTGTAGCCGGGCTTGGGGAAAATGCAATGGCCTAAGTGTTACGGACGTCGGGAACAACATTGAAAGGAGTGAAGGTAGGTTGAGGATATGAAAGTAAATGTTGCCAAGTTTTGGTGGTAGGTTCATTTCTAGATTTTGGACGAGGGAGTTGTCATCGACATTGAGATTCGACTTGGTATCTTCAATATGGCCGAACGATCTGTCCTTAGGAGTCTCTCATGTCCGCCTGCTTTCGAGTGAAACGAGACGTCTTAGCAGGCGCATGCATTCGGGTGTTAGGAGGGGTCACATGGTAGACCATGCCCAGTCTTTCTTGTTCCCCACCGTTTCCTTCATCTCCCGCGCACCTCCTTCTTCCACTAACCTCTTTTTCTACTAATCGTTTTCTAAAACTAACTGCATACCCGAGTTCGCCCTATCCTAAAACGCCGAATATAATCCCGGCTCGCTCGTTTCCATTGAGAAGTGGGCGAGAAGATTCCTCTCCCCATGTTCGTGCTCGTCGCCTTTGTCACCCCCGTCACTGTGCCCTTCGATGCCCCGCATGTATCCGGTATGAGAACTGAGTTAGGGTCCCCTCTCTTCCTCTTTTATATGTGTTACTTCTTGACTATGCTTCCTCTTTCTCTCTCTTGTGTGCCTGCCTCATCTCTCTTTTCATTCTCCGCTGCGCTAATTCGCCCGCTGACCCGGACACTACAGCGGGAGCTAACCGAACACAGACAACAGGTCGGTGTTCAAAGATCTCAAAATCTGCTAGAGTGTCAGTAACAACTTCGTCAGTCGAAATCAACTAGGTCGAAAAAAAGTTGGCGCAAAAACGCGCGACTTATACTTGGCCACCGAGCCGAGTTATATGCTTCGACGAGCAGGAACCCAGTGGGGTTCAGCATATTCCAAGGCGACATTTATAAGCCATTTTATCAACATTGCCTCGTTTTGACGCTTAGGGTCCAGGATTCCCAATCCCCCTTGGTCTCGTGGCAGACAAAGAGACTCCCATGCAATTTTGGGTAGGAATGATTCATCTTCCCCCGCATATGGCTTCCACATGAATTTCGCAGCTTTTTTTTACCAGATTGTAAAGTTGTTTGCCAAATCCCCTTACGGTCCCTACAAACTGCAGTAGAGAGAATAAGGTACCAATGATGACCAAACCTCTTCCAAAGAGAGAAAGATGAGGTGCTTTGCCCTAAGATTCAATTCAGTGCATGAAGTTTTGAAGTATCAGCTCATCTTGCTCCGCCTCACATGACAGAAGGGAGATCTGTACTTCTAAGAATCGCTCAGATTGAGGCTCATTAATACGCTTCATCCCCCATTCAATAGACATGCTGAAGGTAGGGGGAAGAAAAAAGATGATTTGTGTGAGTTCACTGAGGCCTTTGAGAGGGTAGTGTACTGATCTAAGCTGAATTTCAGTGCTTCCAAAGATTCAGTGTCATTACCAACCACTGCAAATAAATCATCAGCTAATGTTTTTTTCTTATATTGTGCATGACCGGTGAAAAATCCCTGAATTGCTGAGTGACTGCGGCTATTGTTTAGCAACCCGTCCATTTGGATGACAAATAGCAGAGAGGCCAATGGGCAGCCCTGCCTCAGTGATCGAGTTAAAGAAAATTCATTTAATAATATACCATTGATCATTACTGCTGCAGTTGACATTGTGTATATGGCTATCACTTAGGTACAAAACATTTCTCCAAATCCCATCACTTTTAATGTTGTAAGTACATAAGACCAGTTTACCCTGTCATAGGTTTGTTTCAAGGGCAAGCAGTAGGACCGCATAGTTCAGATCTTCATTGTGTACTATTTCAAGAGTTTCGACTGCAGTGACAATGTTGGTGAAGATGGATCTACCTTTCATGAAGGATGCTTGGTCTAGGTGAACTAAGTCCGACAGGTATCATCCCAGTCGTCTGCCCATTATTTTTGTCAGTAATTTGTGTGAGACATTGAGCACACAAATTGGTCTCCAATTTCATATTTCTGCCCTATCTCCTTTCTTAAACAAGACTGAGATAATACCCCTGCACATACTTGTAGACAGTTTACCTCCAGTCAATATCTTGTTATATAGTTTCACTAAGTTTTCACTCACGTGATTCTAAATTATTAAATATAATTTCACCGGTAGATCATCGTCCCCAGAAGCTTTCCCTTTTGACATGGTCTTGAGAGCTTCAAATATTTCTTCAATGGTGATCGGGCGATCCAAATCTAACCTACCAAAATTAGAAAGTCGAATTGTGGTTTATTGCCAATAACCACTGTATAGATGCAGGTTGTTGACTATGTTGGCACCTTGCAGTCATGATGTTAAAATATCCTTATAGTAGGCAGCCGCATACTTACATAAACTATTCAGATTTTTTTCTCTGGCTTCCGACTGGTCAAAGGGATGACTTAGTTCTCTCATCGGGACTGTTAAGCATCGGGGAATCAACTTTTGGAATGATTTTTTTGTCATTTGATCATAAACAGTGATACCTTTGACTTTCAACCTTTCAGCCCAAAGTTCATATTTATTTTTCTGAAGGTTATCTCAATCTGTGATTAGTTTCGCCCTTTCCTTCCCCCACACCAGGTTGGATACTGGATGTTGTGACATCCTGTATTCAGCGTATGTTAGCCTCTTTGTTAGAATCTCCTTTTTCTTTATTATGCTGATAAGTTTTTATTCTTGAGAACACTGACAGAAGGTTAGAGAAGATACACGATCCATTTTCCCACCAGTCAGCCACTGATTCGAATGAAGGGCGGACCTCATCCCAACTTTTCCAAAACTTTCTCATTCATTCTACTAATCCCTCGTTTTTCAAGTTTTGCGTGTTGAATCGAAATATTCCTCATCCACGAGAGTGGTCTGTTGATAGTACTGTCATCAGAATAGGTTTATGGTCAGACATCTGATGGGATGTTTCAAAGATATTTATAGTGGATTCCCATAGGTTCTGAGATATTAAGAAATAGTCTATGCGTCTACTGATTACGCCCAGATCTTTTCTCGGGTTTGAGAACCATGTGAAACCGTCCTCATCTGGATGAGTGAGTCGGTACGGGTCTATTAATCCTAGGGACTCCATTAGCTGGGTGAGGGCAATTTTATCCCTAAGACAGTCCAATGTTTGAGAGGACAAAGAGATATCCAGAGACGAGTTTCAATCCCCAACCAAGATTATCCTTTCGCATTCTGGCAGAACATACAATAAATCTTGAAAGAAGGTAGTGTGAAAACGAAAGTCAGTAGGAACATAGATAGAAGCAATTAACCATTTTTTTTCATTGATTAGCAACTTTATCCAGCTCCACCGTCCCCACAAATCAGCCCTGACAAAGTTTGAATTTAATTTCTTTTCTTTCGGGATACGTGATTTCAGTTCCATCAGGCATTCCGTCGTTTTCAGTAGCAGAATCCGGATTCAGCCTAATTTCCGACGCTTTCTTTCTGCAAACCATGAGATTGGAAGAAGTTGTAGGCCTTCTGTCTCAAGTTGCTCAATCTGACTGCCCTTAAATCTAACATCCATCATGGGCACGAAGTATTTAATCTTCTTACCTCTCGTACCAGGATTGTCGACAATCAGGTGAACCACAACATTATCAGGAATCAAGCGAAACGGGAATTTATCAGATAGAGCAGTATGAATCAGCGTGGTTGTGGCCGTAGGCATGGGGGTGTCTGGAGAGAGGAGGCTCAACAAGTTGGGTATGCCTTCCCGATTTGCAAAGGTCATGACCCAAGCAGTGTTCCGAATTGCCACACAAAAAATCGAAAGAATTTTGTTCTCTACATCGCTTAACTGTTATTTCGACAACGGAGCTCGAATTCGTCTCTGTGTGGTCTTTTGGCCAGGCGTTCCCACTGTAGACTGGATCTCGCCGGAGTCTTGTGATGAGGATGCAAACAGTTCCCCTTCTAGATGACTGCTGCATGAGGTGAAACCGCCTTCCTGGTTTATTTTTCGTTGCTTACTATGTATATTGTTACGACTTTTTGAGGCTCCAGGGACATTTGTTGCTCTTACATTATTACTTGGTCCCTATGGCATAACCACTCCTTTTCCTTCATGCAGAGCTTCAATTATCATTGGTATAGTAGATGTGGAATGTACTCGCTTGATTGTCGGACCAGGGTATATATGTCATATTGCAGCTTCCCAGATGATTTTCAACTGGTATATTAGAGGTGAACGCTGAGGGTTGAGTTCCTCCATGCTGTTGTGGCAGTCCGTACTGGAATGGGGACATACTCCATGGTGGAGGAATGTTCATGTTCCATCTTGGCATGCCTTGCGAGAATCCACCGATCGAAATCGAGCTCGTTGCTCCAGTTGGAACCAATGGGCCAGAATATGTGGGAGCTGGAGTTGGAGCTTGACTTGCCGCTCCTTGAGGATTTGCCGGTCCGCTCGTCATGGCTTGATTATGTCGACTTGCGTTTCGGTGACATTCGTTATCGGAGTGGAAGAAGGCTCGACAACGTCTACAACGAGGAGTGGCAAAGGACACCAACTTGACTTCCAGCGAGTCGCCTTCCGAGGTATCAACCCAAATCTTGTCTTTCATGTTATTCCTGGCGGCCGGGTCCATGTCGAACTTGACATTTACAAGCAATGGCTTCATCCTGTCTTGTTCTAGAGGATGCGAGCGCAACACCGGTCCTATCGCTCGCCTGATTTTCACTTCCAAATAGAGGAATGCATCGAGTGGTACTTGAACTGCTACCACCCAGAAATTCTCCTCATCTTCCACCCTCCTTTGGGTAAGGAGTTGTGCCTTGGTTAATCAAGGTTTAAACTCGAAAACATACGTCTGCGAGCCCATAGCAAGTTCGTTAGAGCCTTTGTTCACCAGCCACCTGACAATCTCCCGTGACTTTGCAACGTAGGATACCACGTTTGGAGATTCAATTTTAACTCTTCCTCTCTGGAATGAATCTGCCTCAAAGCTCCCTTCAACGATCTGCTTGTCTTCATATGCCCGAACAATGTTGTCCTTAACGTTCCTTGGCAGGAAGCGTGCTCCAGCTCTAAAGATGAACATGATTGTATGTTCCTTGAGCCAGCAATTCGAACCTCAACTCCCTACCTTCGACAGTCGATAGGCATAACTCCATCATGGTAACACATCCTTACTAGTTCCTTTAGTCTATTGTCATCTTCTGGCATCAACTCCGGTGCCCTCAGAGGTGATCTATTTTCTTCCCGAACCATCTCCACTTCAGCCATACTGCTTTCAATTGGTTATCTAACTTATTACGCGAAGCGTAAGACGCTCCTACTTCCAATAGAAAAAGAGAGAAAAAAATGAGGAGGGGGGGGGGTAGACAGGTAGAAAACTATGCAGCACTCAAAATCAGGGGAGGCAAAGGTTTAGTGTGACTTTTTTGGGTCCTTCCGGATGTCTACTCTAGCAGCCTCCATAGCTAGCAGCCCTAGCCATGAGCTACTTCGACGAGTAGGTGACGGTGCTTCGACATTACCGAGGGCGTATCATGACGGTACACTCCGGGGCCGGACACTCCGTCGTTACCGAACGGCGACGCGTTTGGTCCGAGCGCTATTGCGCCGGCGGAAACGCGCCGGTCGGACCACTGGTGCCTTCCTGGTGTGCCGGACCCCATGAACTTTTCCGCGAGGTGCGGGGTCCCGCGAACACTTCCGCGGCGAAGTTTTTCCTTTCCGCATTGCCGTGGGTCCGACCTTTTGTCGGGACTGCCCTTGGTTTGTTGAACGCTCGGCTTCGGGCCGTACGTTACTCTGCCTACGCGGCGTATTGCGCGCTACTCTGCCTACTCTGCCTACCGACCTTCATCACCTATTGTGCGCTACTCTGCCTACGCGCCTACATGACCTGCGTGCCCACGGTACCGATCTTTCCATATCTTGCCTCCTGTGTCTCCATTCTATCCTCTCTCGTCTCTCACCTCGCTCTTCACTCTCTCTCGACTCCTCCTCTCTCCGCTCTCTCGCTCCTCTCTTCTCCGCTCTCTCGCTCCTTTCCTCTCAGCTCTCTCGCTCGTCTCCTCTCCGCTCTCCCGCTCCTCTCCCGCGGACTTGACCCACGTGCTACGTGCTTCATGAAGTGGGTGCTTCGTGGTAGGTGCTACGTGCTTCGTGCATCGTAAACTTGGTGCTTCGTGCATCGTAATCTTGGTGCTTCGTGCATCGTAAACCCGGTGCTTCGTGCTTCGTAAACCTGGTGCTACGTGCTAGGTGCTATGTGCTGCGCGAACTCGGCGCAACTGTAAATTTGGTCTCTCTCCCTCCCTCTGTCCACCCTTTTTCTCTCTCTCCCTCTCCTCTCTCCAGGACTGAGCTACGTGAGTGTGCTCCGTACTCCGTGAACTTGCTGCGTGCTTCGTGAACTTGGTTTTATGTGGTTGGTACTTGGTGCTAGGTGCGACGTGCTTCGTGAACTTGGTGCTTCGTGCTGGTGTTTCATGCTTGGTGCTAAGTGCTTCGTGGACTTTCTCTTTCTCTCCGCCCCTCTCTCTCTCTCTCTCTCTCTCTCTCTCTCTCTCTCTCCTCTCTCTAGGACTGGGCTACGTGAGTGTGCTACGTGCTACATACTTCGTAACTTGGTGCAACCGTGAAAATTGGCTCTCCGTGAGTTGTGTTCATTTTCTCATCATTGTCGCCATTAGCGTATATCGTCATCAATCGGTGTCATCATAGTCTTCTTCGTCGTCATTGTATCATCATCAATCATTTCCTCATCATCAATCATCATCGTCATCGTCATCGTCATCATCACGATGGTCATCAATCATCGTCATCATCATCAATCATTGCGTTCGGTGCCTCATCAGTTTCGTAATGTCATCGTGGCATTAGATGGTTGCATTGTCTGGGCCTCAAAAAAATAGAATAAAATGACATGAGGTGGTCGCTTTCTATCACGGAAGCAATGGCATTGACCAGCGATGGACTTTTGCAAATATCGTCCTCTGTAATACCATGAACCCGCTGAACGTCATAAGGGTCCCATCTGGCCCATTCACCATTCGTGCACGTGGATGGCGCAGTTTGGCTGCCGGTCACGGAAAATGGAGTTCGGCCATCTGGTCTGTTCGCGGACGGCCCGCAGAGACATACTAGTACACAGAGAGAGAGAGAGAGAGAGAGAGAGAGAGAGAGAGAGAGAGAGAGAGAGAGAGAGTCGCTGTCAACTTCCTCAACCCACCTCCGCCACCTGCCAGACTCCAGCTCCCGGTGATCCCGGTTCCTCCCTTTTTCGCTTGGTTGCAAGATTGGCGATCGCTTGAATGAAAATGATATCTCACAAAGTGGGGAGATGATGTACGACGATGCAGGACAAGCCCGAGTCCCTCAGCGTCACTGCGCCCCCTGCTCCCCCCAGTTCGTGCAATTGCAAGCGAGGGTCAACTTGACGAGGAAGCGGGGGGAGAAAGAGTAGCGAGGAGGAACAGAAGTGAGAGACGAGGTCATGCCACTTTTCACGAATTAGAGCAATAAGCGAGTTGAGGATGAAGAGGAGCTGGAGAGGAGGGATAGGAGGGAGAGGACTGGGGAGGAACAGATTGGGAAGAGGAGGTCGCCATGACGCGTGTCAGATTTTCCTCGATCACCGTTGGAAAGAACGAAAAAAGGACTGACGAGAAGTGAGGAGGATGAAGGGGCGGACGGGGAAGGAGAAATAAGCAACGCGAGGAGGGTTATATCATGCGACTTGTCAGGCACGTCGAGAACGAAGGAGGAGTATGTGTAGGGAAGGAATAGGTGAACGAGAAGAGGCAGATTCAGGAAACGTGGAGAGGTCGTATGCTGTGCCGAGTTCCAGGCATGGCGTGCCTGGTGGAGGCATATCATGATCGGAGACGGAAGAGGAAAAAAATGAGGGAGGGAGGGTTCATTGTTCTGCGAGGAGGAGGAGGAGGAGAAGGAGGAGGAGGAGGAAGGGGAGGAGGTGACACGGAGGAGGGAAAAGGACAACAATGATGAGAAGTGTTTAGGCATATTCTAATCGGAGACGAAAGAGGAAAAAACTGAGGAAGGGAGGGTTGACTGTTCTCTTAGGAGAAAGAGGAGGAAAAGGGGGGGGGGGACGCGGAGGAGGGAAAAGGAAAACAGTGATAAGAAGTGTTTTCCTTTTCCGTTTCTTGGTGTTAACGGGCTTGAAGTCGCAGAGTACTGTTGTGATAATCGATTAAGCAATTAATCAATCAGCATCAGCGAACCAATCGATTAATCAATCACTCAATTGATCAATCCAGTTGCTGTGTTCCGTGTTTTGGGATTACGGGGAAACGGAGTCCAGAGGGAAGCTTGAGCCTGAGAGTGCAGCAGAGACGACGCGACCCAACGAGTGAATTAGGGAGCGGAGGGAAGCGTGATGGGAGCAGCTGATGACGATGTTCGCTAAGGAGGAGATTCACCTATTCGTCATGCCACCTCTCATGTCGTGGAAGGAAGGTATAGGGAAAATAACGAACGCGGCAGGCCGAGATCTGAGTAAGAGGAGGAGAAGGAGAAGGACGAGAAGAAAATGCAGGGGTCGTAAGTCTTGGCAGACGCATCGAGATGAGAGCAGGAAGAGGATTAGGAGGAGAAGAGAAGGAGAAGAAGCTGCAGAGAGCATGGATAGGTCTTTGCTGTGCAAGTTGCAGGCACTTCGGGGTTGGAATTTAAAAAGAAGACGAAAAAGAAGAAGACGACGACGACGACGAAGAAGAAGAAGAAGAAGAAGAAGAAGAAGAATTGGGGAGCGGGAAGGGTGCAACGACACAGAAGGATGATCACTATGCACATACCATTCTTTCTCTTTTGTTTCTCTACCTCTCCCTGTCCACATGTCTGCCCTTTGTGCGATCGAGTCGAATGCTAATGGATGTTGATTGTATCGTTTTTTTTTCCTTCACAGTAATTCATTCCATTGATACTCGAGAAAGGTGATAAGAAATTCCGTTTAACTTCATCAGTCACACACACACACACACACACACACACACACACAGAGAGAGAGAGAGAGAGAGAGAGAGAGAGATAGAGAGAGAGGATGCAACAAAAATCAACGAGCTAAAAGAAACGACAGGAGTAAGGGCCGCGAATGGGGCGCGCAGGAGAGCAAGGATGATGGGCAAGAGGCTCGTGGATGATGGGGGAGGAGCGATCTCCATGCCGAGGAAGGCCTGTTCCCAACCATCTGTGTTGCTTACTATAACCATATTTTTAATCTTGCAGACAATCGCCATCTCTCTAGCTCATTTTCGAGTCTGCTCGGCACTGGCCTGTCGCTGTCTCCTCTTATATTCGCTCACCTGCCCTCCTCAGCTGCTAACGAGGACAGACACACACACACACACACACACACACACACACACACACACACACACACACACAGACGGCGCGGAACTTCTCCAGCCGCCTCCGCCAGCCACCTCCCCCAGCTCCATCTACCCTCCTACTCTCTGCAACCCCACCCGCCTCGACCCACCGCCGTCCCCCAGCTCCAGCTGCCCTCCAATTCTCTCCAGCCGCCTCCTCGCCGACGTACGCCCCACTCTGTGTGTGTGTGTGTGTGTGAGAGAGAGAGAGAGAGAGAGGATGCCCTCGTGCCCACCCACTGCTGCCAGCCGCCAGCCGCCATTCGCCCTCCTCCCTCCTCCCTCCTCTCCGCCCTCCACATTTCTGCCGCTGCCCAGTCCCACCTTCTCCGTCAGCTCCACCGCCACTTCCGCTATCCTCCTCCCGACTTGCATCTGAGTCCTCCTTTCCCCGCTTCACCCGCTTGGCACTCCGCGACCTCCCCTCCCCTCACCCGCGTCACCCCCGCAATCTTCCCGCCATCTCCTCCTTACTCTCCGGCATCTCCACCATCTCTTCGGACGCCTCTCCCCCATCTACCCCACCTCTCCACCATGGAACCCCCATCTCCCGCCGTCTTCCCCGTCTTTCCTGACGCTTTTCTGCTCGCCCCACATCTCCCCACCTCTCACCCACATCTCACCAGTCAGCCGTATGGATCCCGGCCCGGGTTCGGGTCTTGGTCCGGGTTCGTGTCTATGTCCCATAGTGTTTTTGATTGCGAGCCAAGCCGCAACAAGTCATCTAGTACGCATATACAATATATAAGTATATATCGATGGTGTCGTGAAAGTCTGACAAAAAAGTCTGTCACAGCCCTGCCTTTCTTGTCCTTCTCTCCCTTTCTGCTAACGGTTCACTGGGCAGTTGTGTCCGACAATGTAGATCTGTGTACATAAATGTCCTTATTTTATCTGTAGTTTTATATAGATCGTTTGTGTCTTAGCCAGCGAGAAGATAGAGTCAGGAACACGTGAAACTTTGATTGTAAGCATTTGTTCAGTTTTAGCTGATAAATATGTAACCATATATAGTGTATATATAGTTACTCTCTTCTCGCTCTCTGCCTAGGGTTCAACGGGCAGTTCCTATGACTATATATATAGTATATGTATGGTATATATATTTACGTGTACCGCGAATTGCATCTATATTATCATATACAGGGTCACCAGTCCGTACGTACGGAGGTCCCYGGGCCGACCTCCGTAGGTACGGGCATCCGGTTCCCGTTCGGGGTCCGAACCCGACGGTGTTCGCCCCCCGCCAAAAAATATTTCGGGGCTTAACTTTTTTTTTAGGATTTATTTTTGTGAGTTCTCTATGATGTGAGGTACATGCCTATAAATTTTGAATTCATTTTGCTAATCCAAACAAAAATTAAAAATCGTCAAAGATTGACACCGCGCTCGCCCACTCACTATTTTGTTTTTTTTCACTTTTTGCTTTTTGTTTGCACTTTATTGCGGGGCCTAAAAAAATATATTATTTTTTGAACCCTTTTTAATTATTATTATTATTTTTTTTAAAGAAGATCAATCTTTATTAATATCAAGGCGGGGAATCGGGCCTGGCGTCCTTTACGAAAGTCGCGGCAGCTCTGAGCTGAGCGAGGCTCTCCGGCCAGGCAGAGCTCATGCCACGACTGTTTCAAGGGCACAAATCCTTCTTCTCATCTTCTCCATAGCATCTCACTGTCCACACTACACTAACAATCTATGATTCTAGGTAAACTTCCAACTGTCAAAATAACCCTAATTCCTGTCGCACTAACTCTATTTCCTATAGCTAACAAAACCACCAACGACCAGACA
This sequence comes from Chara braunii, assembly GCA_003427395.1. Taxonomy (NCBI): domain Eukaryota; kingdom Viridiplantae; phylum Streptophyta; class Charophyceae; order Charales; family Characeae; genus Chara; species Chara braunii. The sequence continues at coordinate 799,490 of BFEA01000309.1, read as the reverse complement.
GAATTCTAGAAATTCAAATACTACACGAAAACAAAACCTGATGACAAATATGTCAATAACAAAACAATCTCTCTCTCTCTCTCTCTCTCTCTAGCCCATACACAAGACTAAGGCCAACGCCACAACAGATTCTGTTGCAACAATCACAAGGCACGGCTCCCAAAATTCGACCAAACACCCTATCCTATAGCACCGACAAGACAATCACACACACCAAAATCACACCCTAATCACACATGGCAAAATCACACTGTAAATTAGCTTACAAACCAAGAACGACTAAATGGCAACTATTGCTAATACCCAATGGCACAACAAGTACCAAATAGGAATTCAAAGCGGCACAGCAAAAGCCAAACCCTAGATTAACCTACAAATCAAGAGCAGCTAATTAGTGGCAATTAGACACTCAATTGCAAGTTCATATTTCCGCACGCCAACTAGAGTACCAAGAACCACAAGGTAGTAGCCTCTCTCTCTCTCTCTCTCTCTCTCTCTCTCTCCCCATGAAGCAACTCCCCAAAGTTTGCCAGAGGTGAAAACAAAAATAAGTAGGTCTCCCAGAGTCTAACACATCATCATTGCTATTATCAAAGAACATCGCCACAAGTTGTAAGAGAAGCCAATAGAAGCTTGCAGCAGCACCAACGTGGCTGTGGCAGGGAAGAAACATAGTCGATTGACCCGTCGTCCCGAACTGTTGTCACAGCGCCCTCATGTTGCTAGTCCCGTAAATGACGGGAGCTAATCAGTACGATTAGCATCCTCCTGGCAAACAGGTTCCGTATCTGAAACCAGGGAAGATCCCCTGATTGGTTACAATTTTGGTGATGTTGATGCGGCGCCCAGATCCCGCCTGTTTGGCCACCCCACATCTGCCTCCATCCAGTCGTGGCCATAACAGGATTGCCGATCGAAGTAGACTAGGACCAGGCTATGGCGGGAGCATGGTGGTGCCCCCTTACAGCGATACCGTCTCAATGCGCATGTGCTCCAATCCCCATCGCCAGCGATGCCCTCTCAACGCCCATGCGCTCCAATCAACGCCCACGTGCTCCAATCCCCATCGGCGCCGCCACCCCGACAACCAGCTCTGGCTTGGCGCAATCACACGCGCGACAGCGCCTGTGCGATCCCTCGTTGCCCAGACGCCGCAAAGGGATGCGCTAGCGCTGCCGCAGCGCTAGCACACCGTAAAGCTGAACAACTTTTTTTGTATCATGAGAAGTACACATCTGTAAATTTTCAGGGAATTTTGATGTGCCAAAAAAAATTAAAAATCGCCAGAGATGGCGGTGTCGAAAACGTGATCTCTCACTTACTAATTTTATTTCTCTTTTCCTTTTTTCTTATTTTTCTTATTAATTTTATTTTCTGTATTTTATTTTTATTTCAAATTTGGTAAGGAATTTGGATGTAATGCTCAGGCAAATGTTGTTTATTTTATTTTTCTCCATAACATGTCTTTTTTCATATTTTTTTGAATTTTTTTTTTTTTTTTTTTTTTTTTTGTTTTGGTCCGCGTTCGGCCCGAACGGCCGTACGGCCGTTCCGTACGTTAGGGCGTTCGGCCCATCCCGAATGCCGGTTACCCTGATCATCGGGAGGGCCTACTACCAGTAGTGGGGCAAACAATGCATATAACATTGCACATAACTTTGTGTGACGATATATATATATATATATATATGGTTCAACCTCCTGATGAGTTGGTGAAACTCCGATGAAACAGTTTGTCACAGCCCCTCGTTTGTTGTCCTCTTCTCTCTCTCTGCCTGCGGTTTACCGGGCAGTTCTGTTTGTGACGATATAGGGTTCAGCCTCCTGATGAGTCGGTGAAACTCGGACGAAACAGTTTGTCACAGCCCCTCGTTTGTTGTCCTCTTCTCTCTCTCTGCCTACGGTTTACCGGGCAGTTCTATTTGTGACGATATATAGCCAAATTATGTGATGTTTTGTCCACAGGAACAATCGCAAAGGATTCTTGAAGCTGACGCAGGGCCGTATGCGCGTGCCGCAAAGAGCGAGGCTGTCGCAATGGTGACGCGGCAGCCATATTGCATTCACAGTGACGCAAAACTGCAGCACGCCATATATACGTATATATGACGATATGTATATATATTATATATTATATCTTCTCCCTCTCTGCCTACGGTTTACCGGGCAGTTCTATTTGACGATATATATGTATATATGGCGTGCTGCAGTTTTGCGTCACTGTGAGTGCAATATGGCTGCCGCGTCACCATTGCGACAGCCTCGCTCTTTGCGGCACGCGCATACGGCCCTGCGTCAGCTTCAAGAATCCTTTGCGATTGTTCCTGTGGACAAAACATCACATAATTTGGCTATTTGCTGTAAAAATTGGTACARATTYAAACTGTCAAGYCACCTTGACAGTCCTACGTATTCTCGGCCTGCTGAATCAGTGGCTGACATTCTGAATAGCCATGCAGTTTGGAACAATCATTGGAATTATCCTCATGCTGACACATTGCTGTATCTCTATTGTGTTCTTAAGGCCCATAAATCTCCTCCCACACTCCGTCCTATTCTTGGTATCACTGCCCGAAACAATCTTTTTTCTTCCTCTTCTCATACGGCCCGGCGGAGTGACCTGCACCCTTCCCAACGAGTCCAGCGTTTGCATCACCGACCGCCTCACAAGCCGGTAGCTAGTACAACGCCTACTTCGGCTCGTTTGAGTGCAGCACTTCAAGGCCTCATCCGTACTCTTCGCGAAAAAGATAATCAACTCTTTCAAACCAAAGGTATTCGACGATGTTGGATTGTCCAGAGCAGTGACGAGGTCATGCTTGACCTCAAAAAGAATAAAGCCTCTCTCAGAGGTCTGGCCCCGCATACGGTTGATTTCACTACTATGTATACTAATCTTTCTCATCAACGAATTCTTGACAATGTTACTAATGCCGTTGATGAGGCGCATGCCTATGCTCTTGCACAGGTACGGCAGCATACACAGACACGCTCATTGTGTGTTGCTCTTCGTATGCTGGTCCGTGGACCCCGTGCAGGGGAATGGACTACGGATACGGGACCTGACACTCTTTCTGTTTCTGACATTCTTCAACATCTTCGGTTTATTGTTACAAATACATATTTGTATACAGCGGATGGCCTTGTTCGKCATCAAGATGTCGGTATCCCTATGGGTACAAAYGCTGGTCCTGAGATTGCCAAYCTTACACTCTATTGGGAYGAGGCGCAGTACGTGGACAACCTGCAGCGTGTGGATCCCTCTGCTGCTCGCCGATATGCTTTTACATATCGGTTCATTGATGATGTTCTTACCTTTGATTGTCTGCCACCATCRTCAGCCCATTATGGTCTTGAATGGAAGGAGACCACTGCGGCAGATGGCTCGTGCACCTTCTTAGGTGCGAAACTGCARACATGAGCAGACGGATCTCTCAGATTGAGTGTGTTTGATAAGACCGTTGCATGGGATTTTCCTGTTATACGATATCCTAGTGCAACGTCGAACAT
>BFEA01000309.1:752949-765480 GCA_003427395.1 Chara braunii | reverse complement strand
CAGACTCTGATATTGCCCGTACAGGCTCTAGACTCAGACTGGATGGACTGGTACCGGCCTAGACCTAGCCTACTGCTACTGGGCCTCTAAAAATGACAACTTTGTCGTCTTCTGCTCGGCCTCGAGTACCCAGCACATCTACTGCTGCTGGGTGCGGTACCGGCCTACCTGCTACTTGAGTGTTTTTCCGCTGCTCTAAGCACCGCGGGCCCCTGGCTCCGCTACTTGAGTGTTTTCCCTGCTGCAACCCTTAATGCCACGGCCACAGGTAAGTACCGGCCCTACGGCCCCGCCAAACAAGCAAGTACCCTTGCGGGTCACACACACACTCATACCGACAAGCACTTAGACAGCCACGCAGGTCACAAGCACGCACACACAGACAGACTTAGAAAACACAGCAGAATGCGGGAATCTCAGCAAGGCATCCATTCCATTGGCAGAACTTCAGAAATCAGCAGTGTTCTCAGTCTGTGTTTTGACGGGTCGTTACAAAGCACACGTTTTCTGAACATTTGTTGAGGCCTCTTTTCGGTCAGATCCTGGATCACTTGTGGCGAAAAAGTAACTGGCATGTGGACGCATGCGACCATTTTTTTTCAGAAGGGGAATGTTCATGAACGGCACACTCACGTTTGCAAATGCAAAAACTATTTCGGTTGCAATGCACCTGGACGTGCAGTTGGCCAAGTACATGATATGCACTTTGATGTGCAGAGGCCCAGACACAGTTTGATTCTGTGAATAAAACATGAATGACCTGGCTACTTTGATTATTTCAATCAAACATGAACGACCTGGCTATTTCTGTCCTTCACCTTTGTCCGAGAGATCTTAGGCATGTGTTATGATCCTGGCCAATTTCGAGATAGACATCCATCAGACGGTACAATGCCGCCCAATTGCAGAAAGAAATGAATGAACTTGAGAGGAGAGAGAGGATTAGAAGAAGAAGAAGTAAGAAAGAAGAAGAAGATGATGTACACCAGCATAGACAAATGGCAAGGCTCTTCTTCTTCGCCCAACAATCTCCTCCTCCTTATCTCCCCCTTCTCTTATTCATACAAGAAATAATATTACAATGTTGAATGGCTGATCCATAATCAATGTCCGAGTTCCCTCTTCTACTGCCGGCATAACTTGAGGTCCACCATAGCCATGGCCGCCTCCTCCTCCCTTCCTCATCATAGGCCAAGGCTATGGCGGACTACTAGGCCTTGCCCAGATGCGCAAAGGACAACCCAAAGCAGCTATGACTGCTTCACTCAGGCCGCCATGCCCAACTCTGCCTTGAAGCTTCTTGGTGTGGCTGTCCCCAGTTAGGGACTCCCTGCTGCAGCGACCACCAAGGTGATGAAGATGGCTGCCACCATAGCCACGTAAGTACCCTTGGAGCTCCTCCCCCTTCCTGTCCTTCTTCCTCCTCCATGTCCTTCTCCTTCCCCTAGCAGCGCTGCTCCAACCGGCGCTCCAACCAGTGTGTCGCCAAACTTGCACACCGAGAAAGAGGCCGGGCTCTTCGCCCGACTGGGAGATATAGCGGCCTGCTTGCCTCTTCGGGCGGTGACTTCCAGGCTGCTCGGACTTCCAAGCAACCGGTACCTCCTGCCTTTCGGAGGGAAACATCATTGCAGACTCTGATATTGCCCGTAGAGGCCCTAGACCCAGACTGGTTGGACTGGTATCCGCCTAGACCTAACCTACAATTACTGGGCCTCTAAAAATGCCACTATTGTCTTCTTCTGCTCGGCCTCAGTACCTCCAGTACCTGCACATCTACCTCTTCTGAGTGCGGTAGCGGCCTACCCGCTACTTGAGTGTTTTTCCTGCTGCAATCCCTCAATGTCACGGCCACACGTAAGTACGGGTCCTGAGGGCCCAATGAACGAGCAAGTGCCCTTGAGGGCTACACACACACTCAAGCCAACCAGCACTCAGACAGGCACGACCAAACACACACTCAAGCCAACCAGCACTCATACAGACATGCAGTCCAGCAAGCGTGTACACACAGACTTAGTAGCAGGCGGGAAACTCAGCAAGGTATTCAGTCTATGGGCAAAACTCAGAAATCAGTGGTGTGTTTCAGTCCATGTTTGGATTGGTCATCACACTACCCCCCCCCTCAAGAGCGAGTAGCTCATTCTGAGTCCTCGACAAACGCATCGTAAGCAAGCAAGGCAAAGAGGTTCCTAGAATACTCTGTCGCAGTAAGCCTTGCGGAGATCTTAGGAGTAGCGTGAGCTGCAATTTGTCGCTCGTAGGCTTTAACAATGCGGGGTGCGCTGCGTAGCAACTCATGCTTGGAAATCCAGTACAAATCGTCCAACGGGTGACACATGAAGTGAACTTGGTACTGTCTATTGCGTCCCTTCCCTACGTGCTGTTTAATTCTGTCTATCTCATGCCCACCTTTGATTGCACGAGGGATCATGTCTTCGTGATAATCGAACGTCTTAGCGTCATGGTGGAGGTACAATTTTGATGCATGGAACACGGGTTATGTGCGCAGATGGGCTGGCACATCAACTACTTACGAAGGGCCAAAGTGATCTTCGCCAATCACATCCAAAACTTCCCCCGGACCATAGTAGAGTGGGAGAAGTTTGCGAGAGACTCCCTCTTCTTATGAAAATTCAGACATCTTGACCCAGACATAGCTTTCTACCTGAATATCCGACGGTCAACGCCTTTTGTTTGCATGATGGATTATGGCGTGCTATCGCTTGGTCATTGCTGCAATGGCAACTTTGAGCAAACGATCATACTTAGCCCTGAAGCCAGGCCTGCCGGCTGTTAAGCCAACTGGCTGTTCAGGTAATAGGTAGGAGAGAGGCTTACGGATCTGCCAACCGTAATGCAACCTGTTGGGTGTCATGCCAGTGGGGGAATGGACGGAGTTGTTGTACAACCCCTTAATGGAATACAACTCTTCATCCCATGTTTCCTAATCCGGAATAATCAAGGCGCGGAGAAGTTGAAACACAGTCTGGTTGATCTCCTCAACCAAACCATTGGCTTCGGGGTGTCGGCCAGGTGTCATACACAGTCTGATCCCTAGTTGAGACGTGAAGTCTTTCCATTCAGTACTAATGAAGCGCGGATCCCGATCGCTCACAAGAGTCTCCGGGGTTCCAAACTGCAGAATAAACTTCTGGTGGAACTCACAGATCACTAGTTCTGTTGGAGCGTGAGGTGGCAAAGGAATCAGATTAAGGAACTTAGAGAATCGGTCAACAATCACCATGACTTGTGAGTAGCCGTTCTTACTTACCTTTCCCAAGTCGGTGAAGTCGATGGAGACGGACTCCCCGGGACCTTTGGGAATGGGAAGGGGTGTGAGTAGCCCCATGGGCTTTTGTCTGCATGGTTTGATTCGTTGACAAACTTGACATTCAGCCATGAACTTTTCAGCAGTCCCTTTCATGCCAGGCCAATCAAACTGTCTCAACAAATTTGCATACGTCTTTGCCATGCCGAAGTGTCGACTCCGGCCATGAGGCAAATCCAGAAAATGCGTGCGGAGAGGCTCATGGTTGGGAACACACAAGCGGTCGTGGTTCCCGTAGCGACGGAAAATCAGTCCTCCATATTCGTGAAAATCAGGCCGATTACTAGGATCAACCCGCAGCCGCTCAACGATGGGACTAAGTTCCGGATCCTTGGCTGTATGCTCTACGAGCTCCTCCTTCAGTTTTTTCTGGAGGTCGTAGGATCTCACAAGGCAAGTCATGTACTCAAGGTGGGGAGACTATGCGTTAGCGACTCGATTATAACAACCCTTTTTGTGTCTCAACTCAAAGTCAAAGATATCAATTTCATGGAACCAGCGAAGTAACGTAGGGGACAGGGTAGTTTGCTCCTTGATCCACTTCAGAGTCTCATGACCTGAGAACACTTTGAAGTGGCGTCCCAAAAGATAATGCTTCCAATGGTCCAAAGCCATACGTAGAGCATAGAGCTCGCGCATGTGGGTGGAAGTGGCTACCTTTATGCTGGGCATGCGTTTGTTATAGAATTCGAGCGGCAACAAACCATCGTCGTCATCTTGCTGCAGCACTGCTCCAATTCCGTACTGGCTTGCATCCGTAGTAACTATGCGTCAGCGACTCGATTATAACAACCCTTTTTGTGTCTCAACTCAAAGTCAAAGATGTCAATTTCATGGAACCAGCGAAGTAACGTAGGGGACAGGTTAGTTTGCTCCTTGATCCACTTCAGAGTCTCATGATCTGAGAACACTTTGAAGTGGCGTCCCCAAAGATAGTGCTTCCAATGGTCCAAAGCCATACGTAGAGCATAGAGCTCGCGCATGTGGGTGGAAGTGGCTACCTTTACGCTGGGCATGCGTTTGTTATAGAATTCGAGCGGCTGCAAAATATTGCCGTTATCTTGCTGCAGCACTGCGCCAATTCCATACTGGCTTGCATCCGTAGTAACTACGAATGTCAGTTTGGGATCTGCAATGAGGAGTACAGGGTAACTCGCCAATGCTTCTTTCAAAGCTTAAAAGGCCTCCTTGCATGCGGTGTTCCAAGAGTAGGGAACATTCTTACTTGTTAACCGGGACAACGAGCGAGCAACAATCGAGAAGCGGGGTACAAACTTCCGGTAGTACAACGGGAGACCTAGGAAAGAGCGCAGTTCGCAGATGTTCGCGGGCCGAGGCCAATTGCGTATGACTTCAACCTTGGTTGCCTCAGGGTTTAGGCCTGCAACGGACAACCGATACCCAAGATAGATGACGCTATCCTTCCCAAACTTTGATTTCTCTAGGTTGAGTTGAAGTTGCGTCTTCTTGAGGATAGTGAGCACTTCCTCGAGGTACTTGAGGTGTTCCTCCATGGATTTGTTGAAGATTAGTATATCATCGAGGTATACCACCACAAACCGGCCAATCTATGCGCGAAGGACCTTGTCCATGAGGCTTTGGAAGGTGGGCGGTGTGTTCGTGAGACTGAAGGGCATTACGGTAACTCGTAAAGCCCATCGCGTGTTTTGAACGCAGTCTTGTGCTGGTCCGCAGGATCGACTTCAATCTGGTGGTAGCCAGACATGAGATCGATCTTCGAAAAGACCTTGTTCTTGTGATGCGGTTTAGACCGCGATAGTCAATACACATGCGGAGCTTGCCTCCTTTCTTCAGAACAAACAAAATAGGAGCACCAAATTTAGACTCACTAGGCTTGATTCACCCTTCGTCAATCTGTCATCGGAGTTCCTCGAACTCGCCGGGTCCCATTCAGTATACGCAGCCCTTTGGAGGAACAACACCCTCGACGAACTCGATGGTGTGTCGGACCGATCGCGTGGGGACTCCACGCGGCTCGGCCAGAACTTTTGGGAATTGATCGAGTAGGTTTTGGATGTTTGGTGGAACCAGTGGAGGTGGAGGATCAACAAAGGGATCAACTAGAACGAGTCGCAGGTTGCGAATAGAGGCGACCGAATCTGAAGTAGTATCATTTGGACTAATAGAAGGTAGAGAAGTAGAGGTGTTAGAAGTAAAAGTACTAGAAGTAGAATCACTTGCCGAAGTAGTAGTGGTTTTAACCGCAAAAGTAGATGGCACATGGGTAGGACGAACAAAGGCAACATACAACTGTTCGTCCTCTACCCGGTGTTTCATGGGTCAAAGTTGCTGCCTTGTACCACAAGTCAACAATTTCCATCACGGAGGTCTATGATCCCTCCGGACATGGATGGAAGGCACGACATTGACGACATCGTGTGTGAAGATGTCTTCGGAACAGGAGGTAGGGGTCGTCCACGGAAACAGTATAAGGTCAGGTTCGCTTTTCAGGAACCAGAGGGCAACCGCTGGTTTACACGAACAGAATTGCTTGAGACCGCTCCCGCTGTAGTTTGCGCCTATGAGAGAGATAAAAAAGATGAAGGTCCAGCCTACTGAAGTATTCTCGGAGAACCTTGAATTTAGGCCGGCGGGAGTGAAATGGTTTTCACCTTTTGCAGACACAGATGCAGATCCCAGGGCTCGATCCCCAGACCTCACCTTACCTTACCTTACCTGTGTACAGTATCAAGTCGACCCTGTGAGTCTTGAACCCTTGACCTGTGTGTTAGTAGTTGAAAGTTGTCTGTCGTAGGTCTGAGTGGTTGTCAGGTCTTGAACCTTAGACCTGTCGAAGTAGGGGTCATACCTGCATAGGGGTCATAGTTGTTGTAGTTCTGAAAGGTCAAGGTCGTAGCTGCTACAGTCCTGAAAGGTCAAGGTCGCAGCTGCTACAGTCCTGAAAGGCCCAGTTGGCAAACTTCCGGAAGGTCCGGGCAAGTGGTGAGTCCAACTTCGCTTAGTCAGCGGTACCCAGTCCCCGTCTCACTTTGTACAGTCAGCACGTACCATGAGGGACTGTGTGCACCATGGGCCCGGTGGAAAAAGGGCAGACCAGCGACTTACAGAAGTATAAATCAAGAGGCAGCATCCAGCCATTCCTTCATTCCTGCGTTAGCCATGCGGAAGCGCTGCCCTAGCGTCTTGTGCAGAGGCCTGAAGTCGAAGTGGGCTGAGGTGGTCTGCAGAGGCCTGAAGTCGAAGTGGGCTGAGGTGGAGATTAGCGCAGCCATAGCTGCTTGTAGATAGAAGTAGTTGGCGGCCATAGCTGCCATAGCTAGGGATAGGTGTTAGTCAGAGTGAATGGGTGTGTATGTGTTACAGAGCCTGTGTACAGGGGATATTCACGGAGGTCCGAAGTCGAGTGAGTGTGAACAGTTGGGGGACACAGTGTTGGAGGGAGGATGTGTGAGCGCCCAGACGCCATAGCCAATTGGAAGTGAGTTTGTAACTGAACTGTGTTGTCGGCTTCACTATCTCTGAGTTTTGTGCGGGTGCACAGCGTCAGTGTAAATTGCCATCTGTTTGCATGTATGGGAAGTGAAGAAGAAAGCGAGTCTGATTGCATTGTGTTATTTTATTCTATTAATCCTTCTTTTTAATCCCTATCTTGTTCTACATCAGCAAATCAACCAACCCGAGGACATTGTTCTTCACACTTACCGCAACAGTCTTGCATGTCTATCCTCAGCTGCTTTTATTATCTGGATGATGGCTTGAAATCTGTGCTTGAACAGGATGGTGATGTGGTCAGCGCTGATTTCTCTCACTCACTGTTTGTTTCCCACTCCTTCAGGGTGCGAGTTATCCTCAACGTCTGATCAGACAATGAGGTCCATCTGCTGTTCGCCGGTCCTTCTCATGTCCATGGTGCTGTTTCCTGGACCTATCAATGTCCGGCTGATCTTCTCTTCGGGATGAGATGTCCGTTTCTCCCACATTCATTAGCCTATGTATTGGTCATTAGACATTTCTTCACCTCTACCCATGTGGAGATGGGTGCTGTATTGTGGCTCTGATGACCTGCACCTTAGCTGATGTGGTGGAGCCGATTGGCAGACGGGGAAGTCATGTGATCTATACCTTGCTCGACTGGGTGTGAGTACACATTTGCTTATTAGCCCTTTCGCCACTCGACCTTTGTTTGCCTCTCCCTGGTCAATCCTATTCTGCAGTATGCTGAATGAGATCCACCATCTGGAGAAGTCGGCTGTACTGTTTGTGGTTCTGATGATGTCCACGTAGCTTGTCTCGAGTGGAGAGGCGCAGTCCATTGCATTCCTCGATTGCCTACGAAGCGGGATCATGCGTCGGATTGAGGAAATGGAACCGTCACCTGCGGTGCGTGCGCGGCAGATGATGGCAGCAGAAGGAATAAGATCGAGCGCAAGCTCAGGCTCGCAGTCCAGCTCCAGGAGGAGTGCACGTTCGAGCTCTGGCAGTAGCCGTGTAGCGGATGAGGAATGGGAACTGCTGCAGCAGTCCAGCGCAGGTGTGAGAATGGTGAACCAGTGGGGATCTGCAAATCGAAGTCGAAGTGATTGGCCACCGGTAAATGCAAGGGACATCAAAGCAGAGGCGAGGTCAATCCGAATGTCTTCCGGGAGGGGTATCTCTAGCCAAGGAGTAAGAGTGCTTGATGATGAGGGCCCCCTTGCTGGCCTGGATGGTTTCTATATAGGCGAGCTCTTTGTGACGGAGAAAACTATTGGCTATGGCAGCCATGGCACCGTAGTTCATGAAGGCTACGTACGTGATGGTACTCCTGTGGCGGTTAGTATTCTTAGCAATCTCCTGTCCTGCGCTTACTCTACCTTTTCCCTATCTCTGCCTGCTTTCGTCACTTTCTGCCCTCCCCCTCCCATTCTTTCCCTCCCTCCCATTCTCCCATACCTGTTTCTAATCATACCTCTCTCTATCCATTCAAAATTATGTAAATAGCTTAAAATAAGACAATTGGCCTTTGCAAATCACACGATCCATTCTATTGCACCAGTCATATCCACAACTTGCCTTTAACATACCCGTGGTTGAAGGAACCACGCTTTCCGTGCCTCACCATCCAGAATAATACCCCTTTTGGGCACTTAACTTTGACCTTCCGGGTCACAATTTTGGCATTTCTTGGACTCACATAGACAGGTCCTACTGGCGGAACCCGGTAAGCCCTGACCATTTCGGTAAAAAAGTGCCGAAGTTCGTTTCTTGGACTCACATGGACAGGTCCTGCTGACGGAACCCGGTAAGCCCTGACCATTTCGGTAAAAAAATGCCGAAGTTGCGGCCAGGAACGTCAATGTTTAAATGAGTAATAATGGTTACCAACCAACTGGTCCTATGAGAGGTGGTCATAAGGCTTCTGTTCGCTGCTGATACGAGGTTGCATCATACCCACTAACCGGCATGATGCATCTACCTGCCCTGTAATGCTGAGTGGATCATGGACTGTTGCTGGCATGGTGTGCAGAAGTCGTGAGGGGAAGAAGCAGGGAAGGGGGTCCGCTGCTTCCGCTGCTTTTGATCCCAGACATAGGCTCTCGGTCCACTGCACTACGTTCTAACCGCACCTTGACCTGGAAATGGTCCCAATACATTCAAAATGTTCAATCAGTCGGCACATATACGGTACGTGGAAGAGTCCAGATACGTGTTGAATGTTGACGACAGGAGCGAGGCCCGTACAGTGTCATACATGATGGAGTGGACACCCCTTTTTGTTTCTTTTTAAATCATCTGAACTGAAACGGTTTCACCTAGTTGACCCGACATTTGCAGACAGTGAGATTCGATCTCTAGACCTGTTCCTGAACCCTGTACATTGACCACTGTGTGCTGAGTGAGATTTGATCCCTAGACCTAAGCCTAAAACCCTGTACAAAGACCCTGTGTTCTGAGTGAGATTCGAACGCGTGACCTGTCCTGAGTCGTAGGTTAGGCAGTAAGTCAATCAGTTGGATTTGATCCGTAGATCTTCGTATTAGTAGGTTAGTACTTTACCATTGGGTTTAGTTTAGGCCTTCTGGAACTCTCTACCTGTCTCTACGTGGGTCCAAGGGTCAGTCAGTCCGTAGCCTTAGCTGTAGTGAAAGGCCAGTCTGTGGGTTCTAGAATGTCGTAGGTGTGTCTCAGCTGCGTCTTGTCAGCAAGTGCCAAGCAAGTGGTGAGGGTCCCACACGGTTTCCCACAGGTTCCACACGTTTTGGCCCAGCATGCCAACGTGTTCTGGAGGCTTCCAGGCCCAGGCCCACGCGGTTTGGGGACCAGGCCCACACGTTTTGAGGCAGGGCCAGGCCACCTGCGGAGGAGTATAAATAAAGAGGCAGCGGCCAGCCATTGATTCATTCGCCTGTGAGCCGTACGGAAGCACTGCCTTGGTGACTTGTGCGTGGAGGTCTCCAGGTGCCCGGAGCTGAAGTCGGCAGTGAGGAAGACGATGACTATAGCTGGCCAGGAGGAAGACGACGGCGGCCATAGCTAGGAGGAGGAAGTTGACGGCGGCCATAGCCGCCCAGCTGCTGGCACAGACAGTGTACAGAGTGTGTGTGTATGTGTAGTGTGGACATTCAGGGTAGATCCTCGTACATGCGTGCATGAAGGAGAGTGAGGCTGGTGGTGGAGACCGTGTTCAACGACCATAGCCGCAAGTTGTACAGTTGACTTAAACAGAGTTTAAGTGCAAGTTCGTTGTTGATTCTGAGTTGAAGAGTTTGGTTTTGCCATCAGTTCGCGTGTATGCATGTTGAAAGCAAGTTTGGAGAGCAGTCTGATTTCACTGGTATCGGAGCTGGTACCCGTTGTCCACGCTGGAGCTGCAGCAAGCGAGGAAGGAGAAAGCCGCCGTAGCCAGAGTACGACAGAAGCGTGAGAGAGACACACAGAGAGAGAGAGGAGGCCACAGTGGACGGCAGCCATAGCTGCTGAGCTCGGAGAAGAAGGCGACCAACAAGAGAAGAGGAGGAATTGATGCAGAGAGAACGAAGGAAGTTGATGAAGAGGGAGGTGAAGCAATCATAGCCAAGGTGTAGGAAGAAGAAGAGGGCGGCGAAGGAGAAGGTTGACCACCATAGCCAGGAGGTTGGAGGGTTGACCCGTGGGGTTGACCAAGACCGTTGACCAAGATTGATCGGAGCGTTGACCAAGACCTTTGACCAGAGCGTTGACCAGAGTGTTGACCAAGCAGGAGTGAGAAGACGAGCGGTATTATTTCTCCAAGCCCTGGCCTAGCCCTTACCCTATGGATGTGCACCCTCACCTTGGTACTTGCTGACGTCAGGTCTATCAGAGTCAGTTATATCTCCCTGTCACTCTGTCCAGGTCGATAGGACTCTGTGGATGTGGTTGTAGAGCTTCGAGCCCAAACCCACACGAAACTTTGTAAGGCTAAAGGCCGCGTCTGACGAATGACACGTCGTGGGGACAAGACCCCAAAGGACCGGTACTGACCGGCGGGCTTCTCAGTGTGGCGTGGTAGGCCCGACCTCCGGATGTGGGCTGTGTGTCCAGCTGTCTAAGTCTTGAGAGGACTTGACTGATCACGTTGTCCTGTCTGCGACGTTAAAGAATTCTTGAGGAGTTATGGGGGATCTCCTTAAATGCCCCCTGATCAGCCAGTGAGTCCTGTAGTGACGGCCTTAGTAGACGCGAGCAGTAGACAGTCAGTTGTCCTAAGTTCTTCAGAGAGTCAAACCGGTAGGTCTACGTGTTGAGGAGTGGAATTGCCTGTGACTGTGCACTTTTACCATGGTGACCACCAGGTTTGGAGTTAGTACCACCCCTTATAGTAGGGAGCAAGAAGAGAGAGCTGCCGCCCTTCTGAGAGAAAGGAAGGAGAAGATGTAGAAGAGGGAGTTGATTAAGCAGGCAAAGATGGTAGCCTGCTAGAGGAGCAGGAGGCGAAGAAGAAGCAAATGGAAGAAGAAATGGAAAGGTGGAAGGAGCAGGAGGAGAAGATGGCAGCAATAGAGGCTGAAGTAGAGGAAGAAGTGGAAGTCAAAGAAGAGCTGCTGCTAGAGAGGAGGAGGGGAGAGGCGAGTACAAGCCAGGCGGCACAAGACGAGGTGGAGAAGGCAATTGACGAATGGGTAGCACATGTGGAGCTGGGGGAAGATAGAGAAGTCGAGTTGATAATAACCTCGGAAGAGAGAGAAGTTGGAGACAGAGAGGGACCCCTTGATGAGAAGGCCTATAGAGCAAGAAAAACAGTTGGTGTGGAGATTGCGCCTAAACCAAGAGAGTCGGACGTTTGGAAGCGGCAGAAAGGACAGAAAGGGACCTAAGAGCGGCAAAGACTAGAATGGGAAAAATCAGGGAAGAGATCGAGATAGGAACTTAACTCGATACCCTGATTCGTAGTGTAGAATCACTTCGCACAGCGAGAGCAAATGCAGCATATTCGCAGCCACGATATTGCGTTAGAGTTGATACGCGCTGGATTTAAAGATTTTGCACGCGACATGATGAAGTACTTGGTGGACCAGATCCACCTTGCGATTAGTAGCACCAAGGTATTATGCATAGGCGCCATAGAGGGTGCCAAGTTAGTGGCTTCCAAGGAAGAGGAGCCTGCCCCACGCTGCGAGAAAGTCAAGGTCCGTTTCCTTGAGCCCTTTAGTGGAAAGAAGGGAGAGGACTTCGACGATTGGGAGGCCAACGTAAATTCCTATCTGTACTTACAGGGCATCACGTCAGAAGACCATGTTTTGGTGGCCTTCTAGTCATTAGGAGACAAAGTGACCAGCTTTGTGAGGTCGCTAGCACTTGACGCAACTTGTGACAATGATATGGTCACGTATTCACGAGTCACGCCCCTCTCCGAGTTCCTTAAGTCTCTTAGGGAACGATTCTCAGATGTCATGCGGGGGCTTAAAGCCTCTGACAAACTGCAAATGATCCATACACTTCAGTGGAAGAGCGTGCATGCCCTCAAGTCTGCCATGGATGAGTTGATTGCTGCGCCCGGACATGGAGTCATTGGTGCACAGTTAGTCCAACTCTTCTACCGTGCATTGCCCAGCGGACGACTATAACGGAGATGACGACGAGAGAGAGAGAGAGAGAGAGAGAGAGAGAGCAGGTAAGTCTCCAACGTCGCGGCTGGCCTCATGGTACTTCCATCAATAGGATGAGCAAATCGAATGAATCTGGCGCTATAGCGTGGGAATATACACTGCCATACTTGT
>BFEA01000309.1:637283-648809 GCA_003427395.1 Chara braunii | reverse complement strand
CGTCCCGGACCATGGGGTCA
This sequence comes from Chara braunii, assembly GCA_003427395.1. Lineage (NCBI taxonomy): Eukaryota > Viridiplantae > Streptophyta > Charophyceae > Charales > Characeae > Chara > Chara braunii. The sequence goes on along the minus strand of BFEA01000309.1, from coordinate 648,789 downwards.
CTGAGACCCAGTTGGTCCAATTGTTTTATCGTGCCATACCAGAGGCCCTGCGCGGGCATTTCTTTGACAAATCTCAACAGGCCGGCATCACATATGATGCATTCAGTAGGGAAGTCGTCCTGTATGAGTCAAAGTCTATGCCAGTTACCACCTTCTTGCACAAAGACTTGGAGAAGGGAAAGGGGTGGAAAGCGCGTACCATCTCTGGCCAGGTCAAGGCCAAGGATCATATGATCCTTACCTTAGAGGAAGGTGGTACACCTCGAGGATGATGGCAGTAGTGTGGGGCAAGGGAGGTTCTATGTTGTTGTCGCGGCTGGAGGGAGGCCGCAAGGTAGAGGAGGAGGCCAGGGCCAAAGGGGCCAGGCCATGGGAGGCCAAGGACCGGGCGCGCAGGGGGTTGGCGGCCAAGGAAACCGCCAAGCGGGAGGTAGGGGTCAAGGTCCCCCGTTAAATCGCCAGGGTAATCGGTCCTCACAGCGAGGAGGTGGAAGAGCACCTCAAGGAGGATGGCACCCAGGCTTGCCACAGGGCAGGCCCTGGGAAGACTTGGGCTTGGACCAACGATTATGGCAGGAACGCGTGAATGGGTCAGTGCGTTTTCTGTGGTGACCCGGCGCACGTAATTAAATATTGTCCTAAGTATAGACAGGCCCGTTGGGCTGCCCAACAGTCAAAAGGCAGCCGCCAGTAGGGGTTGCAACTGCCCCTACTTCAAGGTCATGCGGAGAAGTGAGCGCGCGCGAACAGGATGACCTTCCTTTCGATATACTGGAGAGTTGAGGACTATGTAGAGGGAGTCCAGGCGTATTTTCGCCTAGAGAAAGATGGGAAGGTGGAGAAAGTTCTCCATTCCCTGACTCTCCTCGTACATGATGAACTTCCTTTCGATATAGTGTTAGGAATGGATTGGGGAGAGGTAGCAAGGGCCACACTTCATTTGAGAGAGCATGAGTGTAGGCTCCCTAGTCCGTCAGGCGAGGTTAAGACTGCCCGCTTGTTCCATGTTCTGGTGTAGATAACACCTTGGCACATTGCTGTCTCAGTGCTCCCGCGTTCGCGCGATTAGTCGAAAAGGAGCAGTTAGAGGAACAGGTCTTTGTAGTGTATGTTAGACCTGTCACCGAGGGCAAGGAAGAGATAAGTTCCATAGATCCAACCATAGCCAAGTTGCTGGAAGAATTCAAAGACTTGACTGAGTCGCCGACAGGAGTAGTGCCGCGACCTATCCAGCACAGGATAGAGATAGAGCCCGACAATAGAACTCCTAAGGGTGCAGTCTATAGAATGTCCCCCAGGGAGTTAGAGGAGCTTCGCAAACAGTTAGACGAGCTCCTTGAGAAAGGTTGGATCAGGCCCAGTTCGTCTCCTCTTGGAGCACCCGTTTTGTTTGTCCCCAAGAAGGAAGGAGAGCTGAGAATGTGTATAGACTATAGGGGTTTGAATGCGATTACTGTAAAGAATGCTGAGCCACTGCCTAGGATAGACGATCTCTTAGATCGGGTGCAGGGTTGCAAGTATTTCTCCAAAATAGACTTGAAGTCCGGATACCATCAGATAGAAGTCCATTCTGATGACCAGTACAAGACTGTGTTCCAGACTAGATACGGGCACTATGAATTCATAGTGATGCCCTTTGGACTAACCAACGCACCAGCTACCTTCCAGCATTGTATGAGCGACCTGTTTAGACCGTGGTTAGATAAGTTTGTAGTAGTCTATCTAGATGATATCCTAGTTTTTAGTAAGACCCTCCAAGAGCACTAGGGTCATCTGAGGCAGGTCTTGGAGAAGCTACGAGAGGCTTAACTCCAAGATCAACGCAAAGAAGTGTGAGTGGGCCAAGACACAAGTTTTGTACTTGGGCCACGTGTTGGACGGAGATGGCATTAAGCCAAAGGACAGCAAGATAGCGGCGATTAGAGACTGGCCGACGCCCCACACATTGACAGAGTTGCGATCGTTCCTAGGCTTAGCTAACTACTATAGGAAGTTCGTGAGGAACTTTTCCACTATCGCCGCCCCCTTGCGTAGACTGCTAAAGAAAGAGGCAATCTGGCAATGGGACAAAGACTGTACGTCTACGCTCAAGAAGGTAAAGCGCGCGTTAATAGAATATCCCATCCTCAAAGTAGCAGATCCGTCCTTGCCATTTGTCGTTACCACGGACGCAAGTCAGTATGGGATAGGCGCCGTGTTGCAGCAAGACGACGGCAATGGCTATAGACCCGTAGAGTTCATGTCAGCGAGGATGCCCTGTGAGAAGGTCGCTACCTCCACGTACGAGAGAGAACTCTACGCTCTCAGGCAGGCTTTAGACCATTGGAAGCACTATCTGCTTGGGAGGCACTTCAAAGTGTATTCTGACCACGAGACACTTCGTTGGTTAAAGATACAGGCCAAGATGACACCTAAGTTGACTAGGTGGTCCGCAAAGATAGACCAAGTCGACTTTGAGCTCAAGCCAATGAAGGGCAAATACAACATGGTTGTGGATGCTCTGAGTAGGAGATCATACTACTTTGGAGCCGTAGTACACTATCTGAATATAGGGAGAGACCTGCAGGAGAAAGTGAGGCAAGCATATGCGCAGGACCCTATCTATAGCGACCTCCTAAAGAGAGTTAGAGAGGCCCCAGAGACTGAACCAGACTACCGCACTACAGACGGGTTGTTGTTTGAGAAGACTAATGTGTTTGACCGCCTGTGCGTTCCCAACAGCGAAGAGATCCGCAGTTTGATTTTAGGGGAATGCCACGATACTGAAGGGCATTTCGGTTGGCAAAAGACATTAGCTAACCTGATGCGTGCGTATACCTGGCGAGGGATGAAGAATGACTGCATAGAGTATGTCCGCAGTTGTAAAGTGTGCCAGAGGAATAAGTCTACTACACGCGCGCCCCTAGGTCTTCTCGGACCCTTGCCTATTCCGGATCAGCCGGGAGACTCCGTGTCCATAGACTTCATGGACACCCAAGTCAAGAGTAGACATGGTAAGAGCCAAGTCATGGTCGTAGTTGATCACTTTAGCAAATATGCAGTTTTCGTTCCTTTGCCTGCAGAGGCACGTACGGACTTAGTTATACAAAAGTTTTTTTACTTTTGGGTTAGTGAGAATGGAATCCCATTGTCAATAGTTAGTGATAGAGATAGTGTTTCACCAGCCAGAACTGGCAAGAACTCATGAGAGTCTACGGATCTAAGTTGCTAATGTCATCTGGCCGTCACCCAGAGACTAACGGTCAGACATAACAAATGAACAAGATCCTACAGCAAGTTCTGCGCATGTACATTAGACCAAATCAGATTAACGGGGATGAGATGTTGCCTAAGGTAGCTAGTGCATACAACAACAGTGTGCATCTATCCACCTGCCGCACTCCCAATGAATTGCATAAGTCCTTTAGACCACGCAAACCGTTCGAAGGACTGAACCGGGATCAGATTCACAGACTACCGCCCGGTACCAGGGAGTTTGCGATACAGCACGAGAAAGAACTAGCCACTGTTGTTGAAAACCTCAGGAAGGCCCAGCATAGGATGATAGAGCAAGCTAATAAGCACCGTCGCCCGTCGCATTGTTAGGTAGGCGACTTAGTCTGGGTCAAGGCTAAAGAGTTTGCACCTGAAGAAAACATCTCGCAGAAGTTACTGCCCACATATAGAGGACCGTGGCCGGTTCTAGAAGTCAAGGGCGGAGAGGATGGACTGCCCTATAGCATTGAGATTCCAACACACCTCCACACGTACCCTGTGTTTCATGCTTCAAAGTTGCTGCCATGTGTCACAAGTCAACAGTTTCCTTCGAGAAGATCCATGATCCCCCCGGATATGGATGGAAGTTATGACATTGAAGGCATTGTAGACGCGGATGTGTTCAGAACAGGAGGTAGAGGTCGTCCCCAGAAACAATATAAGGTCCATTTTGCTTATCAGGAACCGGAAGACGACCGCTGGTTCACGAAAACAGAACTTCTAGAAACCGCTCCCGACATAGTCAGAGCCTATGAACGTGACAAGAAAGGTAAAGGTCCCGCCTTGGACTGAAATGTTCTCGGAGGACCTCGAATTTAGGACGGCGGGAATGAAACGGTTTTCACCTTTTAGCAGTAGCGGATGTCGTACCCAGGGTTCGACCCCTAGACCTCACCCTACCTATGTATAGTATCTGTGTAGATCCCGAGAATTGAACCTGTGACCTGTGTATTCGCAGATAGTTGGTAGGTCTGTCGTAGGTCCATAGGCAGTAGGGGTTCGATCTGTAGGTCTATAGCGTAGAAGTCTTAGTGAGTTCCGGAAGCTTAGCTGTAGACCTTCTAGAAGGTAGGCAAGTGGGCAAGTGGTCAAGTGGCGAGGCAAGTGGTGGACTAAACCACAGTGCAACAGCAGTACAACGTCGGTAGGATAGCGGTGAGTCCACAGTCAGTCAGCGGAAGGTCCAGTCAGTCCCAGTCCGGTCCCCCAAGTACCACAGGGGGACTGTGAGCACCAAGGACTAATGGCAAAGGGCAGACCAACGAGTTTCTGAAGTATAAATCAAGGGGCAGCGCCCAACCATTCATTCATTCCTGCGCGAGCCATGCGGAAGCGCTGCCACAACGGCTTGTGCAAGGAGGTCTGCAGATGAGCCCGGAGGACGCAGTGGGCAAGAGAGAGGGAGTTAGCCTAGCGATAGGTTAGATGCAGCGATAGTTGCCATAGCTGTAGTTAGTAGTGAGGGTGTGTGTGTGTTCGAGTGTTAGAGTGATGTGTGTAAGATATCCAGGGTGATCTAGTGTATGTGAACAGTGAGATGTTTGGGCGCTGAAGTCACCATAGCCAATTGAGAGTGAACTCGTGTCTGAAAGCCATATCTCTGAGTTTTGAGTGGGCGCATGTCGCCAGTATGCTGCGTTGCTGTTTACATGCATGAAAAGTGTGTTTGAGAACGAGTCTGATTGCACGGGGCATACATGCAAGATCGCTTGATCACAAACATATCCAGAGAACATAGCAAACAAAGTCTGATTCTGAATCTTTACCAAAAACATCAACGGGACGACGGACTGGATTTTCTCTGAGAAGTCCAGAGTTCTTGCACTGCACAAAACAAAAACGATGCTGCAAAGGTAACGGCTCCCCAAACAAAACACGCAAAGATAAAGAAAAAAGATTGTTCGGTGGTATTCCCTGCTATTTTCTTGCACGCAGGTTTTCGTCTGCTCTCAGGCTCTTCTTTTTCTTATTGTGAAAGAAGCGGCATATGCTAGGGCCATTCCTTATGCGTTTTCTTTCTTGTGTGCTTTTTTATTTTTCTGTTTTTGCGGGCGAAGCCGCAACGGGTCATCTAGTCTGCATCTGTTACCGCAAAGGTGAAAAACCCTTTTAGGCTTCACCCGAATAGAATGCCCGGTCGTTATGGCCGTATTTGGTGCATTTTTTAGTCCAGATACAACTATAATGACCGGGCGTTTTATTCGGGTGAAGACGGTAGGGGTTGACGGGTGGACGATTGTAGTAGTGATTGATGAGAGACATTTGGAAGTGTCCTATGGAGAACACAAAGGTTTGTTGTCCTTTATCATTGATGCACGTGGCATTCAGTTCGCAGTCGATCGTAGAAGCCTCGGCTGGGCATCTGAATTGGAATTGCTCGTTAGAGACAAACTCCAACTAACACCGAGTACGGGCACGATCCATGTCACCCCCGTGTTAAAAGGAGTACCTTTCCTTGGCCGCAATAGTTTCACTGTACTCGAAGTGGTTTTTGTCTTTTCATGTCAATGCCAGACCAAGCCCGGGATTTCATCACCGGCCTATCTACGAACGACAGACGTCATATTGATGACGATTGAGGGCAGACTAGCTTTTTGCTCTCTCTCTCTCTCTCCTTGAGGGATGCTCGAGGATATGATGCCATGCAGGCCTGGAAGAGGTGTGATATATTTCGTATGCTTGGTGGAGTTGCATGTTGGAGGGTGGAATTTGTTGCCATTCTTCAGGACAGTTCGACAAGAATGCCTTTTATGCTACGTTACTGGATCAGATGTTCGGGACCCCCCTGACCGTCGGGAACTGTCTAATTAGACAACCGATCGGCCGTCTGCCCTGGGGGGTCTGTCCAACCGGTGGGAAAGTTCTGTGGGGGCTGGGGGGGAGAGGGGGGGGGGGGGGGGGTAGAAGGCATTGCGCAGTAGGGGGAGATTTGTAGGAGCTAAAAATTCAAGAAAAAGGAACGCCCAATCTGCGCCGTCTGTTCTTCGAGATCGACGGCCTAGATTGGGCCCCCTAATTCAAAAACAAAAGTGGTTGGGTTTTCGTTATTTTTCAGTCAATCAATCACTCGCTCACTCAATCAATCAACGAACCGATGAATGAATCAAATCGATTCAATTGTTCGATTGATTGATTGATTGATTGGCGTGGATTGAGAGTGTGTGTGTGCGAGTGCGATCGATCGACTTTTTGAAGAAACATTAAAAAGAAACGCAGGGCATCCGCCCGTACTGTGTGTGTGTGTTGTCATATTCGCTATACACTACAAAAAAAGCATGACTCTGCCTCTGTGTGCGTGTTGCATACCGTAAAGGTGCAGACCAGAATAAGAACGGACCTCTCTCACAAAGTACAAGATAGCGTAGCGGAAGACTTAGATACCAATGATCTGAACAATCAATGTTGCAATGCAGCCTCAACACACATCATCATCATTCCATAGTGGGAAGGGGCCTGGCGCTCACACAAAAAGAATGCGCCAGTCCCCGCCATGCACAAACGAAGAAGAGGGGGGTTAAACAAAGAAGAGAGGAAGATGGGAATGTCGTCAACACCAAGTCTGCGATACAGGTCCCAAATAATCCCCGTCAAATGTCTGAATCCCAATGTCGAGTCTGGATCCAATGTCGTCAAGTCTCAAGTCACAACTCTCTCTCTCTCTCTTGTAGTCCGCAGATACTGAGAAGTCGGGTAGTGAGAGGGTGAAGAAGAGATGGTGGACTTAGAAGAGGAAGAAGAANGTAGTCCGCAGATACTGAGAAGTCGGGTAGTGAGAGGGTGAAGAAGAGATGGTGGACTTAGAAGAGGAAGAAGAAGAACTCTCTCTCTCTCTCTCTCTCTCTCTCTCTCTCTCTCTCTCTCTCTCTCTCTCTCTCTCCGGTACTAACCTGTGAAGCTGGCACCTTGATGCRGGTWCCTCGAAGATGGAGCTGGAGCTATGGCGCCACAAGTAAGTCTCACTGGCCTCCGCCAGCCATCTCTCTCCAACACTACTACTACTACTACTAGCGCCCTGCGCCGAAGACTACTCCTGCAGCTACTAGCGCCCAGCGCTGAAGACTACAGCCAGTGCTAACGCTACTCCTGGAGCACTCCTCTAGAGTGTTGCGGCCGAATCCTAAAGACTGCCTCCTGCCTTCTGTCCTCTACCTAACCCGTGAAGTGCATGGGAACTCCCTATGTAGTACTCGACCTGGCCCTTGACTGCCTGCAGCTGCAGGGCGGGGCAGTCCAGGAGGCTGCTCTTGCCAATGCCGAAGTGAGCCAGGGCCTACCGCTGCAGCTCCTGCTGAGGCTGTCGTGGGAACAGGTCAGAAATAGCCTGTTCCCGAAACCCTAGTTTGGTGCCCGAGTGTTAGGGCAGGTCGAATCTTATGAGGGCCCGAAAGTGGCCCTCCGTTTCAGGCTGAAAAGACTCAGAGCCTGGAAGGCCTTGTTTTAGACATAGGGCCTGCAGGCCCTCGTTTTCAGGCTTTCAGGCTGAAACGACACGGGGCCTGTAAGCCCTTGTTTCTAGGCTTTTAGGCTGAGACCGCGGAACAGGCCCTGCAGGCCCGTGTGGCTGCGCAGTATGCCACACCCCCCCCCTCCTTGAAAGACCGAGCTTACCTGCGAGGGCGAAGCTGTCTGTCTGAGGGAGGGACCAAAGTCCGGGTGGGAGGGGCAGGTCGTGAAGTTCCCTGAGCTAACCTTTGTCGCTCGTAGTGAGCGTAGGTCAGCGGTGCGGAAGCTTTCAAATCTGTTCCTGAAATCCTCTGAGTGTCGTCGGGATCGCATGCTCTTAGACATAGGGGCTGCAGGCCCTCGTTTTCAAGCTTTCAGGCTGAAACGACACGGGGCCTGTAAGCCCTTGTTTCTAGGCTTTTAGGCTGAGACCGCGGAACGGGCCCTGCAGGCCTGTGTGGCTGCGCAGTATGCCACACCCCCCCCSTCCTTGAAAGACCGAGCTTACCTGCGAGGGCGAAGCTGTCTGTCTGAGGGAGGGACCAAAGTCCGGGTGGGAGGGGCAGGTCGTGAAGTTCCCTGAGCTAACCTTTGTCGCTCGTAGTGAGCGTAGGTCAGCGGTGCGGATGCTTTCAAATCTGTTCCTGAAATCCACCGAGTGTCGTCGGGATTGCATGCTTTGAATGTAACTTTGTACTGTCGAGGCTTGCTGCCGTACTTGCGATCCGTGATGACACGGTCAACTTCCTGATGACCATCCATAAATGGAGTGTCCTGCGATCGTCGTCCTGGGAAGTTGTCGCTCTTAGCTGGTGTATATGTTGCCAGCTTCCAGGTTTGAAAGACTGGATGGACCGTCAGATGCGGGGGGATGTTGATCACAAATGAGGGGCCATCGGGCTCATCGCCCGTGGCTGATGTTACGGGCCATGGTCCAAACCACTTCGGAAGCAGTTTGCGTGAAACATGCTGTTCAAGTGCAAACTCTTCCGTGGAGACCCACACCAAATCACCGACGCGGATGGGACGTGGCACGCGATGCCTGTTGGCTTGCTGCTGCATGCGGACTTGAGCCTTTTGCATGTTCGCGCGGGCTTGAGCGAGCAATTCCCTGTACTTCCAAACGGAAGCGGGGGAGCAAGCAGCGTCTATGTCGGTTGTTCATGGGAGGAGAAGATCAGCGAAGATACGGCCTTTCCGGCCACCGTGGTGCAACTCGAATGGAGTTACGCCGATCGCCGGATGCAACGAAGTGTTGTAGGTGAACTCGACGTCCTGGAGGCGGTCAACCCAATCCTTCTGATCCGGACGGATGAGCGTACGAAGCATCATTTGAGCGGTTTGATGTGCGCGCTCCGTTTGCCCGTCCGTTTGTGGATGCCGAGCCGAACTTGGTTTCATCTTTGTGCCGGATTCCTGCATGAGAGAAGTCCAAAATGCCGACATGAAGCGCGTGTCGCGGTTGCTGACGATGTCTTCCGGCACGCCATGGCTGCAAATCCAGCTGGTGTGTAGGAGGCACGCAAGTTCGGGAGCCGTGGCGTAGTACTTGCAAGGAAGAAATCGCGCATACTTACTCAAACGGTCAATGACCGTGAGTATGCCGTCGTGCCCGAGCTGGTCGCGGGGAAACGGACCGAGTGACGTCCATGGCAATGGAGAGGCCGGGTTCCTGTGGGATAGGTATCGGGTGCAACTCGCCATAGGGATTGCGGTTGCGGGGCTTTCTTCGTCGGCAAACTTCGCAAGACCGACTGACATCAGTAATGAGGTCAGGCCATCGGAATCGTTGCCGAAGTCGTGCAACAGTGCGATTGACTCCAAAATGGCCGGCGAGTCGCGAGTCATGGTACTCACCGAGAAGGCGAGTCCGAAGACGACGGTCGCGTGGGACACACAATAAGTCCTTGCCTCTCGAGTGGAGGAGCAAGTACCCGTCGACGATGTGATAGTGGCGGGCCGGCGGGCGATCCGAAGATAGCTGTGCATAGAGCGTGGCGAAATTCGAATCAGACTCATAGCCCCGGATAAAGTGTCACTGGAGTTCCTCGTCGAATGCGAAGGCATGACGTGTCACAGCGCAAAGATCGGGTCTTAGCGAGAGTGCATCTGCTGCGCGATTGGAGAGGTCGGGGAGATGTTTCGGTGTGAAGTCAAATTGGTCGATGAAGTACATCCATCGTCCGATCGTGCTGCTCGCCGTATCCTGCATCTTGTAGTAGGTCAATGGGTTGTTGTCCGTGATCCATGTGAACCTACGACGCCCAAGGAGGAAGTGCCGCCATCGCTTGAGAGCCATCACGAATGCGAGCAGCTCCATCTTCCTTGCATCATCAAGTGAATTGATGGGAGGCTTTGTGGCTGAAATACTCCACGGGGTGCTTGTCGTCGCCGTCGTGTTGTTCCAAGACTGCCCCAATGCCATAGCCGGAAGCGTCGGTTGTCACTCTCGTTGGCAGGGTGGGGTCGTAGATGCTAAGGACGGGTGCCATGAGCATGGCCGTCTTGAGTGCTTGGAATGACCGGTGTGCATCGTCATCGAATACGAATGGCACCTTTGGCGATTGTAATCTCGTCATAGGTGCGGCTATCCTTGAGTACCCGGTGATGAAGCGTTGATAGTAGCCTGCCAACCCCATGAATGAACGAACGTCCGTGGTGTTGGTGGGCTCGGGCCATACGTGGATGGCCTCGATCTTGTCCGCGAGCGGACGGATGCCTTGCGGCGTCACATAATGTCCCAAGTACTCCACCTCTTGCCGCGCGAATTCGCATTTGTCGCGGTTGGCTTTGTACTTGGCTTGTCGTAGCCGCTCCAAAATGGTGCGCAGGTGCTCCACATGCTCGTCCAAACTTCGGCTGTACACCAAGATGTCGTCGAGGTAGATGAGTACGAATCTATCCAGCATGTGTCGGAACTCCGTTGTCATAGCCGCTTGGAATGTGGCCGGGGCATTCGTAAGGCCAAAAGGCATAACCAGCCATTCAAAATGCCCATATCGCGTCTTAAACGCGGTCTTGTAGCGGTCCTCCTGCAGGATCTCGAGTTGGTGATATCCTAATTTGAGGTCAAGCGGAGAAGAACTTCGTGCCGCTCAGTCGTTCGAGGAGGTCGTCGATGCGTCGAAGAGGGCCGGCGTTCTTGACGATTTGCGAGTTGAGCTTGCGATAATCGATGCACAACCGCAACTCCGTGTCCTTCTTTCGGACAAAGAGAACGGGGGCACGGTATGGCGAAGAGCTAGGCCGAATCCAACCTTTCTCGAGAAGATCGTCGAGTTGTGCCCATAGCACACTCAACTCTTCCTCGCTCATGCGGTAGATGCAACCACGCGGAGGTACGGCCCCGTCCTCGAGGATGATATTGTGGCGGATGGGCCGATCCGGTACTACTCTGTGCGGTGTTTCGAACACATCGCCGTAGGCGTCGAGAAGCTCGGTGATGCGTGGGTCCGGTGGTGAGTCCGTCGATGGAATGTCTTGAGAGAAGGTTAACCGACCCCCCAATTTTCACCCTCATTTATAAGAAAACCAGAGGGTCATTTTAACCATACTTTACACCAATCTATAGAGCGCACTTCTTACTAACATATTGTAAAAAAAGCTTGGGGCGGGAAGGCGTGGAGAAAACACACCCCCGTCTCCTCGATGTCATCACGGATGATGGAAGCTCGAATGCTTGCGGCGGACACCACGTGGCAACTGATCGAAGGGTGAGGAGGAGGCACCGTACATGGGACTAGTACTCCGTTCCGATCACGAACGTGAACGGTGCGGCGGTAGAAGTTCACCGGGTGATCCTCGCTTC
>BFEA01000309.1:578748-588795 GCA_003427395.1 Chara braunii | reverse complement strand
CTCTCTCTCTCTCTCTCTCTCTCTCTCTCTCTCTCTCTCTCTCTCTCTCTCTCTCTCTCTCTCTCTCTCCCCGATACTAACCTGTGAAGGTGGCGTCTTGCTGCAGGAGCTATGGCGCCGCAGGTGAGTATCCCTGGCCTCGGCCAACCATCTCTCTCTCTCTCTCCTACTAGCGCCCAGTGCTGAAGACTACTGCTATCGCTACCCCTCCAGAGTGCCGCTGCTGAGTCCTGAAGACTACCTCCTGCCTTCTGCACGTGAAGTGCCTAGGAACTGCCTGCAGCCTGCAGGGTGGGTCAGCATTATATAGTGCTGGCCCGTCCGAGAGGCTGCTCGTGCCTATGCCAAAACGTGCCAGACCCTGGGGTTGACGCTCCAGAAAATAGGCCTTAAAGGCCTGAGCTAAAACCCCGGTCTGGTGCCTGAGTTTCAGGGTAGGTCGATCTTGCGAGGGCCTGAAAATGGCCCGTCGTTTTCAGGCTGGAGGCCGAAACGACACAGGGCCTGAAACAGGCCCTACCCCTACGGACCCTTAGTCCACCAGGTCGGGCTCTGCTGGGCCCGTGTGTTACGGAGTATGCCACAGAGAGAGAGAGCTTGGTGACATTTGGATCCAGACTCGACGTTGGACTTCAGACATTTTGAAGAGGGATTATTTGGGACTTGTAACAAGACTTGGTGTTGACGACTTCCCCATCTCCCCCTTCCTCTTCTTCGTCTGATCCCCTCCTCTTCGTCTGTGTATGTCTGGACCTGGCGCTTCCTTCCTGTGTATAGCGCCAGGCCCCTTCACACCTTGTGATGAGCATGATGTATGTTTGGTCTGCGTTGAAACATTGATTGGACTAGTCATTAGTATTCTAGCATTCTGCTTTGCTATCTCGTACTTCATGAAAGGGGTCAGTCCCGGTCAGGTCAGGACTTGTACCTAAATCTTCCACTGCGCTATAAAACACCATTTTGTATGTATCAGGATGCACACTGCTTGTTGAGATTCTACTTGCACTGCGTTGTCCATTCAGTCCTTTTCATCACATTGCGGATCCTTGGTTTATATGTACATTGCCCAACTGGGCATGTAACAGTTGGTATCGGAACACCGCACGTGAATCAGGACAACCTGATCTGACATGTGTGCGGGGACAAGGTAGCTGATTAGTCGTGATTAATCGATTAGAGCACACTGCAAGGAAGGTGAGCAATAGCGAACTTCAGCAATCAAACAGCATCATACATATGAGTCCAGATAGTCTTGACCTCGAACCAACAGCAGAATTACATCACGAGATTCACCAAATAAGAACACACGGAGAGTTCATAATTGACAATGCTGAAATAGTCCCATCATCATCGTTAACGAAGAACCAGAGTTGATATCCTATCTGGCGCTCGGCGCCCAGACTACATGTGGCAGATCCTATCTAGCCTATATTACAATGCCGAAGTTGACGTCAACAGCTTTCCCGAAGTACGAGCATATGGCGACCAATGTCGCACGCTTCCAGCACCAGGTATGTCTCTCGCCACATTCACAACCTCGTTCCCCAACACAGATGCCACTAGCACCCAAGGACCACCCTGCGCTACACCCAGCTCACAGCGGCGCAGCTCGGCTATGTCTGCCCGATCCTTCCTGCTCGCCCGTGAGAGCGTGAGTGCCAGCCAGCAAATAGCGCAGCATGCAGCCAACACCCGAATGCCGAATGAGGGGGCAGGCCCTTTGCTATATCGAAGTGGCCTGCCTGCGTCCAGTCCCAGGAAGCTTCCAGTAGGCCCCGGTAGCCTGAGGCCCAGTACACGCGAGAACAGGCCCTGGGCCTGAGGTGGTTGCATGTGCCCAACTGCCTGTGGCCTGTGTTTGGCCCGGTACCCGTATCCAGCCCAGGGCCTGCTTTCCATTCATTCACACAGGCGGCCCAGGGCCTGGGTTTCTTCAACCAACTGGCGTTGTGCAACTGCCTGAATTTCCTTAGTTGCGCAGTAGCCGAAAAAGGGCCCCGAGGGCCTCGTCGAGCCTGCCTTCACTTAGGGCGGCCGGCTGGCTCCAAAATAGGGGCTGAATGGGGCTCATAGAGGCCTAGCCTCGCATTCCCTCCTCCTTAGCTTCAACAGTCCTCTGAGAAGCTCAGTCTTCGATCATGCGGCGCTTTCCCTTCTGCAGAGATCTCTCGTATTGGGCTACAACTTGAGGAGCGGTCTGCATGAGTTCCTCCTTCTTGAACCAACGGTCCTTCGGATCAGTGTGATGCCGGAACCGAACGCGGTACTGCAGCTTCGGTTTCGGACGACGTCCCCTGCCTGTTGGTCTTGATACCGACAGCTCTCTGTGGTCCACGATGTCATCGATGTCCACCTCTCCGTTCATGGTTGGGGGCAGCATTGAGTGTCGAGATGGAAACTGATCAGTTTTTTTAAAAGGTGTCAGTTTGGAGGGGTGAAAGACAGGGTAAGTGCGTAGGTGACAAGGTATGCGAATGACATAAGAGGGACCATCAGGTTCACTCCCCACGACATCCAGTACCTCCCATGGTCCAAAGTACTGTGGCATGAGTTTACGGGAGATCCTGTGCTCTTGTCCCAGTTCTGAGGACTTGACCCAGACTCTCTCCCCCACCTGAAACATAGATGGGCGGCAGTGTTTGTTCTCAGACTCTATCATTGCCGCCTGTGCCTTGTGCATTTGTTCAACAGCCTGCTGCATCAGCTGCTCATACCGATAGGCAAATTCTAACGTCCCAGGTGCAGCAGTAGGCTGATTGTCAGGTAGTAGAAAATCTAGTCGGGGTCTGAAGGTCAGTAGCAGGCTGTTAGGACTGACTCCGGTGGTGCTGTGCACAACGTTATTGTACAAACTTGCGATGAGGGCAAGTTTCTCATCCCAGTCTACCTGATTTGGCTTAATGTAATGCCTTAGCAGGTGTTGTACAGCGCGGTTCATCTGTTCAGCCTGTCCCCTTGCCCCCGGATGATTGCCTGATGTCATTTGCAGTTGCGTGCCTTGCTCTGCAGCTGCGGCTTTCCACAACTCGCTTGTGAATCGAACATCCCTGTCACTCACTATAGACTTAGGTAGCCCAAAGTCTCTAACCCAGTTCTCTTTGAACATCTTAATTACATGCTCAGTCTTCACTGTCTCCGGCATTGCAACTAATCTCGCAAACTTACTAAACCTATCCACAATGACATAGATGTATCGCATGCCACTCTTGCTGGTGACCAGCGTATCCATGAAGTCGATGGATAAACTTTCACCGGGCCTTTGCGGAATCGGAAGGGGCTTCAGGAGCTCAAGAGGAGCCTGGGTACGCGGCTTATCTCTTTGACAGACCTGACAAGTCTCCACGTACAACTTAGCATCTTTCATCATCGTGGGCCACTAGAACTGCTGCAACAGATTGGCTGCATTCTTCTTAAAGCCAAAATGTCCGGTGGCATCATGACACTCTCCTAAAAATAAACTACGGAAAGACTCGCTATTCGGGACACACAAACGTTTATTCCCTGCCTTCTCGAGAAACAGCAAGCCGTTCACGAACTCAAACTCGGCAAAAGTCTTCTTGTCCTTTGCCTGCAGTCTTCGTATGATCTCAGACATGAAGTGGTCCTCGCGATAGGCTTCCACCATAGACTGAATAACATTGTCCTCAAGGCCAAACTCAGTGATCAGCGCGCCTGAGAAGTCAAGTCTGCGCGACAAGGCATCAGCAACCTTGTTGTACTCGCCCTTGATGTACTGGGGCTCGAAGTCATACTGCTCTATGACTTCAATCCAACGCTTGAGAGCGTCAGAGAGTATCGGCTGAGTTCTCATCCATCTCAGGGTCTGATGATCAGTCCTAAGGATGAAGAACCTCCCAAGGAGATAGTGTCTCCAATCATAGGTGGACTTTGCCAACTTCTAAGAGGGCATCTTTTTGGACATGTACTCTACTGGCCTCAACTTTTTCCCCTCTTGTTGTGCCGGTACGGCGCCTATGCCATATTGGCTAGCATCCGTAGTTACTATGAATGGCTTATCAGGATCAGGAAGTTTCAAGACTTCGTAATGCGTCAACGCATGCTTCAGGTGTTTGAAAGCAGCCTCGCATCTCTCAGTCCACTCCCATGGGGTATCAAGGCGGGTCAGATCAGTCAAAGGGGCGGCAACTATGCTGTAGTTCTCCACGAAGTTGCGATAGTAGCCGATCATCCCTAAGAATGATCTCATCTCAGTCACAGACTGAGGACGTGGCCAATCACGAATGTTGGCCACCTTCGCGTCATTGGGCTTCAACCCTTCCGCGGAGATCTCATGACCCAAGTACAAGACACGGGTGCGGCCAAATTCGCACTTCTCACCGTTGATCTTGAACTTGTGCTGTCGCAGGAGACCGAGTACTTTGCCCAAATTTGCAACATGCTCCTCGACAGTCTTACTAAAAATAAGTATGTCATCGAGGTACACGATGACAAACTTATCCAAGTAGTCATAGAATATCTGATTCATAGCGTGCTGAAAGGTGCCAGGAGCATTGCAAAAGCCGAAAGGCATCACCACAAACCCGTACAGACCGTACCTGGTCCAAAAGCGGTTTTGTGTTGATCCTCGGGCCGGATTGCAATCTGGTGGTACCCGGACTTCAGATCTATCTTACTGAAGTACCGGCACCCTTGCACTCTATCTAGCAAATCGTCGATGCGCGGCAGGGGCTCTCTGTTCTTAACAGTGATGGCATTGAGGCCCCTATAGTCAATGCACATCCTAAGTGTACCCCCCTCCTTCTTAGGTATGAATAGTACTGGAGATCCATAAGGAGAGACACTCCTTGAGCTGTCGGCGAAGCTCATCGAGCTCGCCTGGGGACATCCGATAGATCCTACCCTTCGGGATGCTAGACCCTGGGATAATCTCTATCGCGTGGACGACCTCCCTCTCTACAACCCCTGTCGACTCTTCAAATAGATCAGGGTACTTGGCAACTACTCCCTCTATCTCCGATGGCATTTTCACCGGCTCGCCTGCAGCAGAGACATAAACTAGATACATACCCTCCTCCTGATTTTGATTATAATAATTGTAGAACGCAGCCACACACATGCACCCGTGAGACTGAATCAGACTACTAGCTTTGAACTTACGTAATCTGGCGGTCCCTCCACCTGGCAGAGTGTGTTTGACCACTTTTCGGTCCCAGTCAAACTGGGGTTGTGCAACCGAGAGGTAGTACATACCTAACAAGATGTCCATGGGGAGATCATCGCTCACCAGGAATGAGACACGATGCCTCAATTCCCCTCCCGCGTACGGGAATAGGCACTCAACGTCCTGAAGGTAGTCATTAACTACCATGCTCTGTTTGTTGGCACAGGTCGACTCCATAGGTCGACTCAGGCGCTGCACTCGCCCCTGTAAGCGCAGCCTCTCAACGTACGCGCGACTAATGAAATTCCTCGTCGAGCAAGTGTCATAATAGGCCCCGGTCTTGCGACCGCCAATGACAACCTCACTAACGAACATTTCACCCTTCGGGGCTTTGACTAGGGCAGTCCAAGAAGCTAGCGGGTCGGATCTAGACCACTCCTCCTCTAGTTCCTCTAAGGATTCAAACACATTCATCGAACAAAGGGTCGATGGGTCTGAATGTGTTTGCGGGACGACGGGGGAGTCAGTAGCTTGGGCCATATCGCGAGATGGCGAGGGTGTCTCCACCACCTCGACTCTAGTAGGAGCAGCTACTATTCCTACTGGCCTAACGTGTTTCCCGGAGCAGTGCCTGATGAACTGGCAACATTGCTACCTACGGGAGCGGAGGATCCTACCGCCTGCCCCATAGTAGGCGGGATCTTCTCGGTGACCTTCTTATTCCGACATTTGAACTGGTTATGGCCGTATTGGCCACAACGGATACAGGCCTGTCGGTTCCACCGGTCTCTCCACACGTCCTCCGTGACACCCGCTTTCTCCCATGGAGGAGCATTGGCGTCAACTTGACTCCTAGATCGGGAGCCCCCCTCGGCGTCTACCGGTCCCCTCACCTTTTTGTTGAGTTACGGCAGCGACTACTCCACCCTCTGAAGTTTTGCCACTTGCCTCTGCACCTACTCCTAACTTGGGGTCATCGTCCAACTCGATGGTTGAACCATCGTTGTCGACAAACATAATGCGACCCTTCGCTTTCCAGTTGGGAGGCATTGTCTTCTTCCTGCCGTCCGTCGATGGGTTATGTCCATGCCCTATCTTAGCTTCAAGGTCTAGGGCCTTCTTGCTGAACGAGGGAAAATTGCCAACTGATTCCTGATTGGCATCGGCAAACACCTCAGGTAAGTTATCAGTAAGACTTGGGGTCATAGCGAACCCCTGGGACACAGATCAGATGCTCTGCTGCGTTTGTGGCCTCCCTAACAGACTTGAACGAACGAGTGCTCAAGGTCAGGATCGCGTCAGTGGCCTTTTGAGCCTCCTGAGGATCATGCCACCTCTCCTCCACTAACTTGAGGAAGTCATCCAGCTTTTGGTTGGCTGCGCAAGCGCGGAAGTCATGACCATATCCCTGTAGTTGCACTAACCCACTCAACCATCTTGCTGCACTCCCTTCTAGATAGACTGGCACTGACCTCGTGCCGCAAGGTCAACTTATATCTGACATAGACTGGTACTGACCTTAACGATGTGTCGAGGTCTTCGCCTCTCTTGTCCCCTGTGAAGGGTTTCGGAGCAGCGATGGCCGTCTTTGGAACCCACTGTGTTTGTCCCGGTCCCTGCACCACTTTGGGCTGTGGACCCGGTGACACAGGTTGCTGTACTAGCTGTTGGGGCTGTGTGCCCTGCGGCTGCACAGGCTGCGAGACAGCAGGCTGCGTGGTGACTGCAACCTGCGACGGAGTTTGGGTGAACACTATCTGAACAGGAACCTGCAAACTAGTCCTTGCTGATACCCCTCCTGACAGCGGCATGCCCAGGGAAACGCTCGCAACTGATGACGGGGCTACATATGGGGATACCCCTGTCACCTGTGGGACAGAAAAAGGTGGATATGCCACGGGCCAGGCACCAGGCCCGGATGGTGATGGTGCCGCCTGAGCACGCCCTGCCAGAATGGCTAGGCTTTGTTGGATATCCTGAAGGATGGTAGTCTGATGCTCCTGCATCTCTATTACTCCTAGCAGGGCCCTCCTAACTACCTTCACATCATCATCCATGTCCGTCAGGTCCATCGTCTCTAACTCCTCTATGTCTGCCCCTCTTCGCTGCATCCTGGCTCTTCTTCTAATCATCTTCTCCTTCTCCGCTTTTATCTGTCCTAATGCCTGCTGTAACTGTGCCTCCTGCAGGGCTGCCTGCTGGATGGCGACATCCTCTGGGGTTAACACTACTGCCTGGCTTGCCATAACGCCTGTGGATTGACTCACGGTCTGCGCGACCGTTGACCCGACGATACCTGAACTGTTGGCCTGGGAAGTCTGCTGTGCAGAAGTGACCATAGCAGAAGTGGCCATGGCTGCTGTAGCAGCGGCCTCGCTAGTGAAAGCCCTGCTGACCTCGGCCGCTCTAGCTCTCCTCTGCTGCTGCTGCCTCTCCCTGAGCTGACGGAACACAATCCTATCACCCTCCGGTCCTAAGGACACGTGGGCTATCGGGCGTCTAGCTGATTGCAAGATCCGGTCGTCCGGTGGTGTGTCCTCCCTGTCGCTCATATGCTACAGCACTGTGCACCGTCTACACTAGGTCACTCAAGATGCCTACCGCAACAGAGTGCACAGACCAATTTAAAGCAAATAAATAATTAATTGGTGGCTATTCCGGAGCAGATACATTTGGGTTCTAACAGGTAAGTCCAGATTCCTACAAATGAAACTATTTTTAGTTTGATTAGTCCGCAAACAGAAACACTAGGAACAATAAATAAACAGTTCTAACTAATGCTGTCTGTCAGATGTCAATGGCTGTACACCTAACTAGTCAAAACATAAAAATAATGTCATTTGCATGGGTCTGTTCACAGCATGGTATCTTACACGAACTTATCACCTGAAATCTACCCTTTCCCCAATCCCACTTGATTGTCACTTGACGTCAGCGTCCCTGAGTGATCCAGTAGCGTGCGTGACTAAAGGTGTGCACACGGCCCACCCCTGTGCCCCGACTAGCTGCTGAGCTGGCCAGCCCTGCACCTTCTTTATCCTCGCGTGCAGCGAGCCTTACACCACTGGCTGATCAAGAGGCATTTTAACGTCCGCCCCCAAGTGACATCAGGAATTATTTTACATCGCAGCAGATCGACGATCACAGCCAGTGGTCTCCCCAACCCGTGTTTATTTATAGACGCCAGGTGCTCGTCTCTCCCGTAGGGCTGGCCTGCCCCTTTAGTACCCCTCTATGAGAGCAGCATGGCAGACAAGGACAAAGCAGCAAAGCATGCGTGCTCTACTCCCGGTGGTTGGCATGGTGACCGTGACCCAGTGCTCCGTCCAGGGCCCTTCAGAAAGCACCGCCCTCTCCTTCCAGATGCTCCACGGGAAGTATGCCGACTCTCAAGGTTGAGCGCACACGACACCTCACATGAGAGGACTCTCAAGATGGGACACACAACCTCACGGTAAGAAGTGTCGAAGAGGGTACATAAGGTTAAGAGCAACGTACCTCAATATAGCTGCCCCCAACCACAGATATTCTCACCAGATGACCTGATGGAGATTGTGATGACCAGTCACTGCATCGGCACAACCAGCATTATCTCGCCGTTCCACCTCAGCGTCAATCAACCACCAGATAGTTCTCATCACACTGTAAACACCCAATATCCAGGCGATACCCCTCACCTCCTGGGTCGCCTACCACTCGTCTCCATCCTCCTCACTACACACCACTTACGGCCAAACTCGTCAAGCAGACCGCATGTATGTACCGTACCAGGCAGAAGACAAGTGCCAGATGAGCGCAATCGAACCACAGCTCTGATACCAAATTGCAAGGAAGGTGAGCAATAGCAAACTTCAGCAATCAAACAGCATCATACATATGAGTCCAGATAGTCTTGACCTCGAACCAACAGCAGAATTGCATCATGAGATTCACCAAATAAGAACACACCAAGAGTTCATAATTGACAAAGCTGAAATAGTCCCATCATCATCATCAACAAAGAACCAGAGTTGATATCCTATCTGGCACGCGGCGCCCGGACTACATGTGGCAGATCCTATCTAGCCTATACTACAATGCCGAAGTTGACGTCAACAGCTTTCCCGAAGTACGAGCATATGGCGACCAAGTCGCACGGTTCCAGCACCAGGTATGTCTCTCGCCACACTCACAACCTCGTTCCCCAACACACAGATGGACCACCCTGCGCTACACCCAGCTCACAGCGGAGCAGCTCGGCTATGGCTGCCCGCTCCTTCCTGCTCGCCCGTGAGAGCGTGAGTGCCAGCCAGCAAATAGCGCAGCAGCGCTTGCGCAGCATGCAGCCAGCACCCGAATGCCGAATGAGGGGGCAGGCCCTTTGCTATATCGAAGTGGCCTGCCTGCGTCCAGTGCCAGGAAGCTTCCAGTAGGCCCCGGTAGCCTGAGGCCCAGTACACGCGAGAACAGGCCCTGGGCCGGAGGTGGTTGCATGTGCCCAACTGCCTGTGGCCTGTGTTTGGCCCGGTACCCGTATCCAGCCCAGGCCCTGCTTTCCATTCATTCACACAGGTGGCCCAGGGCCTGGGTTTCTTCAACCAACTGGCGCTGTGCAACTGCCTGAATTTCCTTAGTTGCGCAGTAGCCGAAAAAGGGCCCTGAGGGCCTCGTCGAGCCTGCCTTCACTTAGGGCGGCCGACTGGCTCCAAAATAGGGGCTGAATGGGGCTCATAGAGGCCTAGCCTCGCAACACTAGTTAGCCCCCCAAATCGCGATTTTGACCTCACTGCCGAAAATCAAAGTTTTTCTGAGTGGGTATGCGGGCCGCCCGGGTGACCGGCAGGGGCCCGGGGGAGGTCCCGGGCGGTCTGGCCGGGCAGGGCACCCGGTTGGGGGCCGGCCCCCCCCCAGCGCACTCACCTGTCGGGGGATTTCAGACCCCCTTT